>WHSE01000115.1:0-57256 GCA_012295165.1 Asparagus setaceus
GAGCCAATGAAGCGGCGTCTTAGAGTTGATTAAACTCAAGCGTCGATGAGGCGGAATCAACCATACATAGTCCGTCGATGCAAGCAAGCTGTTGAGCTTCGAAAGTTGATCGAACGCGGACTCAAACACAATGGCAACATCAGGGCAAAACCAAGCCGGAAGACAAAGAATCGGCGGAGAAAGCAGCCTTAAAGCGGCCGAGCAGCCATAGGAGCGGTAGCCCTGGCTAAACCCTCGGCGAAGTGGCCAAGGTGGCTCGGCCACTTTGGTAGGCCGCCTCGACCAGAGTGAGGGGCTCGGCCACTGGCGAGCCACCTCGGCCAACTTGGCCGGGTGCCTCCCGGCAAGTGGCGAGGTGGCTCTCGGCCCCATGGCGAGCCTCGGCCACCAACAGTGGCTGGAAGCCAAGTGGTAGGAGCCACCAGGTGTGGGCACCCCTTTCATTGTATAAATGGGGTGTCATCTTCGAGGGGTTGGTTGAAGGTCTTGGATTTGGGGGATTTCAAGGCTTAGGAGGCTTGGATTTTGGGTGATTTGGAAGAGCTCGGACTTGAAGAATTCTTGCGAGATCTCACAGTAATGGCCACGGTTAGAGCACCCGCTGAGCTCAATCGATCGGCGTCGGATCTATAAGCAAAAGGTAGCGAATTCGGGTCAAACTCTGAGATACCCTCTAGATTAAGCTTCGTCTTAATCTGAGGGGATAAGATTTGTGATTTCTCCTAGTAGATCTCACAGCTCGGTGATCCTCTCCTTCGTGAGTGTGATCCCTCGGTAACCGTTTCCTTGTGAAGCAGGCGCTACATCTGTAGTTCGAGAACCGAGGTCTCTACGGGATCCGAATTGCAGCGGTGGTCCACGGACACAAAAGTCCGACACGGGCAAAGAACCCTTGGCGAGGACCTCGACATATGAGAGATCCTCGTGTTTGTTCTAGGAAAATTCGCCAATCTTTTTTTTGATTTTCATTTATGCATGCAAAATAAAGGCAATTTCTTTTTGAATTTTGTTGTAGGCAAAAGAAACAAACAAATTCAAATCAATGACAATCATCAGAGCTTTTGACCCTTGAACGTTCGCCACATAGCGTTAGAATCCATGGGCCGATGTCCGATACAAGCCGGATCAGATGTCAGAAGCGGGGAGCGCGAGCCCAGAGCGAAGATAGGTGGTAACTCCTCTAAACGCCGGCCAGAAGAATGGATCCCGTCAGCGAGATCGCTCCACCCTCGGTGCGGATCCAAAACGGCGTGCCCTACGTGCAGCGTGCGTCGCGTTGGTTCAGGCTACTCAACGACCCAAAGGCGAGAGGTGACCAAGAAGTCACGAAGCAGAAGTCGAACTTCGACCTCCCGGACGGGAGCTTTTTCCTCGATGCGGCCGGCGCCTTCCACAAAGACTCGGCCAACACCACACTTTCAGATAAGGGTTCGGTGTTTCAAGCGCTAGTCGGTTGGTTGGATCAAGGTGAAAGGTCAACTCCTGCGAGGCTTGTTGAAGAGATCCGGGACAACTTCGCAATCTTTGGGGATAGCTCGCCCGCCCGACGGAAACGCCGAAGAATCCACCAAGCGGTTTTGCGGATCGAGGTCAAAAGCTGTTGAGGCGTCGCGCGCAAAAGCGTCGTTAAAGGCGTAACTTTCAAAGACCGTGGCCTTGAACCCGACCTCGGATGGAGCGTCATCATCGATGATGGCGTTATACGAAGATTGTCGCCCATACGGTAGGTTGCTCCGGCACTCATGTCGATGAGTTGTACTATCGTCTTTGGGGTAGGAAGAAGTCTAAGTAGACAAAGCTCTCGAAACCGCATCCTCTTGCATTTGTACTAAATTGATCAAGGCGGTGCTCGAGTGTAAATCTTGCCATAAAACTTCAGGAAGGGTGTCGGTCTTCCAAAGGCGAGCACCAGCGAACCACAAGACCTTGGTCAAGGCGTTCCGAAGAAGACATGCACTCTGTCAAGGCAAGGATGAGCTGCTTGAGGTCACCATCAATATGACCAACAAGGCAAGCGTCGTCCGCGGCATTCGAGCCCTCAGCGTGTGACTTCGGTTGCGGGCGGTACTATCGAGGCGGCCTAACTATCCGCGACCTGCAGCGAGGATCCCTTCAAAGCCGATCCGCGAAAGAGTACCCCGGAAGATGAAGTATCGGATGGCGGCAGCAATGGCATCCGATAACACCGTCTCTAGTGAAGGTCATACTCGTGAAGCACTCATGATTAGTGCGGTAGGTGGCCAAACTACTTGAAGAAGCCTTGGCAAAGCGGAAGACAACTTCAAACTTCGAGATGGACATGGCCATCACGTAGGATAGAGAAATGCATGGCCGCCGGTCTGGCGATGATTAATCGCCCGAGGTGAGAGCGTCGTCGCAAAAGCGTCAATTTGGCGGATAGCGACACGGATGAAGAACAAGACCTTAACACCGATGAAGCGAGCGCCAATGATGACACCATGGTCCCACTCAAAATCAGGACGAGAAATGCAAGTGAAAATGACAAGATCAAGGATGGAGAGCAAGGTCAACTTCGCTCATCTCGGCTCAAGAAGTGAAGAAGGCGGGGATTAGGTGCTTACAGAGAGTCAATCCCTATCCGGTAGTTTAATTTAATAAACTTCACGCGTTCGATGGGAGAGGGTCCCCACTCAACATCTTATCTACTTCAAGAGCCATTTGGAGTCATCCACAGTAATGAGCCCTTGATGGTTAGGTCATTAAATCGACACCTGCGGTGACCTTGATTAGTACCGCCGTCTCAGCGGGCAGCATCAACGGTAGGGAAGACATGGAATCTATGTTCTGGCGAACTTCCGATGGCGACAGAGGTTTCACTTTCGGTGCGTTATGGAACGAAGCGAAGGATGGAAAGCGTGGATAATTTTGTCAAGCGGTTCCTAACAAAGCGATGGTGTCGTGACCCAATCATGGAGAATTCATCCTCAAGACACCCGCCATAACCTCGTGGGCGTGATCGAGGCGATAGAGCGCTGCCGTCGAACACGGAAAGACTTGAAAGTCCAGGGGAAGAGGCTGGCGTTTCCTCAAAAGGGAGAAGCGGGCGAGGTCGCGTAGCCAAATCACGGAACAAAATTTTGTCCCTCGAACAAAGGGAAGGCGTGATGAAGAATGTTGATCGCATCAAACTTTCCGGTACTGACCACAGCGGCAACGGCGGACGGCGGACCCATCGCGGCAACAATAGTCGCGAAGCCGAGGCGTCCGAGGTTTCCCAAGGCGTATTCTTCGAGGGGCGAAGAGGTGCACAGGATCTTCAAGTACTTGTTAGACAACAACAAGATCAAAGCCGCGATCGTCAACGGAGAGAGAAGCTCAAGGGCAGCCGGACCCCAATCTGCGCCTATCATAGGGCGATATACTACGACCAAGTCATGCTACCAGTGAAGGACAAGATCAAGCTTTGATTGAAGTGGGGTGATCACTCCAAAACCAAATAAGGAAAGCAAGTGAAACAGCAGCGGCGTCCATAAGCTTTGGGCCAGTGCCTACAACTGGTTCCGGCGGAAAGTGGTCAAAGTGGGAATGAAGGCGGTGGTCCCGATCCCCACAAGCGGCGAGAGAAGGGGTTAGTGCAGCTACGACCCAAATGGTGAACTCCTATGGGTCCACCGGACTTACTTAAAGGCGATCGATGGCGGCGTCTTGATCTAAAAAGTCCAAGGAAAGGACAAATCTTGCAATGCTACCTCGGTTCTACGGCGACGGCGAGCAAATTCCCTACGTGTTCTTTGTGGCGGAGGAGCGAGGAAGCCTTGTCACGAGGTGGTGAGTAAACACAAATACCCGATGACTCAACCTTAATGCTAAAGCGTTAGCGGGCTTGGGGTAGTAACAATTCCCATAGTTCCGCCACCTAAGGAGGGCGCCACCGAGCGAAGGGGAAACAACACGCAAATCTGAGGTGCAACCCGGCGATCCGGTTTAATCGCTGATTGGAAGGGATAGGCGGGAACACAAGCTCTCCCTACGCTTGATGTGATGGCACAATTGGCCAACATCGGCAAGAATAACTTTATCACGAGCTTGAAGTGTAGGAAACCAGCGGCGTTCGAAGCGTTGGCGGATTCGAGTCTTCCTAACCGCATTAAATCAAGCCGGAGGGCGGAGTCATCGGCGGGAATGCAATGTGGCCTCAAGCATATTCCGCATCCGTTCTCTAAGGAGGATATGAGACGAAGGCGTCGAAGCATGACAGGCGCTCTACTTCCACGGGTACATTGGTTCAGTGAAGTCAGGATCAAGTTGATCCGGGTTCATTATGAGCATCATGCCTTTGCGCTGATGTATAGCACAGGGATTCTGTCGGCGAGCTCTTAGGCTGCAGTGATATCACGGATTTAACACCGGTGGGTCGGCCGCTTGGTAAAATCCGCATTAAGTGTCGGATGGGGACTTAAAGTCGAAAGTCACACACTCGTCATTGAGACTTCCTATAACTTGTTGTTGGGTGGCCCTTGGATCCATAACCATGTTATAGTCCCCTCTACCCTCCATCGATTAATGCGAAATATGTAGACACTAATAATGAGGTTAAGGCGGTGGTGTAGGACAAACAACCGTTTAAAGGGTGGAGAATTATTTCATGACTCCCTCGCTTTACGGTAATGAGTCGATCTTGAATCATCGGCCCATGTACGGGCGGTGAGGGCGGCGTCACGGCGGGCTTGACTATAAAGGTGGTTTTGTTACGAATGACATTGTACCCTTAGTAGTCAATCTTGGCGAAGAGGATCTTCGATGAAAGTTGTAATTGGCGGCTTGCGAAGAAGAAATAAAAGATGATTTAGAGTACTTCGTTGTGTACGAGCGATGTAATGAAAAGTTGTATAATGATGACTGAATTGCATATGCCAATTCGGTCATCTATGTATCTGAAACACCTTGAGACTCATCCAAGGCGACTTCGTCGTCAAGGGAAGAGGCCTAAGAAGGACTTAGTCTGGACGGGGGAGTTGACTCCCATGACTACTTCTGAGGCGGGTTCGATGAAGATAAGCGAAACTTCATCTTTCGAGATATAGCCAGGCCTTGACACCTCATGAAGAAGTGGGAGTGCGACTTTGCGTTGGGAGAAGGACTTTATTTTGGTAGGGGATCTCGGTTCCACCCAAAGTGCATATGTACCAAGGAAAGATAATTATTCTGGATTCAAAAGGGGATTGGGATCGCATCCTCTTGAAGATGAGTGTTGTTGGTGATCAATAACCAACCACCCAACCTAGATAGCCAGTACTCATCGATTCGTGCACTGGGACTCGGCGTCGGCATCGGCAAGATGTTGGGGGTTGATGTCAACATGGCTCTGATGGACCCACTACTTGGAAGAAGATGAAGAATTGCCAACATGGGAAGACCCATGGGTCCATCACCTCAACATGCGGTATGGGGACGGTTTGGCGAGGAGCCTCCGTGAAAACGATGTAGTCGGATCAACATGGGTAATGAAGCACACCTAAACTTATAAATATTATGATCTTCCCGGAAGGAAAAGGTTGATGCTCTTGTCGAGGTATATCGATGTTTTCGCTGGAGCCTACGAGGACATGCGAGCTCGACCCGATGTGGCAATGCAGCCTCGACATTAAAGTGGATGCCAAACTGTCAAGCGGCCAGCGAGGCGGTTTAGTCCGCAGTTATGGAGGCAATTGTTCGCGGAGTAAAAGCTCATAGCCTCGGGTTTCATCAGGGAGGTTCAACATCGGATTGGGTGGCGAATATCGTTCGGTGCTAAAAAGATGGGGCGTCAGAATCGTAATGGACCTAGAGATCTGAATGCATGTCCAAAGAGCGACTTCCACTTCAATCACCAATGTGATGCGTCGATAATACATGTGGATTTGGCGAATGTCCTTCATGGATGGGTTCTCGGGTTACAACCAAATCAAGATGCATCAGGATGGCGCCAAAGCACTTCGGCGTTGAGAACTCCTCTAGGCATCTTCTATTACGGTTATGCCATTGGTTGAAGAATCGCCACCGGTAGCGCAATGACAAAGATCTTCGGGATCATCTTGAGGAAGCGGTCGAATGTTACGTCGATGACTTGGTTGTGAAAAGTCGTGACAAAGATGACCATATCGGGACTTGAGGGCGGTATTGACCTCATCGGACTCATCAATTAAAGAGGAACCCCACCAAGTCTTTCCTCGGAATGTCCGTGACAAATTCCTCGGGTTTGTTATTACCAACAAAGGTATCCACATTGACCCGACAAAATAAAGGCAATCAATGGTTGCAACCCCAAAGAATCTAAAGGAACTTCGAGGAGGATTGAGGCGATTAAGCGTACATCCGGTAGCTTCATTTCAACCTCTCAAAATGTCGGCCATTCTCTAAAATTTGAACAAAAGGGGTGTCCTTTATGCGGGATGGCCTTTGTCGAAGGCATTGAAGATATCAAAAGCGTATCGGCGAATCCTCACGTACTTTCGTTACACAGAAGTCGAGGTAAACCGTTCTTGATTTATATCAAAGCGGCGAACCATTAGTTGAGTGCTTTACTTGCACAAGGCGGCGACCGGTCCGCGGCGGTGGTTTATTATCTAAGCCGAACCTTGGTAGGTGCGAGAATCGCTACCAATGATCGAGAAAGAGTGTCTGGCTTGCTGCGATTCGAAAATCGACACTACTTAGTTGGGCAAGCGATCTCGTCATTTCTAGCGTAAATCCGTTGGTGTTCATGGCCGACCGGCCTCTATGAATTGGCGCTGGTGAAATGGGCTTTACTTTTGTCCCGGTATGACGCACTTCAAGCGTGATTAAGGGACAAGCCATCTGCGATCTTTGGCGACCAACCCAACAAGGATACGGTGAACTATTTGATGATCTACTGGATGAGACCCACGAGGTTAATGATAATCACATTTTAATGACATTTTAATAACCTCATTATCTATTTTATATCAATAAACATGTTACTAATAATATGTTTTATCTTATTTTGAGAATAATGGAGTATTAATGAATAAAAGCTCAAATGACTCAAATTCTCTGAATTTCTACCAATTTTGAAGCCAAAGCGAAGACAGCGAAGGCCCAAGATACGAGGGAATCCAAAGAATTAGTGCAAAAATATCAAGAAAAGACAAAATCCGTTGGGAACCATCGGTTGACCAACGGTTGGCTAACCGGTTGGCTAACGGTTAGCTAACCGATCGACCAACCGATTAGTCTTGTGGAATTCGAATTTAGGAAAGATTTCTCTTCCTTTTGGCCAAGTTTGATCAATGGTTCACATCAACTCCGTTGGGGTATAAATAGGGGTAGTATCGAGGGTTTAGAGGTGTGAAATATTTTGTAAAACTCCTTTTGGAGAAAGGGTTGCTCTTGTTTTAGAGTACCTTTCATTGTAATAATTTTCCTCAATAAATAAATATTTTAGCCCTTCAATCCCATCTTCTTCTTCTTGTTCAAGGACCAAAGGAGGATGAGTTGATGATGATGAGTTCTGAGGTTTCTCTTTATTTCTCTTTATTATTTCTTTTTCTTTCTGTTATTTATTTGCTTTGTAGTTTAGATTTAATAGCTTTTGTAGTTTAGATTTAATTGCTTTGTAGTTAGATTAGTTTAGAATTTTTCTTTTCTTTTTATTTTCTTTCTTTTTCTATTTGTTTGAATTTCCCAAGATGTTGAACTAAACTCTTGTGGGGATCTAGGTTGCATGAAACTAGTCTAATCTCTTTTGTGTTTATGAATCATCTCTCTTATGCTTAAAAGATCATGTTTAGGTTAATCAACTAGAGAACTAATCGATAGAAGAAGAATTTGATAGTTTATGCTTTCCTTAAGTGGGTTGATAGGCTATGCTTATGAATTCTAGGATTATTATCTTGTTATTACTCTCTTCATGAGTTTGAATTTCAATTAGGTGATAATTTGATAAGTTATGCTTTCCTTAAGTGGTTTGATATCTTATGCTTAATAAATCTAATATGAGATGTGGTAAAGAGAATTTTTAAGTAGATTATAAATTGAGTTAGCTAGTGGATTCAATTCTAGATTCCTTCATCTCTCTTATTGAAATCTCGTCTTTTAATTGTGATTCCTTTCACACACAATCCAAATCCATTCTCTCATCACTTCATCATATTTTCATATTATCTTGAATAAAACCTAATTGTCACGCATAATTTGAGAACCGAACTTGAATCAAACACTTCCTATTTCCCGTTCCTCGTGGGATCGACAATCTTAAATACTATAACTTGACAATGGTTGTGCACTTGCGACTATAAAAGGTAAACACTCGTTTTCCCATCGAGTTAACACAACTCTACTTGAAGCGGGTGTGGCATTTATATTTTGATGGAAGTCAGGAGCTACCAGCGTGTGGCGCCCGGATGTTCTAAGATCTCCGTGCGGTCGGAGTAGTCTTAGTTTCCCGAGGAAGCATGTCATGCCTGGGCTTATTCAGCGGTGAGCCTGCTCTAACAATGTCCTGAGTACAAGCGCTCCTCATTGGACTTAGCTTAGCTAAAGAGCTGGGGGTAGAGTATCTCGAGAGCGCCGGGGGATTCCCAACTCATTGTCAAGCGGACTTCGCGGGGACTATGG
Source organism: Asparagus setaceus (assembly GCA_012295165.1). Taxonomy (NCBI): domain Eukaryota; kingdom Viridiplantae; phylum Streptophyta; class Magnoliopsida; order Asparagales; family Asparagaceae; genus Asparagus; species Asparagus setaceus. The sequence goes on from WHSE01000115.1 coordinate 8,578, forward strand.
GTGAGGGAACCCGATTTAATCCCATACCATCAAAGCTGCTATCGAGTTAGCGGACTCGTTTGAAGGATTCTTCATGGTACATTCAGCCTCGAATCGTATCACGGATGCTGGCGGCATTAGCGGTGTCTTTGGCGCAACCTCCAGAGGCTGAGCAAATGGTCGCGGTGAGGACCCACCGATTATTCATTCCTGGCCATGGCGAAAATGGCGAAAGGTAGTCACTAAAGAAGTGTACAACCCAGTCGGGACTTGAGCCCGAGATTGGCTTCTATTGACGCTACTTCTTGCGGCATCTGCCGGAAGATATGAAGGGCGTGAATCGATCAGTAGAAAGCGCCAAGGTTCTTCTACAATCAGGAAACAGGCAGCTCCTCGGCGTGGGTATAGCGGTTTGCTACTCATCTTTCAAACAAAGAGAGGAAGTTCTCCAAAACACCGCGGAGAGAATGCGGTGCGCACCGGCCAGTCCTAAGCTCTATGATGGTCGGGGAGGATGGGGTACTCTTGGCTACTATGGTCAATGATGTGGTGCATATGCTCGGAAGTGTCGCGGCGTGCCAAATACCGCGAACTACGCATCAACCTCAGGAGCAACTTCACCCGTCGGCCACATCTTGGCCATTGAGACATGGGGCATAGATGTGGTAGGCCTAATCTTTCCTCATCGGCCAAGGTGATCGGTTTATCACAGCGATCACCGATTACTTCAAGTGGGCGGCGATTCCCCTCAAGGAGGTAAAAGCCCGACAATGTAATTCGGTTCATCAAGCACCCGTCATCTATCGACCACGGTGTACCAAAGGCGGATCGTTACGATATGGTCCCAGTTCATTAGCAATGCCTTCATTCGGTTTTCGAAATTCAAGATCGGGCGTCTCCTCAGCTGCGTACAATCCGCGCAAGCGGTTGGCGGAGGCTTCAACAAAAGCGATCATTAAAATTCTCAAGAAGGCTGTGAAAAATAACAAAGCGGGATGATAAACTTCGGAGAAGCACTGCAGGCGTTGTCGCATGATTCGCACCTTATTTGAGCTACCCATACTCTACGGTATATGGGTATGGCGGTCGCCCTTGAAGTTCAGATTCCATCCCTCGCATTGCTCACTTAGCCAGAGATGGCCGGTGGAGGAGCTACATCAAAAGCCTCAACGAACTTCGAGATGCTAGATGGCAGCTTGGAAGCTCAACGGCACATTGAGTTTACAAAAACAAGGATGTCGGGGCCTTCAACAAGAAAGTCCGACAAAGGAGCTTCAAGGAGGGAGACTTGGTCCTGGCTGCTTTCGGCTGACCAGGTAATTCGACTCGAAGAGGGTAAGTTTGAACCCAAGTGGGAAGGGCGTTTGTGATTGAAGCGGTCTATTCAATGGCATATCGCCTTATCACCCGAGGAAGGCGATAAGCAATTAATGCAATCAATGGGAAGTTCACGAAGAAGTACTATCCTTAGTGCCTTTAGGATAACCCGTTTTGGAGGAAGTTCTTGGAAATACTTTCCTCGGAGATAACCTAATCCTAAGCCCCCCAGATCAAACTCATGGCGGTGGATCCACAAAATTTTCTCGGTCCCTCCACCGGCCAAAATTCCCCCTTGACTTCTTTCAATAAGCAAGGGGTCCACGAAATTTTGAGCCTCTATCAAAATCTCCTCTTGATTCCTTTCAATGAACAAGAGGTCCACTTTCAAATTGAGATCACTTTTGATGAGCAGAAAGCCTCCATCATTCCATTTCATCCGCCCTCGGTAGTACTAAAGTGGAACACTCGATAAAGAGACCTTCAAATCAGGTGAATCCTATAAAGTGAAAACTACACGTATCTCTTCGATTCTCGAGGTGGGATCCCACTCTTAGTTTCACCTTAAGATTCTCGAAGTGGAGATCCCACTTTTAGTTTCCCTTTTCCTATGTTCACTTGGGGTTTGTCTCTACCGGACAAAGGAGACACGAAAATAGAATATAAAATTCTTTCTTTCCGACCGGAGGCAGGATATAAAATCCTTCCTCTCCATCTTAGGAGATAGAATATAAAATTCTTCCTCTCAGAGACTAAGAAACGAGGATATAAAATCCTTCTTTTCTTATGTTCACTTGGGGTTCGTCTCTACCGGACAAAGGAGACACGGAAATAGAATATAAAATCTTTCTTTCCGGCACTTGGAGCCGAGATATAAAATCCTTCCTCTCGACATGAGGAAACAGAATATAAAATTCTTCCTTTCCACAATCAATTCCATTCACCGATTCGATCCGGTTCGATTCGCTCTCGGTCAAAAGACACCAAGATTCATCTTGGGGTATTTTATCGAAGCCTAAGAAGGGATAAAGCCAGCGCCATAGCGTTCGGGTAGTCTATTCAAGTGAAAAGCGAAGCCTCAAATATTCAACATCGTAGCATTAAGTCTAAGAAGTTTCATTCTTTTAGCACAGCGTCACATGCGGAGCGGGATTCGATAATCCGCATGCTAGCGGGTCCAAGCGGTCGGTAAAGGCCAATCAAATCCGTTGAAGGGGGTTGGCCAATAACCCCAAAGTCACCGCCTCATGCGGCGCCAGTTAGTCTTTACCGTGAAAAGTGACAAAGTCTATGTATTCAAAATCATAGCACCAAGTCTAAAGAGTTTCATTCTTTTAGCACAACGTCACATCGCGGAGCGGGATTCGATAATCCGCATGCTGCCGGTTCAAGCGATAATCGGTAAAGGCAAATCAAATCCGTTGAAGGTGAGGGTTTGCGAATTCTATGAATCTTTGTGGCAATGAAAATGACAAATCGCAAGTCACAACAACAATGGAACTACCGTCGGCCTTGACTTCAGTTGGTCCCTGGCGGGCCCTTTGGTGGCAGTAACCACCGCTATACCTAGCTTTGGAGGAACATCTTACCAATAGAAAAGAATTCATCAAAACGCCAAATTGAGGATGAACTAGCTAACAGACTAGTCCCTAATTAAGCGATGGAGACTCAAGTGTTTCCGGTGGGCTATCATAGAGAGCCGACCTCATTGCACCAGAAATGGGATATGTCAACCTAGATGCATGGAGTCAATGGGGATGTACACAAGGGTCAATCATTACTCCTCATGGTGGATTCATGGATCTCCCACAGGAGTATAGGAGTCCTGGTGAACCATGCAGAGCTTCTCATTTTCATTGGCCGGGAGCCCTGGCGAGGCACCTCCTCAAAGGAGACCTTAAATGTGGTCCCCTTGAAAAACTCCCTTGAGGCACTAATAGTATACAATTCCAACCACGACCAGCGGATCAATTTCGTCGGGACAATGAATCACAACTCATGAAGGGTTCCCTCTCCAGGCGGATTAGTAAATCCCATGATGGTGAACCTGAATACTCCAATAAGGAACATGAGTATAAACTTTTCCCTAATTTATTGGAAAGTTCACGGAGGATAACCTAATTCTATTCCAACAAGGGTAGGATTCTCCCACGCGATACTCCAACTAGGTATACGAGTCTAAACTATTTCCTATTTTATCGAGAAGTTCACGAGAATAGTTTTATATTCTTAAGGATAACTTCGACAATCCCAATTTGCTTCCAGGTTCACCTTCGACTATTTGGACAATTCGTTGTGATGAAAAATGCGCCAATTGGGGTTGAGTTCGAAGAAAATTTTTGATCTTAGGACAACGTCACATCTCGAGAAAATCCCTCAGCGTGGGTGGTCCACCCTTGCGAGCATGCGGTGAGTTCATCAATCAAAGGATGAATCCTCAATATACTCCCAGGGGTTTAGTCTTATGCCAAGCCATGCGGTGGAGATTTCAGCGATTCAAAGCTAAGTCTCACGAGGTTGGATGAGCGGTTTAAGCGACAACTCCACGATCCACGAGCTAAAAATAAGAAAATTCATTCATCGGCCATTGAGTCAAGATTTCGGCCGGTCAGGATAATAAATGACACCCCGACACTTTTAGTTATCCTACAAAGCCTTTGGATAGTCAAAAGAATCGAAGAGATCAAGATTTGAAGCCGTTTTGGTCCTATTACAGAGGTGAAGGCCTATATCACATCAAAGTATTTGGCTTCTTCTATAAAAGCGAGACCGAAACACTTTGGAGGGTATCTGGCGTTGAAAATTGCCTATAAGTCCGAGCGTAGCTCGTGATGGCGAGAATAATCGACAAGTCATCCGATGAAGTAATGGCAAGCCGTTGGCGACCTGCATAGCGCAAATTTTGAAAAGAGCTCTCTCTTCGGTGTCGGTGATTCCGGAACATTGGTGAACTGATCGCCATGAGTCGCAGTGAAGGGATAAACCGACTTTGAAGCCTCAAATTAAGCTTCGGAAAACCAGTGAGCCAGCTTTCGGTCAAAGCAGAACACGAGAAGGTGTCGCCCAACGAACACCAGAGGTGTCTCGCTTCGGCAAGACACGGAGGTGTCGCCCGAAGCGAACACCGAGTCTTTCGCTCGGTAGAACTGAGGTGTCTGCGCTGGCGAACACCAGAGGTGTCTCGCTTCGGTAGAACACCCGAGTGTCACACAGCGAACACCAGGCGAATGGGCTTTTGCCCGGTTGTGGCGCATCATTCTTTGCACCTATAAATATGGGCTAGGGTTTCATTTTGAGGTGGAAAGATAAAAAGAGACTCTGCTAGAACTCTTGTGTGTGCCTAGGGTTAGAGAATTTCCAAGGGAGAGGAGATCAAGATCTAGACTTGGCGAGGGTGAGATCAGAGATCAAAGTTTCGAGATCGGATCTACAACAACACCATCCTCCGGATCAAGCTTGGCCTTGTCCAGAAAAATAACAGGTGTTTGGTGTAAAATATCCTCTAGGTTGTATTGGTTGAGTTGTTTGTTACAAATCAAGAATTGGCTTTTACAAGAAGCGAAGGAAGGCCCTTCTTGTTGCGTGGGTTCGTGGTAGCGGTAGGGCCTCCCTCGATGCTTGAGTCGAGTTTGCTTCCCTTAGACGATCCGTCGGCGTCCTGATCGGGCTTCGTCTGCTGATGGCTTCGGGCGGTTGAGTTCCGGTTCTACCGAGCTTGCTTGAAAGGGCTCTGATGCAAGAGTTTGCAAAGAGCTTCGAGCCTCAAACACGAGAGTTCAGATGGAGTCTACTTCAACAATCAAGCCTTTGCTGGCTGGAGAGTTGAGGGTGCAAGAGAGTAACTCTTAGCGCTCTCTCTTCGGTGGTGGTTTCTCACAACGATTGCGGCCCTTCTCATGTGGAGATGGTGAAGCATAAATAGGCAAGGAGAGGCATGGCCACTTTCACGATTTGTGGGATATGACCCAGCGGTGATTAGGGGTACCGTACTCTTCTCTAAGCGTGGGATGTGACCGTGATGAGTAATGAAGACCATGCCTTATCCTAACCCGGGATGTGCGAGTGGGTAGCGGCGAGCTGTCGAGTGCTCGAGCGAGCTTCTGGGCGAGTTTGCGACGAAGGTCAGCGGGCCTCTTCTTGGCGTGCTGGGTTCGTGGCGGCGAAGCGTCTGTGTAGTTGAACTTGCATAAGCGAGTTCTCCCTATCGGCGAGCTTTGACAAGCGGCCCGGGTCTTCCCGACTTCGTGGGATGTGACGCTAATGGTGAAGGGCGCCATGCCCTCTAGCTGCGGGATGTGACCACTATAGGGGTGATGAGGCGGGTGGGCCCTTCTCTAGCCGCCATTGGCACCGTTGATCCGAGGCGGCGGCGGCTTAAGTTGTTCTAGCTGTTGAGCTGACTTCTTGAACAAAGCGGGGCCAAGCCCGGGTGGACCCCCTGAAGTGTGAGTTGGCTCCTTGTCTTTGTGAACTCCTTGCGGGCGTGCTTGGCGCCGCGAGCGGGGTTGGTGATAAGCGGCGTTGGGCTCATAGGCGAGCTCATGGCGTGGAGGGCCTCGTGTGTCGCGGCGGCAGAGCTCTTCGCGAGTTCACTTGAGCGGCGACCTCGGTGGCCCGAGGAGTTCGTGCGTCTTAAGCTCTTGCGGCGAGCTCTTGGCGCGACCCGTGTGAGCGAGCTTGTTAAACAAGCGGCCGAGCTCGGAGAGCTCAGGCGAGACAACCTACGTCTTGGCGAGTTTGTTAGACGAGGCGGCTCTTGAGTTTTAGGTGAACTTCGCCCAATAGGCTGTTGAGCTCGTGCGGCGAGTTCATCTCTTCAGCTGGCGGGGTTGGTAATTTTCCCTACAAGACCCCTTCAAGTTTTAGACCTAAATCAAGTTTGGATATGGTGCGAAACACTGAATGAAACTTAACCCGCGTCGGAGGCATCTAACCATCTTCGTGCAGTTTGCGCTCTTGACGGACTCTGGCGAGTTTTGGCGAACTTCGTGCCAGGCGAGCTCGGCGTTTGTGGACGAGACAAGCCCGCGTGATTATTACGCCCATTCGAGCGATGCGTCGCGTGTCGGTCGCATTAATGTGATCGGCGGCGATGCCGTTTTCATGCACTCAATGCAGTCGTTGATTTAGCGAGCTCGGAGTCTACGCGCGTAGTTTGGGCGAGATGCGTGTTGGAACGCCAAATCTTGGCCATTAGATGCGGAATGCTAACGTCCCTCATTCGGCCGTTCATTCGAGCTGTTTGAATAGGATCGTTGTGAGCAGTGCGATCAAGTGGTATGTCGCATCTCAACCGTTGAGATCGCTCTATAAAGTCGATCTCCTCCCTGTCGAGAGGCCATTGTACTCAAGTTCTTCTTAGCCCAAGTTCTTACAAGGAGAACCCGGAACTCCCGCCGTGGCTTTCAAGAAGACCGTGTCAAAGGAAGGAGGTCCTCCCTCTTCCTGGCGTGATCTTGGCGTCGTTCGCGCCGCCAGCGCTCACGGCTCGAACTCCCTACGGTAAGTTTGGAGATGAGATGAACATTCATCGTTCATTTGGGGCGAGGAGCCGTTCCCGGTGAGTCGATTCTCAGCGAATTTACGCCTACTCGGTGGGCTTTGTGTTTTCGGTGGCGATTTGTCGAACAAGTTTTGTCTGCGCTGGCGAGCACCCGGATTAAAGGCTTTATTGGCTGCTTTCGCGTTAGCTAAGCTTCGCTTGGCCCGTGGCGGCATGTCTGGCACTACGGTTTTGGCGTTACTAATACTCTCTTCGCGTTTTGTGCGGCTCGAGAGAGGTCCTCCTTAGTAGGTCGCAATTTGAGATCTTAGGAAGAGCCTCTAGCTGGAGGTGCTTTGGCGTTAGCGCAAGAGGCTCTTCGGGCTAGGCCTTCAAATTACGAACCCATCGTGCTTCCGATGATGAAGGGGAAGCGAAGCTGAACCACGCCTGGCGGGTGTTACACCCCAACCCGCAGTGCAAGCACGGCTACGATCCGGCCGGCATTGGAAGTCCGCGGATGGAAGCGCCGGTTGACGAAGGCCCTCCCGATTCAACCTCTGCTGCAATTGTTAGGGCGGGGAGTGGCGATCGACCCGATCTTGTGAGGTGTCCTCCGGCGGTTAGAAATGCTTTAAGGCCAGTGGTTCACGCCATTGGTCTCGGATGGGAACCCTTAATGTCTTCCGCTCTCCTTGGTAAAATTTGTTTAGGGAGGTTGTGTTGGCGGTGACACACGGCCATCTTATTGACCCGGAAGCTTGCCGGTGGGAAGCGTTATGGGCTCGTTTGGAGGTCTTTGATGACCGATGGAATGATATGTGGCGTCATAGAGGCTTCGAGTGGAAGAATAATGCGAGGCAGGCTTCCTTGTAAGCATATACTAGAGCAAGAAGCGATTATCGCGAATTTTAGCTTGAGAAACCTTGATTCGCGGCCAAGGCGAGGGCTTACCCCGAGAGGACCTTCAGCGGGGAGAATGTCGGCGTTCATTAGCACTTTACCAAGAGTTGCAAGTCCTCCGCAGCGTTGCATCGCTTGAAGAGGAGGCTTCCATTCTTTGCACCACGAGGCTTCGAGAGGGCAGGCTTCGAGTCGAGCGGTCGAGGCGGAGGGTTAGGCGATCTCAAGGTTAAAGCCGGCCTCCTTTACGGTGTTAGTGCGCTGACTAGTCTGGAGCCCTTTCTTGATTTTGGGACATTTTGTTTGAATGGCTTCATTACCGCAGCGGTCCTTGGTTCTCATCTTTTGGTGGCGACTCTTAGGATTTTAGCAAACCCTCGGTTAGCAGTTTGATTTGCCTTTCCAGATTACCGTTTGAATCGGACTAGCCATACTATTCCCCTCGGTATGATGAGTTGTCGAGAAGTTTCTTTTAGACTCAATGCTAAAATTTCTTCTCTACCCTTACAGGTATGGCGTCGGGTTAATTACAAGCTGTTAAGTCGTATCGGGTTGGGCGTGTTCGATTACCTTGGCTTCGGCCAGATCGACCGGTCACTTTCGCGAGTGGTGGGATGAATGTCGAAGTGGCACATCACTTGGTAGGCCAATGTCGGCGGACAGCGCCATTAGCGGGAATGGCGGTGTTAGGATAATCAAATGTCGTCGGTACGTTTGTGATTGATTGATATAGTAGCTCATGCATGGTAGGCTACCATCTTTCGATCATTCTAATAGAATTAGAATGTGAAAAGGATCAAGCCGTTGATGGCGTGTGAGTGTGACGGCCGATCTAACTATCCAGAGGTACTCGTTAACATGATAGTTTTGAGGACCCACCATCCTATTGGCGAGGATTGGAGGGTTTTGTCGAGAGGTTTAGTGTTAACATGGTAGGTTAGTTGCGACCTGGGCAACTTTGAGGACCCACCATCCTATTGACGAGGATTGGAGGGGGATTTTGTCCAGAGGTTTAGTGTTAACATGACTGGGGTTAGTTGCGACCTGGGCAACTTTGAGGACCCACCATCCTATTGACGAGGATTGGAGGGTTTTGTCGAGAGGTTTAGTGTTAACATGACTGGAGTTAGTTGCGACCTGGGCAACTTTGAGGACCCACCATCCTATTGACGAGGATTGGAGGGGGAATTTGTCAGAGGTTTAGTGTTAACATGACTGGGGTTAGTTGCGACCTGGGCAACTTTGAGGACCCACCATCCTATTGACGAGGATTGGAGGGTTTTGTCCAGAGGTTTAGTGTTAACATGACTGGAGTTAGTTGCGATCTGGGCAACTTTGAGGACCCACCATCCTATTGACGAGGATTGGAGGGGGAATTTGTCAGAGGTTTAGTGTTAACATGACTGGGGTTAGTTGCGACCTGGGCAACTTTGAGGACCCACCATCCTATTGACGAGGATTGGAGGGGGAATTTGTCAGAGGTTTAGTGTTAACATGACTGGGGTTAGTTGCGATCTGGGCAACTTTGAGGACCCACCATCCTATTGACGAGGATTGGAGGGGGAATTTGTCAGAGGTTTAGTGTTAACATGACGGGAGTTAGTTGCGATCTGGGCAACTTTGAGGACCCACCATCCTATTGACGAGGATTGGAGGGGGATTTTGTCCAGAGGTTTAGTGTTAACATGACTGGAGTTAGTTGCGATCTGGGCAACTTTGAGGACCCACCATCCTATTGACGAGGATTGGAGGGGGATTTTGTCCAGAGGTTTAGTGTTAACATGACTGGAGTTAGTTGCGACCTGGGCAACTTTGAGGACCCACCATCCTATTGACGAGGATTGGAGGGGGATTTTGTCCAGAGGTTTAGTGTTAACATGACTGGAGTTAGTTGCGATCTGGGCAACTTTGAGGACCCACCATCCTATTGACGAGGATTGGAGGGATTTGTCCAGAGGTTTAGTGTTAACATGACTGGAGTTAGTTGCGACCTGGGCAACTTTGAGGACCCACCATCCTATTGACGAGGATTGGAGGGGGATTTTGTCCAGAGGTTTAGTGTTAACATGACTGGAGTTAGTTGCGACCTGGGCAACTTTGAGGACCCACCATCCTATTGACGAGGATTGGAGGGGGATTTTGTCAGAGGTTTAGTGTTAACATGACTGGAGTTAGTTGCGATCTGGGCAACTTTGAGGACCCACCATCCTATTGACGAGGATTGGAGGGTTTTGTCGAGAGGTTTAGTGTTAACATGACTGGAGTTAGTTGCGACCTGGGCAACTTTGAGGACCCACCATCCTATTGACGAGGATTGGAGGGGGATTTTGTCCAGAGGTTTAGTGTTAACATGACTGGAGTTAGTTGCGATCTGGGCAACTTTGAGGACCCACCATCCTATTGACGAGGATTGGAGGGTTTTGTCGAGAGGTTTAGTGTTAACATGACTGGAGTTAGTTGCGACCTGGGCAACTTTGAGGACCCACCATCCTATTGACGAGGATTGGAGGGTTTTGTCGAGAGGTTTAGTGTTAACATGACTGGAGTTAGTTGCGACCTGGGCAACTTTGAGGACCCACCATCCTATTGACGAGGATTGGAGGGTTTTGTCGAGAGGTTTAGTGTTAACATGACTGGAGTTAGTTGCGACCTGGGCAACTTTGAGGACCCACCATCCTATTGACGAGGATTGGAGGGTTTTGTCGAGAGGTTTAGTGTTAACATGACTGGAGTTAGTTGCGACCTGGGCAACTTTGAGGACCCACCATCCTATTGGCGAGGATTGGAGGGTTTTGTCGAGAGGTTTAGTGTTAACATGGCTGGAGTTAGTTGCGATCTGGGCAACTTTGAGGACCGCCCGTCCCGGTATATGATATGGTGCACGATGAACCTTATCAGCTGCTAGTCTTGACTTCTCGCCAGAGTACGCCCGGCCCACTTGGAAAAGTAGTCGGTTATCGCCCGATATAAGCGATGCCCTTTGGCGGCGGTGGCGCTATTGGCGGACAATATCCATGCCCCATGTCTCGAATGGCCGCGAGTGTGTCGGATGCAAATCCTCGTCGGTGCCGTATGTAATTAAGCGTGGATTTGACAGCGTGGCGGCGTTGGCATGGCAACGGCATCGCTAATCATCTTGGGCGATGTAGCCCATCGCCGTGGCGATCCCGAGCTTGGGTCGGTTGGTGGGCCGCCGAGGTACCATCATGGGCTTCTGTAGGGCCTCCGTGCTTCGTCGGTCGCGAGGCATCGGGCGGCATCGTCGTCTGACCTTGATACAATGTTCGTCGTCGAATCGAAGTAAAACCTCGGTAGCGTCTGCGGAGAATCCGTTCCTTAAGCGTCCTCGGGTAGCATACCGTAAAGGACATAGTCAATGATTGGGAAGCGCCGGTCTCTTGGCTCCGGTGAGTGTGCCACGAGTCGTGTTCATACAGGCGGACTACGGTGGAAGAAGCCGTCGGCTGCATAGCGGTGGCGTCTTTGGCTTCGTTCCTAGCGGTTGAGCCAAGTTAGGCGCCAATGAAGCGAGCATCTGCGTCGTGTTCTTAGGCGAAGCGTGCTTTCGATCTGAAATGTCAAACGATTTGGCTATTTCGATGGCCTTCGGTGGCATGGAATTAGATCATCATTCCTAACTTCATACTCTCCGTCATCAATCGGCGATGGTGAGAATCGCCGTAAGCCTCGAGGTGCTTCACCCCAAGTCCTTGGCGAGGTTGAGTCAATGAGCATCGCATTGTACTCGACCCGTTGTTGGGCGGCTGGATTAGAAAGGCTTGGGGTAATACATGGTTTTGCGGGGAGACCAAGACTACCCCCACTCACGCCGATAGCCCGCTAGTCAGGCAGGAGCCAGCGCCGTGAAGTAGAGCCATGATTCCCTTCTCCTGAAGTCGTGTTGACCTCATGGGTTTCATCGGCATGTCTTGAATAATTCCGTGTTTGACGATCGGGTGGTATGAGATCGCGGATCTTGCCCTTTGTGGATTCTGCGGCATGAAATGGATGTCGTCTTGAGACAACAAAATACCTTGCTGAAGCCAATTTAGGGATCCGGGTTGTGTCATGAAGACTTCGGTTAGGTTCATCTTTGAGATGACATGAATAGTCGGCCAAACGAGGTAGTGCGCATTTTACGGATGCGAATACGGGGCTAGGCACTCCTTTTCGATCATGGGGTACCCGTTCGGCTCCTTGCAAAGTTCTACTCGGGTAGTATCGCCTTGCTCATGACCGGTGTCGTCATTTTGTGCTAAGAGGCGGCCAAGGAGGTGTTAGTCCTTGCACATACATGAGAGCGGCTTGCCGAGATTGGGGGCCCGATCAGGTGGAGTTCGAAAGATAATGCTTGATTTCCTCGAGCGCTTCGGCAAGATTCATCCCATGTAGCGACACCCCTTCTTCATCAATTTGGAGAGTGGCACTGAGAGATTTCGCGATGAATCTTGGGATATCATGGCGTCCTTGCAATCCCCTCAATTCTTTGAGATTCCTAGGTGGTTGGAGTTCTTGGATGGCTCGGACTTTGTCGGAGTCGACATAAACTCCCTTCGTCGTGGCACGAAACCAAAACTTACCCTTTGGACATCCTAAGAATGACTTTGTGGGGTTCATTCTCGGTTGGTGTCTGCGCATGATGTGAACACGCCCTCAGTCGCCGAGGTGATCGCCTTTATCCGCGACTCTTCTGACCAAGTCATCTACGTAGCATTGGCCGTCTTTCTCGGATGGTCTTGGAAAATGGTGCTCATGGCTGATATGTCGGCTGCGTTCTTGAGACCAAATGGCATAACTGTGTAACAGTATATCCCCATCGGAGTTCTGAACGAAGTATGTTTCTCATCTTCGAGTGCATTTTGATTTGGTTGTACCGAAAAACCGTCCATGAATGACATCCTTTCAAAACCGCCGCGTGTTGTCGATGATGACATCGTGATGGGTAGCGGAAACTTCGTCTTTAGGGCAGCGGCATTGAGGTCCCTATAGTCGGCGCAGGTTGATTGAGCCATTTTCTTTAGAGCGGGGGCGATGTTGGACACCCAATCACGGGTCTTTGCTCCTCCACGATGAAGCCGCCTTTATGAGCCTTTTACTTCGCCACAATTGCTTCCATAATGCGTAGGCGAAACCGTCTTTCTTCTTTGCTTCCGCGGGTTTGGCCTCGGATTAATGTCAAAGGCGATGCATGGCGACAGGATGGCGGGCATATCTTCATAATTCAGTGAAGACATCGATGTATTCCTTGACAAGAATCTGAGCTCTTCCCTTTCTTGGGGAAATAAGCTGGCGTGATAAATATGGGTTTGGGGTTGGCCTCCTCTCCCATATCTACGGAGAATCTTATCCTCGGTGGGCGGTTCATTTGCTCGAAACCGCTCCATTGGCGTTGGCGTGGCGATCCCATGCCTCGTCATGGAGGTTTGCCGTCTACTTGGACCTCAGCGGTATCAACCGTAGTCATGTTAGGTGTGAGGCTTGTAAACCGGCCCGGCGACATCAGAATCCCAAGGCGAGGAGGTAGATGATTGATTTCGGCGAGCTTCTTTGGATACCTCGTCCAAGTGGCGATGCCATTGAAGAGGAGGAGACATAACCTAGCCCTCTTCGCGTCTGCTAGCGTGTAGTAATCGTCGGGCTTTCCCTTTGCCTTGAGGGGGTTGGTAGGTCTTCTGCCTTTGCCGTAGTTCAAGCCTTCTTTACGGGCCGAAGGCGTAACCCATGCCTTCCATCTTGAAGGCCAGAGTTTATCCACATCACATCTTGAAGGTGTCATAATGTGTTCTACATCAATATGGAGCGAGAAAATGCGCCTGGCGGATGCAACAAGAAGATCATTAGCACGATCGGTTTCGGTGACGGACCGAGTAAGCCATTTGACACAGACCGTCATGGGACCCACCCGCTGAACGGCTGTTGGGGCGTTAGTTGAAGCGCCGAGGCATGGCCGAGTTGGCACACGAAGCTCATATTGCAGTCTACAAAGTATCACCAGGGACCTCTAAAGATGTGCTCAAAGGTATAGATCGAGGCTATTCATGATCATGTGATGTGCTCTCGACATCCATTGGCATAAATCCTCCCCAAGAATTTATGAAGACAATATAGCAATCGGATCGTTTGCAGCAGATTCTGAAGGGTTCCTTCCCATTCAGTGTGGAACCGTGGGCCTCTTCGAGCATAGTTGACATGGCTCCGTGGATTCTAACAGTTGGATCCAGCGTCACCGGCGAAGAATTAAATGAAAGTAAAGCTTCGGAGATGGTCGAGAATTCAATGGAGAATGGCTTATCAGCCGGATGATTTGTGAGGTTCAGTTTCCTCTGATTTATCCACATCACATCTTGAAGACCGAGGATTGAAAACATGGAAAGGCTCTCTAAACTCTATTGACGTCAAAGGTAAGATCGTGATATGCAAATGCAGTTTGGAATACAGGGGAATGTGGAAGTGGGCGATAATGTCAGCCCTCAAAATCGTAGCATAATCTTGGTTAGCGACCATGACTACATATCGTGAACACATGTCAAGCCTACCGTGCACTTCTATATTATTAAGTAATATTTCATAAAGGAAAACTTTATTGAAGTTTAGAAGTCTCGAGAGAAACTACATTATAACAAGCACAATACAAATATTACAACTAGTGAGTCATTAGACTCTTGTTACATAATTATGTCGATCTATCTAAGATAAGCATAATATTGCTAATAAGATCTCGGTAGATGTTAATCCTCTAAGCTAAGGGTAGAATAATCTAATCTTTATCTAAAAGAATAGAAAATAAATGGCGAGTTCACAACTCAATGAATAGATAATTTCTCATAGCGGATCGGACAAGTTTAATAAATTACTAATACTAAAATTTTTAGATAGACTGTTGTCAATTGAAAGAATGACTAGAGAGCATATAAGATATTAAAATAGAAAATTTTCTAACATATATAAGAAGCAATAGCAGTATTATATAAAAAGTATTTAAATACACACAAAATGAAAAGAAACTGAATACCTTTATGTTGTAATTGTCCATATAAATCACATTTTGCAAAATCACCTCAAGTCATAACACTAAGGTTGCAAAATTATAGCCAGATTAGCATGGAAATCGCATCAATCACATATAGGTCAACCGGGGGCCGAGTATACCTAGCTGCGCCATAGGTTGCCCAAAGGCGACATTCACATATTTGCCAAAAGTCCACATTCACATATTTGCCAAAAGGCCACTATCACGGTATCATAATTCCATATGGTAGGCTTAAACAAATCAATCATTCTATAGTGGACTTACGAGGGTTTTCCACATTCGAAACACTATCTTTTCATTTCAAATAGCACATGTAATTTCCACTTGTACAAAAAGCAATTTAATATGCTTTGACACTTTCATAACTTCATGAAAATAGAATATTCATGAATTTTTATAGGAAAATAATATTTTTTCAAATCTATTTTTTCCATGGAAGTCATATGAATGATAAAGTCAGTATATTTGATAACATGGTTTGGTGACTTTCATTTACAAAATCTTACTTAATGTGACAAAGATAAATAATTATCACAATACCAAATTCTTTTAACATTCTTTTATAAGTGAACAAATATAACATGTTTAATCAATTATTTTCTACAAAATACGATTTGTTAACATAACATATAATTTATACATTATTTTTATATCAAAACAATTGGAAATAACTAATGAGAAGAAATCTATTCACCTTAGCATATCACGGAATTACTTTTATACCGTAGTCCTAGCTTAGTCCTCACTCAATCCTAAAATCTTTTTGCTCTTCTCCTTCCTCCCTCTATTCTCAAAACTTTTTCTCTTGTGTGAGGGAAAACTCAATATGGGTTCAATTTATAGAGCTCCAAAGTCATGAAATTTTGACTTTTCATTCTCTTTTCCTATTACTATTGAGTTATGAAACTAATTGTTCTTATGAAAGTGAGGATGCAATCACATTTTTTCACAGTTGGGATTTACAAAGTTTCAAAGTCTTTATTTTTTTGACTTTTACTCTCAATTTTCACATTCTATTGAGTAAAACACATTTTTCTTATGAGTTTGGATGAAAAACATTTTGTGAGGGTGAGCTAGAGAACTCAAATTTGATTTTGCTTCTAATTAAATGTGGGTGTTGACATCCTCCCCACCTAAAATAAAGTTTCATCCTCAAAATACCGTGCCTTTATTTTCAAAAGTTAAGTGGATATTTCTCTGCATTTCATCCTCAAGCTCCCAAGTTGCTTCTCTTTCGGTGTGATTCTTCTATTGAATTTTGACATATTTTGTTAGAGGTTGCCTCAAATACTCAAATCCATATTGCTTTGGGAATTTTTTTTGACTTGGTTTGTTTTGATCAAGAGTCCTATTTGATGGACTTTGCACAACCAATCATATTAGAAGTTTATTCCTACTTGGACTCTTATTGGGCTTTGTTGATGTATATAATCACGATCACTAACCTCGGCGAGTTTAGTTTTAAGAGGCGAGTCGCTTTCTCTCCTAAAGCCCGGCCGACTCCGATAAAGGGTTAGCCTACAACAAAGGAAGGACTGCGGAAGAAGGGTTGGGATCTCCGATGGTTCCTCCGACGGTCAAGTTAGCGAAGTGGGAGATAGTTTAATGGGTAGGAATTCCTGCTTGAGAAGATTGCTTACCTTGTTAGGCTGTTCCGCGTTGCTTTTATAGTTAGGGTTAAAGGGGTCATTTCCGTCTTTCCCGGTTTGGGAACCAGCGGTGAGTCGACCCTCCTCTCTCCCGTGTGGTGTTGATTGGTGAACACTTCTCGGTCTGCTAGAGTGGTGGCCTTCTGGTGTCAATCCTGGGGTGATTGAGGGTTGGTGTGGTCTATTCGCTATTAATGAGATGGGATTGGCCTTTGTGGCATGGGTCAGTGCCTTAAATCTTGTGAGAGATGGGGAATTAAAGAGTATCGGTGCATTTAATGCGATATTGATGGGCTCGAGTCTTGTATAACCGTCGTTAGTGGAGGGAACCACATGGGATGAGAGAGGCCCGAGTAGGCGGATGGCCCGACTCATCGCGGCCTCTTAGAGGCGTCCCTTGGGATGATTCAGGAGGGCGATTGGGGCGCCTTATCGTCGCTCTAGAGACGGAGTGGCCGAAGGGTAGGCTGGATTCGTTCCACATTGTTTGGAGGGTTGGCAACTTGTAGGAAGGGATGCGTAGTGAGGTCGGAGGACGGCCGACACCGCTTCCCAGCGTCGTCAGAAGAAGCTGTCGATGGGCGACTTCGCCCGCCTTCAGCGTCGGTCATGGCGATAGTCGTCGATGGGCCGGGGCCCGGAGTCGGTACATGCAGGCGGTCGGTGGGTTGGCGTGGAGGTCCTTGTCGGTCCTCATTGGTAAACAAGCGTTAAGTCGGTCGGCGCTTCGGCTTTTCTCTTTAATCATTGACTAGTGGTTATGACCATAACGGTTGGCCCCTTTCACTTGGAGTCGGTTGGAAGCGAGTCCAAGTGAAATAATAGCGTTGCCTTGGCGGAGGTTGAAGGGGTTGAATGTTACATCGATGGGGCGTGGGCGTCGGCCGACGTTTTGCCGGCATTGGCCATGCCACAGGCGTAGAGGTGGGAGCCCTCACGGGGCTGCTTTTAGCCTCGGCGGTGCCACCGGGAGTGGGGTTTAATCCTCCCGTTGATCCTTGAGGGGATCGATGGGTCCCACGTATAAATAGAGAGGTGGCGGAGGAAGGCATTAGCTTCTCTTCCCTCGTCTGAGTGAGCGATTTTCGTGGTGGTAAAGATCCGGCATGGATTCCGATCGTCATAAGCAACTTCGATGAGTTCCGCTCGAAGGTTACCCGAGGCATAAATAGGAGTCTTTGCTTCAGTTCGACATCTGGGGCGTACAAGTTGGAGGCTCGTGAAATCATCTCGGTATCTGACCCGTGACGGAGCTCCCACGTATCTCAAACACTTGGAATGCGACCTCGGTTGCCATTGCACCCTTTCTTGAAAAGTGTTTGATGAGTTAGGTGTCTCCCCAATGCAAATGGCCTAAACTTCGATAGCCATATTGGTCGGCTTCATAGTTATGCGTTAGCTCGATTGGTCGGCGATGAAGCGTCTTGAGCCACTTGAGTGCGGCGTCGAGTCGAGCGCCTCACTATTATCTCGGATGTCGGGAGAGTTCAAGGTTATCCTTGATCTGCCCAAGTCGATCAAAGGTGGAAAGGCGGGTTAAATGCGGGTCCTTTGGCGACTTCGAACTTAGGGTTGTCGCGTCTGGCGGTGGGAGAAAACCCTAGAGCCTACATCCTTGTCGGTAGCGGCGTTGAGTTGGAAGCAGTCGTTAACTACGGGGCAGCGCCACGATGGGCCTTGCGGCGAGTCGGTTTCGCGGCTTCATGGGATTCGTCCCTCCTCAGCCCGCCGATGGCGAGGGCACATAACGTGACTTCCGGAGGGCAGTCGGAAGCGGCCAGAAATGAAACCCGCCGGATGAGCTCCGGAGGAGAACCGAAGAGGCGGTTAGCTCGGCCGGTAAGCGAGCGAAGCCTTGGCGATCCAGAGGTCGCTTGGCCGGGAAGTAGGTGAAGAGGAGCCGGCGATGGGGCGGTATGCGAGGAAGCGGTCGTATATCGAAAGATGCGCCTGGGTGGCAGGCGAGGTTCGGAGGACGACAAAAAAGCAACCATAGTCCCGAAGTGCTAGGCGAGCGAGAAGTATGGAGCATCGATAGGAAAGGAGTTACTAAAGTCGGAAGAAGCGGGAGGGCGACCGACCATCGGCGGCGAAGCGGAGGTCGCCCCAAGTACAGTGCGGCCTCTGAATCTATGCGAGGAGGCTCCATAGGGGCGGTATTATCTGAGGCGGCGTAAGCGGGGACATTGAGGGAGTCGACCATCGAGGGATAGCTCATCACAAGCGGGGAAAAACCGGCGGTGTCGGGGAGGCGGTTTTGCTCGGCCAGGTGGCCCTCCCTATCCGCAGCGGTTGAGGTGAGATTGGAACAAAGTAAGGCGATGATGGGGCTATCTCTCCCTCGGCGTTATGATGGGGGCGGATCGCGAACATCGGCATAAACGGCATGGTACACGGATGCTTCGCTTCGTCGGTGTTAAGGTCGAGCTATGTACAAGGAAAAGCTGAGCGATTCGGCTGCAGCGGATCGGGAGATTTTGCCAGCGATTCGGCGTCGGCACGCACATCATCTGCGGAGTTATTTGACCGAGGATGTTTGGTGGAAGGCGAGCTATTCGGTCAGGCTGCGTCGGGGCCATCAAGCCTATGAAAGGCTTGAGAGAAACATCGGCCGCGAGGCCGCCCACAACGGATCTAGGCCGAGCTATCAAGGAGCTTTCAATTAAGCAGGCCGAGCTTGATGATTGGCGTGAGATGGAGGTTAAGGACCAAGTCATCGAGGGAACTCAAAGCGTCGGGGAGAATGTTGAGTCGATATAGCGGATCTCCGCAGCGCCGGAGACGGCGAGGGGCGGCGGGGTGATCGTCAACGTTTATAAAGCGCGACAGCGGCAGCGGTGCGCGCAGGTAACGAGTCGCCCAAGGCTTCAAAGGCCGAGGCGGAGTCGGTCGCCCGTGAGCAGCAGCAAAGAGTGTCGCGACTTAAGGAATCATAAGCGTGGCGGAGGAAAGGCGAAAATCACAGGTCGTTCGATTATCGGTCATCCACGAAGAACAAACCGGCCGGCCATCATCGAAGAATACCGACAAAGCACGATGGGGAAGGTCGAGGTTGCTTTCGGCTTTGTAAAGGCGGGTTGTGACTTCATAGTTAAACAACTACCGTCCGAGTATCGGGGGTCCCAGAGGCCGATATCCTCAGAGTATGGCCCGACGGTGATCTCCTCTCGAGATTTGAAGCGGCGGTGCGGGGATACGACCTAAGCGACAACGGCAGGAGAAGGAGCGGATCATCAGCGGTGGCTCACGCAGCGGCAGCGACCGGTCCGTAGTTTAGGTTTTAAGCACTTCGTTTGTAATGTAATGTTGGTGTATTTTGTACTTGTCCAATGAATGAATGCAATAAGAGTTTGTTTTAAATAGTTGTGTTTTGTGTAAGCTTTCTATGGTGAGATTATTTGGTGAATTGGTGGCTTAACATGATGCGTCCGCGTTGGCGTCTTGAATGGCGGGGCGGTCTTCCATTGGCGCGGGGGCGACCTCGTTAGTTGAGTCGGCCTTTGGGGTCACTTGTTCTTGTTACTGTTGGTTCATTGGGCGGTGGTAGTCGATCCATGGACAAAAACGGAGCTTAGTTTTTAAAGGCAGCGATTGGTATGATAGATACGCCGGCGTCGTGATGCCAGTGCGTCGGGCGCAATTCCGGCGAAGGCGTGGGCCATAAAGGCGGGCTTTTCAATTTTCAAGTGGCGGTTAGCATTTGAGCATCAATCGACCGTTGGGTTGGCGCCGCCGAGGGGCGGACCGTGGGCATTACGGGTGTCTATATATACCCTTACTCCATTTGGGGATTTCTTTTTGCACTTTCTAAAGACCTATCCTCTTCTTCTTTCTCAAAAGCGAGTCTTACGCCATGGGCACTTCTACTCCAGCTCTGTTGATAGGATTGCCAAGCTCAAATCTTGCTTGTCGAAGCGAAGAAGAAGGACACGGAGGATCCACGAGCGATGCGATCTTCTGTAGGGTTCCACGGTTTCTCTTCGAGAAAACCGACGCCATTGTCGATCATGGCGGATAAGCTACCGCTGTACATGGCGCATTTGGACAATGGATTGCGCCTCCCCTGCCGGCGTTAGGTGAAGAGGCTATCGCGAGCGGCTCGGGGTGTCTCCGATGCGGTTTGCCCTAACGCCATCCATTTCACGATAATGGCGTTCTTGGTGATCTGTCATCGTGTTAAGGTGGTGCCGACTCTTCAACTCTTCGGCAACCTCGTCCGCGGTGAAGGCGACAAAGAAGGGCGCCCATTTCTTCTTGGTATGTGGGTGGTCGGTTTGTCGACATTCCGGACTTCGAATAAGGGCTGGAAGAACAAATTCGTGGGTTTTGGCGGCCAGCCGGTAACCGTTCATGGCGGAGATCAACAAAGGCGGCACTGAAGAACCTTCCTCTTTACTGCGGGGCGAGGCGCGACTGGACAAGTTCCGCCACTATTGAGGTCAGCGGAGGGGCCACAACTTGTTCGACAGCCGTTGAGGTAGCGGGGCTATCGTTCGTTCGACCAGGCCGAGGCGGCGAGGAAAGGGAGAAAGTTGCTAGAGGTGGCTCCCGGCAGGTTGAAGATCAGAGTGGGGTTCTAGCGGAGCCGGGGCTTGAGCGCAACTCCATGAGAAAAGTCGGGGAGGGTTTGGAAGCGGGCAGTGGAGAAGGAAGGTTTGAAGAAATGGCGGCTAGGCTGCGGTGAAGAGGGCTCTCCCTCCGGTGGGGCCGACCGACCGAAGAAGAAGAAAAAGCGAAGAGTCGGTGGGGCCGACAGGGGGAGGTCGAGGGTGAGGTCTCGAGCAGGCGGAGGGATCAGCAGGGGAACTCCCGACCGTTGGGGAAGAGTCGTCCTGCAAGTCCTCCTAAGCGACTGGCGAGGTTGCGTCGGAGGGTTCCGTCCCAGTGGTGAAACTCTAGCCGGTTAGGCCTTGAGGTCAGCTGGCGGCCCGAGGACTGCCGACCAAATGATGGAGGCGCCCTCGAGGAGCCTACGAGAGAGTCGGGAAGAAGCGCTGCCCAGAAGGATCGGCCAGTCGGACCTTGAGCTGCTCAAGGACTTGGGCATAGAGCTTCCCTTCCGCCAGTTGTTAGGGTGGGTGCGCTTGAGGTGGAGAGGCTGCGATCCGGCTCATTGGCAATCTGTGGGAGGGTACTCGGCAAGGGGAGCCTTCCCGGTGATAGATTCATCCACGAGCATTCCCTCCTTAGAGAGGGCGGTGCTTCTCGGGGTGGGGCGGTTCGTCGCCTCGGGCAGTTCACTCTCCCGACAAGGATCTCTGGAGGAGGCGCCCTCGGCCGAGGCTCAGGCAAGCCTCTTGAGTTACCACACTCGAGGGGCCTTGGTAGGGAGGAGCTTTACGGCCGGCTATCTTGCCATGAATCCGTGGCGGCGGAGGTTAGTGAGGAAAAAGAGAATGGGAGGAAGCGGAGAAGGCGACCGCCAGCTGAGGCGGAGAGAAATCGAAGCGGATAAATAAGCGCATGAAGTTAGAGAAACCGATCTATGCGTCATATCCTCAGTCTGGCGGTAGTTATCGATAAAACTGAAAAGTAGTGTCGGTGAAAGGGCGGTTAGAAACTCGAAGGAGTCGAGCAGAAAACTGAATTGAAACTGGAAGGCTGAGGCGAAGAGTTGAAGCGGAACGCAGTGCCCTCGATGAGTCAGCGGCCCATCGATCTGCGTGGGCAGTGAAGTGATCGAGGCTCGGCTCAAGTCTGCAGTCGGAGGAGGGCAAGAAGGAGGTCATTGAAAAGTGGCTGAGGACCTATGAGGAAAGTGGTATCATAGGCTATTAAAGGCGGCTATGATTATTAAAACGCCGGAGAAGTTCTCGGCGATTGAGGCTCCGTATCGAGTGGAGGGTTCTGCGCGTTCTCAAGGCTGGAAGCGGGGGCGGGAGTACAACTTGGCGCCGGGGCGACCACGATGAGGATGAGGGCGGCGGGGAGGGCGGGGCGAAGATGGAGAGGAGGAGGCGGCGAGGGAGGTCGTGTAAACATCATCTTGTTCTTTTGTTTTGCATCCGAAAAAGTTGCCTTATTTGTAATATATTTTCTTGGTGAATGAAAATTTAATTTGCGTTTCTCTGCCGAACACTTCCCCTTTTTTCTTTGCTCTTTCTTAGGCTTTGTGGTAATAGCGACTTTGGCGGACTGGCCGTCATCTATGTTTAAATGCGACATGGCAAATGGAGTCGAGGCTGCGGTGCGTCGCCCGTCGGACTGTCGATAATTTCCGCGTTTGATTTGTGGTCGGCCAAGTAAATGAGTTAGATTCGACCGGGTGATAAATTAGTTGTGGGGCGTGGGGTCGCGACTATTCATTTCTCGATTTGAGCGCGAGTCATCGGGACCGTCCTTTGATCGTGACTTTTGGGTTTCGGTGGGCGGTAGGCTTCATTTAAAACGAGCGTTTGGATTTTCGAGATGGCGATTAGGTTTTGGGGTGACCCCTCGAGTTCCACACTCTTAATTTTTCCGTTGATGTGAGGGCTTAGCATTTATGGGTCTGTTATAAATAGTGGGGAGACCATTACTTATCGGGTTCTCGCTAGGTTGGTGGTTAATTCGGCTTTATTAGTCATCTAAGGTCTCAAATTGGGAGCACGGTAGTTTTCTTGAGATGGTTGGGAAGTGGGGTGGATCCTCTCCACGGAGTCCACCTTGGGGTTTTCATGAGTGCGGCGGTAGTTCCGTTAGATGCGTGAAGGAAGGGGAAAACCCCGTTTACATCCGACAATTGGGGCACGGTTTGTGATCGTCATTGTGTGCATTTTAGTAAGGGATAGTGGAGTGCGTTGAGTATATCTCCGAAGAAAGGCATTTTGTTTACATCCATGGATTACGATTTATATTTTGTTTACATCCATGGATTGATTTATTGTGCGATATGGAACCATGGGGCAACACCCAAAATCCTTTAGCGATGCCGGCTCATATCCTCGGTGCGTCTTGGTGCCCTTTCATTAACCCGGTAACAATTGGTACTCCTTGTTGGAAGAGTCGGCCTAGGCGTCGAGGTGGCGAGAGGAGGCTCTGGAAAAGTCGAAGATCGAAGGCTGACGGCGACTATTAGGATGTATATCTAGGCTTGTAGCTTTAATTTTTCTTTTATTTTGGTATTTCGGACGTGCAGACTATTGTAAAACTTTGCTTGGAATATCAATGAAAAGTCGTATTTCATGGATGGTTGTTCATTCGATTCACTCATTTCCCCTCTTTTTTTTTTTTTTTTTGAAAGCAATTAGGCCCTGTGGGGCTTATAATAAACATAAGTAGACCAGAAAGCTGAGGATTACAGTATGGGAGCACTATAAACATAAGTAGGCCAGAAAGCGGATTACGTACTTGGGCTTACAATAAACATAAGTAGGCCAGCAGATTGCGGCCCGTGGGGCTTACAATAAACATAAGTAGACCAGCGGGTTCGGCCTTGTGGGGCTTACTTCTGAGTTAGCCCAATGGCGTGGCGGTCGTTCGGGCCCGCCATCGACTAGCTAGTTGGTATAAGGCCCGATCTTCATGCGGTTCCTTTGTCAAGGTCATTTCCAGGGTCTTGAGGAGCTAACCGTGGTCGGCTCTTATGGTGGCGAGATCTTGCGAGAGGAAGCGACGCGTAGGTCGGTGCCTAGGACTTCGTGGCGCCTGGTCTTAATTACAGTGACCGCGATCTACATTTGAGGCAAAGAGCAAGCTGAGTGGGCTCCGTGGGAGGCGACTCCGTGGGGGCGGCCGTGTAGTGTGCCTAGGACTTACATGCCCTAGGTCTTAATTTTCGGCGAGCGATCTCATTTGAGGCAAAGAGCAAGTGCGAGTGGCTCCGCGTGGGAGCCGCGCTTGACCGTGAGGGGCGACCGCGTGGAGTGGTGCCTAGGACTACGTGGCGCCTAGGTCTTAATTTTCGGCGAGCGATCTACATTTTGAGGCAAAGAGCAAGCACGAGTCGGCTCCGTGGGAGCGGCGACTCGTAGGGCGACAGCGTAGGTCGGTGCCTAGGACTTCACGTGGCGCCTAGGTCTTAATTTTCCGTGAGCCGATCTACATTTGAGGCAAAGAGCAAGCTGAGTCGGCTCCGCGTGGGGCGCGACTCCGTGGGGAGACGGCCGTAGGTCGGTGCCTAGGACTTCATGGCGCCCTAGGTCTTAATTTTCGGCCGGCGATCATTTTGAGGCAAAGAGCAAGCTGAGTGGCTCCGGTGGGCATTTCCGTAGGGAGACGGGCGTAGGTCGGTGCTAGGACTTACGTGGCGCCTAGGTCTTATGGAATTCGGGTCACATGGAAGCGGCGACTTGGCGGCGGATATGCTCCTTACTTCGACTTGGCGTGGTTGGGCAACCCGTTTGACTTGGCGAGTAGGGTGTGGTTACCTAATGGCGAGTGGGATCACTGTCGCGGCCGGGTGAAAGGGTTCCTTGACTTCGTCCTAGCAGGAGGAATGCCTCAACTTCGACTTAGTGAGTGGTAGGTTAAACTTGACTAAGTAAGTTAGTGCTTTGTCTCAACTAGGTGAGAGGTTCCTTGACTTCGGCGTGGCGAAGGGTTCCTTGTTCGACCTAGCGAGGAGATGCGCTGAACTACACCCGATAAGGAAGTTACCTCGACTCAAACTAAGAGAGTGGGATGTCGACTTCGTGTTAGGAGAGAAGGGCGTACCTCGACTCACCCAGTGAAGGGTCCCCTAAACTTCGGCTCTAATAAAGTAGCCGTCCGACTTGATAGGCGAAATGGATCTTCACAATTAAGCTTTTGGCGGAATTTGTCTGTCGTGACGAGTGAACATTTAAGGCGCTCCTTGCACCATTTAAGACAAGGAGGATTGTCGGGAAAATTCTATTTATATTGATGGCTTTTGGCGAGATTTACAATGCAAATTTATTGAAAAAACTTCTGAGGTGTTCTATGTTCGGGGATGTAGTAGGACTCTCCCGGGGACCGGCGATATGTTAGGGGCGTGGTTCTTCGGGGCGGTGTAGGGTCCTTCCCAATTGGCCAACTTGCCGTCGGTGTCCTTGTCGAAGGCGCCTTCCGGCACTAGGTCGCCCGACTTGGAATCTCCTCGGTGGACTTTCTTTGTAATGTCGAGGCGATCGGCTGTTGATTGGCGACTTGTCGGTGTAGGCGGTTGCGGGATCTCCTCCATCAAGTCGGTGTCCTCGGCGTCCCTCGAGTTTGTTTCTTCATCAAAGTGTTGGAGTCGGATGGTGGGCATGCCGACCTCCAGGGAGTCATACGCTCCATAAATTCGCATGAATGGGGTTTCCGGTTGAACTCTTGTGGAGTGTCACAATACGACCATAAGATGCTTTCGGTTCTTCAACCCAATTGCCGGCAGTGGACCTTCTTCTTCAAAGCTTGGAGGATGCATTTATTGGCGGCTTACTTGACCGTTACACAGGGTGGGCTACGAAGCGAACTTGAGCTTGATCCCCATTCTTCACAAAAATCTTGGAATCCCCGCTCTGAGCGGGTGCGTTGTGGGTGATGAATGGCGGGGGCCTAAGACATCTCGATCGACTTCCAGCGAATGGTGATGTTAGTCTCCCGATCTTAGCCAAAGGCTGCGGCCTCGATCCATTTGGTGAAGTAGTCAATGGCGACTATCAAGAATTCTGTTGCCCGAAGCAATGGGAGGCGGCCCGGATATCCGGCCCCATTGGGCAAGGAAGATAAAGATAAAGTAAGTGGCGGCTCTTGGGATTTCAGCGAAGAGCGACACTTCTTGCATTTGGAGGCGAGCATTGGGGAGTCGGCCACGATGGTCGGCCCGATATCCTTGGCGTATAATCTTACGGGCAAGAGTTCTTGCCTGGGTGGTTTCGCGAGGTGCCCTCGTGGATTTCCCTTAGAACATAATCGGCTTGGCCGGTGGAGCACCAGGAGATAGGAGCCCCTTGCCTAGGTAGGGCGACCGATAGAGTGGCCGTCAATCATGAGGTGGCTGGTGACCCTCTGCAAACTCTTAGCCTCTGCAGAGATCGGTGAGGCAGGGCCGGTGTCCAGAAGCTGGATGAAAGGGTCCAGCCCACAAGATTCCCCAAAGTGGAGTGCATGACATCACGAAGGGACTTCATAATCTTTGGAGTATGGAAGTGTGTCGGCAAAGATGGGTCGGAGCTACTCAAGGAGCTGGTTGATGCCCGCTTTGACAAGGCATCCGCTTCGTCGTTGCGGTATGAGGACTTGGATGATCTTGAAGTTGGCGAAGTGGGGGAAGCGGGTCCTTGACAATCTTCGGTATTGAGCCATCCTTTTATCTTTTGCGGCGTACTTGCCGTTAACGATGAGCGACCAAGCGAGAGTCGGCCGGCACAATTAGACTCGGCTCGGCGCTAGGGGCCGAGCCAGTGACTATGAGCTTAGTGACCGGCCTCATTGTTGGTGAGAACTTGAAGGCGATGGGCGCTCCGGGCCCCGCTCCCGAGTGCGGGGCGGCGGGCTCGCTCCCGCCTCGCGAGGACCGTCCACCTTCAACTCCCACCAGAAGCGACTTGAGTCGGCTTCGAGGTTCGGAGACACGGGGAAGTCGCGCCTTCGCCCGTAGGCTTGGGGTATGGATTGGCGAGGAGTAGCTAGGTCATCTGCCGCCATCGGCGAGGTGGACTCTGAGGAAGTCGGCCAATGCTAGCGCTTTTATGGTGGTCACGGGCTCGGCCCGAACATCATATTATTTCGATCGATCGCCACCATCCTCCCAGATGTGGTGGGACTCCCGAGGATTTCTTCATCGGGAGGCTCGTCCCACGATGATAGGATCTTGCTTGGAAATGCGGACGTGTCTGTGAGCCGTAGTGATGAGTGCGAAGGCTGCCTTCCGACTAAGGGGTAGTTCAACTCCCACCCTCAAGATCCGGTGACATGGGCCGGCTTACGGATGTGGTCTTCTTCTCTAACTAGCCGAGCTCACTGTTTTGGTGAGGCGGCCAATCTGGTCTGAGGTCTCCCCTTCCTGGTTGGCTCGAGGCGGTTTGGTGCTTTCGGATATGCTTTGAGTTCTCAGTGCGGCACTCGGTCCACTCCAACTTCTTCTTGGGATCTTTGGCCCCTCGAGAACTTTGAAAAAGGGAGGCTTCTCTCTGCCGACTTGGGCCGAGAAGCGCCCAGGCGGCTATCTTCCATTGAGCTTGAATGTCCTTCATGGTGCGGCGGCTCGGGAAGTAATTTCGATGGCTTCTATCTTCTCGGGTTGATTTCAATCCCTCTACGGGTGATCATAAATCCCAAAATGTTCTGGCGTACTCAAAAGCATTTGGTGGGTTGAGCTTCATGCGGTATCTTAGAAGGGTGGCGAAAGGTCTCCTCAGTCGGTGATATGGTGGTGCCAATCTCGACTTCACCAAGATGTAGATCCGTGGAGCTTCCACATTGCGGTAGGGCCTTGAAGATCTTGTTGACCGACCTCTCGGTAGGTGGCGGCATTCTTGAGACCAAGGGCATCACTGTAGCAAAAGGTGCCTCGATTCGGTGATGAAGGGCGTCTTCTCGATCATGCCGTCATGCGGATCTGGTTATAACACGAAAAAGCATCCAGAAACTTAGCGATGCCCGCTTTCGTCCAATGGCCCGATCACGCGGGAGGGTAAGCGTCGCTTAGGGCATGCTTTGTTGAGGTCGGTGAAGTCGGCCTTACGTCCTCCATTTGCCGCTAGACTTCTTCACTAGGGCGGCGTTGGACAACCACTTTCGGGTATTGGACCTCCCGAATGAAGTCGGCTCTCGGGGCATTCGACCTCCTCTGCTGGCCTTTTGCCGCTTTCGGGTCGGTGCCTCTTCTTACGTCGAGCAGAAGCGGCGTGTCGGTCGGAGAGAGCTCATAACAAATGGCGTCGGCGAAATGCGGCATGTCTTACGGACTCCAAAAACACATCAAGATTAGCTAAAAGAAAAGCAATTATCGCACCTCGTAATGGTTAGAGAGGTTGGACCCTATCTGGCGTCCTCTGCCTTTGTGGTGCGATGGGGATCTCATGGAGGTCTTATTTGGAGTCGTTCTCGCCTCCGTCCTCTCTTCGAGTTGGCGAGCCGTCTTCTCAATGGGCATTGCGGTCGCGACTCCTTTCCCCTTTGTGGTGAGGCGTGCTTGAGCTCGGGCTTACGGTGCGCCGGACCGTCCAGACCTCTTGGTGTGGGAATTTGATCATCGATGGTAGGTGGGCCGGGATGGCTGAGAGGTGGAGAGCGTTGACCCAAGATGACATTATCGCCCGACTTGATGTCCATCACCACTGGCTGGGCGTTGGCGGTTGATTGGTGGCGGTTGACCCTCGATCGGGGGAAGGGTGATCGACCTTCGGAGGCTGAGAATGTCCGTGAAGCCAATGGGGACCTATGGGCGGCTGGAGCTTGGACGGTCGATGCCCATGCGGTTGAATCGTCCAAAAGCGGTATGTCGACCGAAACTCGGTGTCGATCATGATCCTCTTCACCTTGAAGCCGTGGATGTCGGCTAATATGGCGATAAGTGCGTCGTGGCGTCGACTCCTTCAAGTCCGCCTCGCTAATATTCCTACTTGGACTCTTATTGGGCTTTGTTGATGTATATAATCACAGTCACTAACCTCGGCGAGTTTAGTTTTAAGAAGCGAGTCCGCTTTCTCTCCTAAAAGCCCGGCCGACTGACAAAGGTTGCTTACAATACAACAAAGGAAGGACTGCTTGGAAGAGGCGGAGTTGGGATCTCCGTGGTTCCTCAAGCGGTCAAGTTAGCGAAGTGGGAGATAGTTTAATGGGTAGAATTCACCGAGAAGATTGCTTACCTTGTTAGTTGTTCCGTTGCTTTTATAGTTAGGGTTAAGGGGTCATTTAGTCTTTCCTTTGGTTTGGGAACCAGCGGTGAGTCACCCTCCTCTCTCCGCGTGTGGTTGATTGGTGAACACTTCTCGATGCGCTAGAGTGGCTGGCCTTCTGGTGTCCAATGGGTGATTCGAGGGTTGGTGTGGTCTATTCGCTATTAATGAGATGGGATTGGCGGCCTTTGTAGCGCATGGGTCGAGGTGCCTTAAATCTTGTGAGATGGGAATTAAAATTTGTCGGTGCATTTAATCACGATGTTGATGGGCTCGAGCTTGTATAACCGTCGTTAGTGGAGGGAACCACATGGGATGAGAGAGAGGGGCGTGGGCGGATGGCCGACTCATCGCGGCCTCTTAAGGCGTCCTTGGGATGATTGAGGAGGACGATTAGGGCGCTTATCGTCGCTCTAGAGGACGAGTGGCCAGAAGGGTAGGCCTGGATTCGTTCCACATTGTTTGGAGGGTCGGCAACTTGTAGGAAGGGATCGTAGCAGGCTGGTCGGAGGGACGGCCCGACACCGCCTTCGTCGAAGAAGCGTCGATGGGCGACTGCTACCGCACCAGCGTCGGTCATGGCGATAGTCGTCGATGGACGGGGCTGGAATCGGTACATGAGCGGTCGGTGGGTTGGCGTGGAGTTCCTTATGCGGTCCTCATTGGTAAACAAGCGTTAGTCGGTCGGCGCTTCGGCTTTTCTCTTTAATCATTGATTAGTGGTTATGACCATAGGGCTTTTAGGACATGTGGACTTCTATTCCCATTAGAACTCGATTCGTGTACACAAAATTTGGGATCTTCAAGGCTATATATATACGGTCTTTCAAGCCTATTATCATTTCTTTTGTGAAGCTTTGTTTGATATTTTTCTCTTTTGTTCTTTGAGAGAGTTGTATTAGGCTTTTAGGGTGTTATTTGGGATTGAGTGATTGAGATCTACACATTGTATTCCTCACAATTAGTAAAGCTATTCTCCTCCTTAGTCGATTGGGCGTAGGCTACAAGTCGAACCATGTATATCTTTGTGTTCGTGTGTTCTCGATATTTTAGTGCTTTAGTTTGATTGATATTAGTTTATTCACGGGGTTTGTCATAACATGGCGGTCGTCGTCGAGTACTTGTTCCTTCTAATCAACAATGCGTTCGGTTGCTCCTCATAAGTCAAATCTTCTTATAGCTCAATTGGTGCCAATTCGATAACACGATCGATCTCAAATAAATTTTCTAGGCATGGATATATGAAACACATTGTGAACTCCGACTAAAGAAGGTGATAAAGCAAGTATATATGCTACTTCACCAATTCAGAAGAATTTCAAAAGGACCAACAAATCTTGGACTCAAATTTCCTGGATTCCAAATCTCTTCACTCCTCAGTAGGAGAAACTTTCAAAAATACATGGTCACCTTCTTGAAATTCTAGGTCTCTCTTCTGCGATCCATAAATCTTCTATCTCTTGTGCGGTGTGAAGATGCTCTCAGTTAAGTAGATTTCTCTATACTTGTTGCACCAACTCAGGTCTAAGAAGTTTCCTCTCGCCACTCATCCCCATGTATAGGTGATCGGCACTTCCTCCCATATAATGCTTCATATGGTGCAATTTTAATACTTGATTGGTAGCTATTATCGTTATGCAAAATCTGCTAATGGCAAATGTTCTTCCCATGATCCTTTGAGATCAAGGATACAACATCTCGACATATCCTCGGAGTTTGAAATGTTCTTTCGATTGTCCATTTGTCTAAGGATGGTATGTTGAGCTAAAACATAACTTACTTCGAAGAGCTTTATGCACACTTTTCCAATATGTTGATACAAATCTAGGGTCTCTGTATGTGGTTTGTTTTCCTATAACTGTTGAATTGTTTCCAAGTTGCTCTGGTGAATCTAATCCAAACTTATTTTTGTCATAATGAATGTTATATTCCCATGATCATTGAATAATCATCAACTTTGTGTGCCATTTTCTCGTGGCCATGCCTTCTCTTTATTTTATTAGGGAGATGCATTATACTAAGCTCTAACACCAAAACACAACAGTATAGTACACATTATCCTTCTAATAATCAAGCTGCTTTAATCAGCAAAATAAGAAGCATTTCCTCATAATTTGACAAGAACAAACTTTGCTTCTAATTGAGTTTAGTTTCTAATGAACAAAAGTGTAACATAATTAAAAAGAAAACAGAGGGACATGAATCTGCTCTTCAATTTACATCTTCCATTAACAGTTTGACATAAAATTATCTTTCATTATCCACTCATAGGATGCTTTCTTCCAGTGTTAGTATAACATAATTAAAAAGAAAACAGAGGGACATGAATCTGCTCTTCAATTTACATCTTCCATTAACAGTTTTGACATAAAATTATCTTTCATTATCCATTCATAGGATGCTTTCTTCCAGTATTAGTATAACATACCAATTAACAGTTTTGACATAAAATTATCTTTCATTATCCATTCATAGGATGCTTTCTTCCAGTATTAGTATAACATACCAATTGAATTTGTACTATTCTATTATACATACATTATTTCTAACTTCTTGCTCTTTAATCCTAAAGCAATATTTTCATATACATTGGATCCCTGATCCTACTTATCATCCCCTAATTTTTATTATACAAATATGAACCTGAACTGTCATAGACCCTATATAACCCTTATTATTCCTTTTCTCTTTGCACTATATCCACATCAATGGAGTTTCAAGAATCCATAAATTTCTCTCATCCAACGTTTCTCTTGCTCCTCTAATCCTCTTCCATTTTCTTTGGCGTCCATCGAAGCAATACAACAAATTCTCAAGCCTACATTGTCCATGTACAAAAGCCCAGACACGAATTCCTCAGCTTCAGGGACCGAAGAAGTTGGTACGTGTCTTTCTTGTCAAACGCAACCTTAGACTCCGGTGAGCCTTGAATGATCTACACTTATCGACATGCTATCAGTGGCTTTGTGGCGATCCTAACACTCGAAGAACTGCAAGCGTTGAAATCTAAGCTGAGTACTGAGCAGCGTATCCTGAACATGAGTGCAAACTCCGAACTACCTACAGCCTGAAGTTCCTGGGCCTGAGCGATTGGGACGGACTGTGGCCAGACTCAGGTTATGGTGGAGGTCAAAATCAGTAGAAGTATTTTTCCCAAAATTTTTGTCATCTATGCGGAAGCAGAATGAGAATAAAAAGCAAACAACATGAACCATTCAGTCATCAAAAGCAATATAGACAACTGAGAACAGAAAAAATCAAATAACACATACCAACACAGTACCACCAATATAGAGTTCTCAAGAAGTTGCAACGTTAACTACTTGTTTCTATGAAGTAGTTGATTTCATTTCTAAGTTTTGCAGTTTTCAGTCTAAGATGTGATCAATAAAAAAAAAAAAAACACACACACACACACAGAGAGGAAAACATATAGCTGAGCTTTTCTCTGGCTATTTCTAAATTTGAAGAGGATAAGATTGAAGGTTAATTGCATAGGTTAGATCTAATCAAGCTCTATTGTTGGAAAACTATGAGTGTTTCCCATCTGTTGATGAACAAATCAATAGTAAGCATATGACAAAAAACTGAAAAAGACCAGATTTGATAAATTAAAACAAAAAGAATCAACAAAGACCATAAAAAATCTAACCTTCAATGGCTGTGGCTATGGTGCTGGCGGGGAGCACGAGGTCGGCTACGGAGGTGGTGAAGCTGCGGCAGTCATGGTTCTGGCAGAAAACTAGAACGGTCTTGATATCTACGTAGTATATCAAGATGAAGAATGAAGTTTATGAGTATAATAATTGTGGCTATGGTGCTATGCATATTTCGTTTGTGTGTGTTGTGTGCTTTAGGAAAATATCTGAGTTGTTCCCAAAGGGTGTTGGTGATCATTGGATTATGATCATCAGAAAATTATTTTTTTAATATGCTTTCTATGTTCATGTGATCATTGGATTATGATCATCACTTTCATGTGCCAATTTCTCGTGGCGATGCATTCTTTTTTTATTCTGTTAGGAGAGATGCTTTGTTCTAGGCTCTGGCATAGGAATACCAAGATGCACGGTATTGCCCCTTGCCATGCTATCTCACTTCATTGTTTCATAGAAGCATTTCCTCATCATTAGACAAGTGAGAGTAAAGGCTAAATATCAGAAACGATTATTACATAACCTTCCATAACTTGCGAAATATCAGAAAAGCCCTCTTAAGTTCAGGGGTTATCAGAAGACCCCCTTTAGCATGGGGGGTTGTTTTTTACAGTGAAAATTGCGGTTCGCACTTTTAGGAGGGTTTTCTAATAAAATCTTAAAGTTAAGGGGTCTTTTTGATAAACCCTAAACTTAAGAGGGGATTTCTGATATTTTCAAAGTTATGGGAGGTTAGGGTGTTGTGTCTGATATTAAGCCGAGAATAAACTTAGCTTCTAATTACTGAGTTGGTTTCTAATGGAACAATAAACATAAGTAAAAGAGAAGAGAGAGCTACAGTCATTTGTTCTTGCTTTATTCACCCATAGGATGCTTCTTCCAGCATAGCATATACTACTCCTATTATGTACATGTACGCACACATTATTTCTGGCTTTTTTCTCTTTTCTCCTACAGCAAAATTTTCATAAACATTGGATCCCTGCTCCTTACTTATCATACTACACAATGCAATAATTAAATCTTTGATACAACTATGAACCTGAGCTTGTCATTGATTCTATATAACCTGATCTATGCTACATTCTTCCACATTGGTGGTCTATATCCACTTCAATGGAGATCCATAAACCCATCAATTTCTCTCATCTAACCTTTCTTTCGTTCTTCTTACTCTCTTCCTTTCTCTTTGAAATCCATGGAAGCAACACAACAGATTCTCTAGCCTACATTGTCCATGTACAAAAGCCCAAACACACCAAATTCCTCACCGTCAGAGACCGAAGAAATTGGTACATGTCTTTCTTGCCAAACACAACCTTAGACTCCGGTGAGCCTCGGATGATCTACACATATAGATACGCAATCAGTGGCTTCGCAGCAATGTTTACCCCCGACGAATTGCAAGCCCTGAAATCTAAACAAGGAGTAGTCAGTGCACATCCTGAACACGAGTGCAAGCTACGAACCACCTACAGCCCGAAGTTCTTGGGCCTCAGCCGGCGGGACGGATTATGGCCTGACTCAGACTACGGTGCAGGTCAAATAATCGGGATGATGGACAGTGGGATCAAGTACAGCCACCCTTCATTCGACGACCAGCAGATGTCTCCGCCTCCCCCACCACCTATATGGAGAGGAAAATGCTTCTGGAGCCAAGGCGGATGCAACAAGAAGATCATCAGCGCTGTCGGTTTCTATCACGGACGGTTAGTTTCGCCGCTGGACACCGGGGGGCACGGGACCCACACGGCGAGCACAGCTGCCGGGAGCTTCGTTGATGACGCCAATGTCGTCGGTTATGCAAAGGGCACGGCTTCCGGGTTAGCGCCCGGAGCTCATCTTGCAGTCTACAAAGTCACGCCCGGGGGTTCTAAAGATTTGCTCAAAGGTATAGATCAAGCTATACATGACCATGTAGATGTGCTCTCTATGTCTTTAGGCTATCCCGACCCTAGGAAACTTGATGAGGATAATGTAGCGGTCGGATCGTTTGCGGCCGTTACAAAGGGGATCGTCCCTGTTCAGGCAGGAGGAAATGATGGGCCTCTTAAGAGCAGAGTCGATGGAGCTCCATGGATTCTAATGGTTGGATCGAGTGTCATGGACAGAAGGGTAAGATCAATAGTAAAGCTCGGAGATGGCCGAGAATTCTATGGGGAATCAGCTTATCAGCCAGATAACTTCGCTCCCACTCAGTTTCCTTTGATTTATCCATATGGCATCCTGAAATCGGAGGATTCAAAGCTATGCCGGGGTAAC
This sequence comes from Asparagus setaceus, assembly GCA_012295165.1. NCBI lineage: Eukaryota > Viridiplantae > Streptophyta > Magnoliopsida > Asparagales > Asparagaceae > Asparagus > Asparagus setaceus. The sequence goes on from WHSE01000115.1 coordinate 43,620, forward strand.
TCTCTAGGATTGATCGACGTCAAAGGTAAGATCGTGCTATGTGGAGCGAGCTGGGATTTTAAGAAGAATGTGGAAGTGAGTGATCTCGTTAAAAAGGCTGGTGGCGTCGCCGTTATAGTCATGAGCCAGCCGGCGATGGGGAATCGAACGGACGCCGATGCTTTTCTCCATCCAGCTTCTCGTGTTACCTACAATGACACAGTGGAAATTATAAACTATCTCAACCAGGTACCAAATTCGACTGCAGCGATAAAGTTCAACGGAACACAATTTGGAGATCGCCCTGCACCTGTAGTGTCCTCGTTTTCGAATCGAGGGCCTAACCTCTATAACGGTAACATCATAAAGCCGGACGTTATTGCACCCGGTTCGGACATTCTTGCAGCTTGGCCAACTGAAGTCGGTCCGAATCGTACAGGCACGGATAAGACGTTTATCATGGTAAGTGGAACTTCGATGGCTGCACCTCATGTGTCAGGGATCGTCGCGCTCCTCAAGCGCAATCATCGACATTGGTCGCCTGCTGCAATTAAATCAGCGATCATGACAACAGCCTACACAAAAGATCGAGATGGCAACCCGATAAAAGATCAATTCAACGGTCTAAACGCCGGAGTTTTCACGATGGGATCAGGTCATGTGGATCCGGTGGCAGCTAATGATCCAGGTCTGATATATGATAATGACCCGCATGATTACATCCGATATCTTTGTGGCATGAAACTTACGGATTCTGAGGTATCGACAATTGCTGCGATTGTGTGCTCTCAAGTTCAAGCTATTGAACCTGAGCAATTGAACTATCCTTCGATTTCGTGTATCTCGGGCTAAATCGCATCAAGACTGTGAATCGAACGGTGACGAATGTTGGTGATGCTAACTCGGTTTATACGGTGAAGGTTGATAATCCAGAGGAGTGGATGTGGATGTTTACCCTAATACCCTTACATTCACTAATGAAGGTGAAAAGCAAGATTTTATTGTGACATTGAGTATTCAGGGAGTTCCACCAAAGGCAGATAAAGTTTCAGAGGGGCAACTGCTATGGGATTCTGGCAAGTATTTTGTGAGGAGTCCTATTGCAGTTACCTTTACTTGAGATACCAAAGAAGCGTAAAGTTGTTGAAAATATTCTTGAAACGAGTATTATAGGTATCACAATATCAGAAGAAGTATGTCATAAAAAGGCAATGTTCATTGCTCTATATATTATAATATAAATCTTCAAATAAATCCAAACGATCACTTTGTTTCAATATACAAATTTGTGAAATTTCTCTTCAAACCAAGTCGGTGGAGGACTCCTAATCAAATTCGTATTACTAATGTACGCCTTATATATTGGCCAACTTCTACCTCTTCTCTCCTAAAGCTACAATTTCATAAACTTTGTATTCTTGATTCCTGCTTATTTCTCTTCTAGCTGCGATAAATAATCTTGATGCAAATTATATAAGGTCACATATAGATCCATATAGCCCTATGTCCACTTCAATGGAGATTCACAAACCCATCAATTTCTCTCATCTAACCTTTGTTTTGTTCTTCTTACTCTCTTCCTCTCTCTTTGAAATCCATGGAAGCAACACAACAGATTCTCAAGCCTACATTGTCCATGTACAAATGCCCAAACACACTAAATTCTTCAGCATCAGAGATAAAAAATTGGTACATGTCTTTCTTGCCGAACACAACCTCAAACTCCGGCGAGCCTATGGTCTACGCATATCGACATGCTATCAGCGGCTTCATTGCGAACCTGACACCGGAGGAATTGCAGGCGACGAAATCTAAACCAGGAGTACTAAGTATGTATCCTGAACACGAGTGCGAACTCCAAACGACGTACAGCCCAAAGTTCTTGGGCCTGAGCAGGTCGAACGGACTGTGGACGGATTCAGGTTATGGTCGAGGTATAATGATCGGTATGATCGACTCTGGAATCAAGTTTGACCTGTTAGATTTAAATCTAATTAAATCTATTTATGGGCACATATGTTACATTAATGTGTAATGCTATACTTAAGGCTAACCCACTAAAGTGATCAATCAATTGGGTTAATGAGTATTTAATTAAATCATGGTCTAAGCGTGTAGATACCAGTAGTACACATTTGTGATGAGGGGCCAAATTGTAAAAGTACAACACCTATATATATGGGGTTATGGTCCCTAATCTGGAGTTCGTTCTCTAATTCTCTTCACCCCATCTAGAGAGAATTTGGCTATGAAACCCTCAAGATTAGAAGATCATCAAAACCCAATTGAGTTCAACTATGGATTGTTGCTTGGCTCTCTTATTATGTTTATCTCTTTGGATTAATCATGATTAATTCTAACAAGTGGTATCGAGCCAAATTAGTGATTAATTCTTAGGGATTTAAGATTAAAGTTGGGTTTTGATCTAATCTATGTTGGTTTGAGAGCTGTTCACGGATGAGCGGTAAAGATTAGTTTTATCTCCTACTTTTCTTCTTGGTTTGTTTTTGCCGGTTGCTCCGCCGTCGTTCCCTCGGCCTCATGCGATGATGCTTTGGCGGCCCGCATCAAGTGTAGGCGTGGTGGCAATCGAGAAAACCTAGGGTTTGAAACCACAGAGTGCGAGATCTGGCGGTGGCGGCTCTCGAAACCTAAGAGGCGAAGGTTTCAAGCGAACCTGCAGCGTTAGTTCTCCGGCGAGCCTCGCTCAATCTGACTCCAAGCGAACCACCGTTAGTTCTTTCGATCGAACCTCGGCGTTGAACCCGATTGAACCCAGCGTTCATTCCTCCAAGCGAACCGGCGTTAGTTCTTTCCATCGAACCTGCGTTAGTTCATCAAGTCGAACCTGCGTGTTCGACCTCAGTCGAACCCGGCGTTGAACCTCCAAAGTCGAACCTGCGTTAATTCATCAGTCGAACCTCGGCGTTGAACCTCAAGCGAACCTCGCGTTACGTTCATCGAAATCGAACCTGCGTTGAATCTCAGAATCGAACCACCGGCGTTCGTTCATCGAAATCGAACCACCGTGTTGACCTCGTCGAACCTCGCGTTGAACCTCGAAGTCGAACCTGCGGCGTTGTTCATCAAATCAAACCTCGCGTTCGAACCTCAAACGAACCTCACGTTCGTTCATCAAGTCGAAACTCGCGTTCAAACCTCAAGTCGAACTCGCGTTCGAACTCAAGTCAAACTCGCGTTTGAACTCAAACTAACCTCGCGTTCGTTATCAAAACGAACTCTGCGTTCGTTCTCAACATGAACCTCGTGTTCAATTCAGATGAATTTCAGATTTGGGATTAATTGAATTGCTCAAATAATCTATTAAGTCTTTTAGGCCTTTATGGGTCTATCTATGGTTGATTAAAATGGAGAAATCTATTTTAATTGTTTAATTTGGTAGTGAATCAATTATTTAATTCAAATAACATGACACTAAGGCATTAAGGTTGTCTTTTATTCTAAATGATTAATTAAAATAAGATGTTGCCAAAGTAACCTCTCTTGTGTAGATTATTCATGAGGGATATTAGATGGTTGTGTGGATGTTTTCAAGTAAATATTTAATCGGCCCAAAGGAAGGTTAATATTTATGTAGACTGCATACACATCTGCGATGATAAATGTGTGACAATTATAAGGTTTACATGTGAATAATGAATCAATCCAAAGATAGTTTTATTATTTGACATGCGTTATTGTCGATGTTTGATCATTGCAACAAGGTATCACTTGCAATTAATATTCTTGTCCAAAGACTTAATATTAATGTTGTGCGAATATCTTGAGATGGGATTTTGTAATTATTTGAATTTTATTGATTACTAACTTCGGTTATTAATGTGAAATCTTTTGTTTATTTCACTAATGCATCTGTTGCATCAATTTACGCTAACATCAACTCAATTCCCATGCTAAATGGGACTAATTTCAAGATTTGGAAGAGAATATTTTAATTGTTCTTGGTGCATGGATCTAGACCTTGCGGTAAAAGCTGAACAACCTCAACTTCTCACTCTGAAAAGCACTCGATGCAAAGAAGGAGTATGAGAAGTGGGGCGTTCAAATCGCATGAGTCTAATGATCATCAAGCGGCATTAGGAAGCCTTTAGGGCCGCAGAGAATCCGAAGGGATTACTAAAGCCAAAGATTTCCTTGCAGAAATTGACGTTTTGCTAAAAGCGATAAGGTAGAAACAACGCTTGCTTCGCTTGATTTCAATGAAATATAAGGGCAAAAAATATCGAGGGAGTACATTATGGAAATGTCTCACATTGCTTCAAACTTAAGGCACTAAAACTTCGATCTATGTGATGAGTTACTAGTGCATCTGGTTTTTTGTCTCTTCTGCACAATTTAATCAATTTAAGGTCAGTTATAAGCGTCAAAAGGAGAAATGGACTCTGAATATCATTTCATCTTTTGTGGTAAGAGGAAAGGCAGGTTGAAGCAAAAAAGGCTGAAAGTGCTCACTTAACTTATGCCTCTAAGGATAAGGGCAAGAAAAGAAAGAATGATAATGAAGGCTGCTAAGGGTCGATTCGGAAGAAACAACATAAGGATGTTAATAGTTGTTTCTTACGTAATATCGGACATAAAGAATGATTGTACCAAATATCACGCTGGCGTGTCAAGAAGTATGTTCCTTACTTTGTGCATTACGAGGTTAATTTAGTCTGTACCGAAACACTTGGTGATTAGATCAACGCTCTTTGCTCACATAAGTGTTTCTATCGGGGTTACTGAGCTACCGAAAAGCAAGTGATGGTGAAAGACACATCTTTGTGGGCGATGGACAATCGGTAGATGTGGAAGCAATAGGGCATTTTAGGTTATTATTAGGCTGGTTCCTATTTGAATTAAAAGATACTTTTGTAGTACCATCTTTTAGGCGAATTTAGTTTCTATTTACGTATTGGACAAATCGAGGTTATTATTGTTCATTTGGAAATAGTCAGAGCTAGTTATCTTTAAATTCAAATATTGTAGGCCGGTTTCTTGAGTACTTTTGATAACCTATATTTGCTTGATACAATTGCTTCTTATAATGAAATCTTGCATGTGGAATCCGTGGTACTAGCGTAAATTAAATAAGGAAAATTCGGCAACATTATGGCATGGCAGGTCATATCTCAAAAGGTAGAGTTGGCGTCTTGTAATGCGATGGCATTTTGGATTCCTTGATTTCTGAGACTTTGATGTATGCATTGGTATCAAGGAAAGCAGGGCGTCTTTAAGAATTAGGTTCCACAGTCTTGAGGATGTCTTAGAATTGATACATCTGAGATATTTGTGGGCCATTCCTCTGCATCTTAGAATGGTCAACAATATTTTATATCATTCATGAAGCGATTACTCCGCGTTTGTTGCGGTAAAAGTAGACTTGTTATTCATTGCTCGTTTGAACTTGTTTTACGGCCGTTGGCCTACAACAAAATTCAAAACAAAAAAATGCCTTTTTATTTTAGTGCAATGAAAACAAAATTACAACTTCTTCCTTTTGTGAACAAACCACGAGGATCTCTATTTTCAGGGATCACAAAGCTGCAGGAGTTCTTTGCATGCGGGGACTTTTTGACCGTCCGAGTGGACCACAGGTGCAATTCGATCCGGTGGAAGCGGGTTACGGAACTTCTGAGGCGTGAAGGGGCTCGTTTCCGCGAAGGCTTGGCCTTTTGAGGATCACACTCACGAAGGAGAGGATCGCCGGGGATGGTACTCACGAAGGAGAGGATGCGGGCGGGTGAGATCTCCGAGTGCGTCGTTTCCTTGGTGAAGCGGCTTCCCTTCATCTGTAGACGAGAACCGAGTTTCCACTGGCTCCATGATACCATTCGTCCCATTCGACAAGGCGCATGTCGTAAAATAAAGATCATCGATTTGTTCACAAAGAAAGAACAACAGTTTCTGCGCCTAAATAAAAGGCATTTCTTTGTTTTAATTTTGTTATGCAACTATCTACCGTGAGCGCTAGCGACCACGATGGGAGCCAGCTTCAACAAAGAGGTAGGTGTGGCAGCGGATTAGGATCGGTCATCGAGGTCGAGTTGAGTTCGACCAAAGAAGTCACGAGTACCTCTCCTCGTCGAGATCGATTCCCCGCAAGTCCAAGATGGTCTCGGCGCAAGGAAGACCCATCGGCCTCCGAATCAGGAGGAAATACACCACCACGCCGTCAAGGCTGCGGACAGCGGTGGTTCCGACCTAGCGGCCAAACCTTGAACCCTGTTTCCGCGAGTCGATTCCCAATGGCGTCGTGACTCTCTCAGAGAGCGTCGAGAGACGCGTCAGCGCTGAAACAATTAGCCGAGGCAAAAGAATCAATGGATGGGGTTAAGCTATGAAGCGGATCTAAGATCGAGTTAACTTCGAGAGGTTGAAATCGAGATTGTAGCCGACTCCTACGGTACGGCGACAAGCGAATGGTCGAGTCAAAGCAACGTTCTAAACCGAGGCGTATCCAGGGCGTCGGCGCCTCCTCGCAAGCAAGGGCTTTGGTGCAACAAGCCCGCGAGTTAAAGAAGAGATGGCTAAGAAGTCATCAAGCGAGTCGGCTGGTTTGGAAGCCCAGTGCATGCGACACTTCAAATCCGCGAACAGGCATCAAGCCGGCTGCGCGGCCAGGCCAACTCCTACTCCGTGCTCAAATCAAAAATTGAGCACTTCAACAAAAGTGGCGCCGAAGTTACCTCCGGCGTCGCACTAACGTGAAGCCAACTCTATGCGACCCGGAGGCTTCTTGTCAAGGATCGCTGGGTCCGCTAAAGGAATGGTCCTCACGATGAAGTCGCACCCACAAAGACAAGAAGATTCTGCGGCTTTGCATCTGGATTGAAAGTCGAAGTCAGAGTCCCTGAAACTTCAGCGCTCATAAGCGGAAGTCAGGAGTTACTTCGGTAGTTTTGGTCATTCTCGGAAGGAGGCGCTCGTCGGCGGCGGCGGACGTTATACAGAAATCGCGCAACCTACGGCGGTTGCTCGGTTCACCCAGGCGAGCGTACTACCGTGCAAAGTGCGAAAATCTCGAAAGGATTCCCCTAAATCGTCCGATCATGTTTGTGCTCTAAGCTCATCAAGGCGGTGCTCGGAGTGTAATTGTTGTCGAGGAACTCGAAAAGAGTCTCGGTCTTTGAGACTTAGCACCAACAGCGCGAGACCTAGGTCAAAGCGATTCCGAAGGATGGCATCAGAAAATGGTGCGAGAGGTCACTAATAATATGGCGGCAAAGAACCATCGTCAAGGGCTATTCCCAGCGCGCCATAGCGGTTAACTTCGTTTGCGGTCGGGGACTATTCGGCGGTCAATTACGACAAACTCTTGAGAGGCTACCTTGAGGAGGATGAAGTATCGGGCAGTCGGCAATGGCATCCGACAATCGGCTTCTAGTGACGGACAACCCGAGGCGCTTATGATCGATCAGATCAGGTGGCCAAGATCTTTGGATGAAGCGTTAAATAAACAACGGGGAAAACTTCAAATTAGAGATGGAGTTGGCCATGCGAGACAATGAGAAAATGCATGACCAGCAGATCAAGCTCTAACAAAGCATCGAGGGAATCAAGTCAACACATCGATGTTGATCAAGATGGCGGCGACTGGTCGGGAGGAAGCACCGAAGATGACAACCCTCAAACCGCGTGGCTGCTGCTCATGAGCGAGAAGATTAAAGACCTCGAGCAAAATCAACTTCGTTGATTTCCGCGAAGGTGAAGAAGGCGGGTATCCTTGCCCATACCGAGGGGTGGGAATCAATCCATACCCTTCAAAGTTTAACTTAATAAACTTTACACCGTTTGGAGTAAGGTTCCCCGACGCAACACTTGATTTACTTCAAGTCACACCTGGGTTATTTACGGCAATGAGCCTGATGGTTCGGTCATTCGTTGGCACCCCGTGGAGCGCCTTGATTGGTACCGTCTTAAGCGAGGAGCATCAACGGTGGGATGATATGGAGTCCTTGTTTCTCTCCAACTTCTTTGATGGCGATACAGAGGTATCTATTGGAACATTACCGCGGCGAGAAGAATGGAGAAAGCGGTGGATACCTTTGTCAAGCGATTCCGTAACAAGCGATGGTATCGAGATCAATAGCAGAGTTCATCCTCGGACTGCCATAGTAATTTGTCGATAGATGTGCTTGAAGCAATGGGGCGGCACCATAACATGGAAGGACTTGAAAGTTCGTGGAAACAAGGTGAAAAGATTCCTTAAAAGGAAGCGAGAAAAGGTCGGCGGCGACAAACACGAACAAGCAATTTTATTGCCGCAGCGGCAAAGGTAAAGCGCCGGCAAAGTCGTAGGCTAATCAAACCTTGAACTGCAACCACAGCGGCGATCCATAGCGGCGTCGCCACGGCAATCCGACCTCGATGGCGCGGCAAACTTCGAATCAAAACCTTACGGTTCGAGATTTCCCAAAACTTACTCATTCAAAGATGAGGAAGTTAGGGCATCTTCAAGTACCTTACGGAGAACAATAAAATCCGTTGCCTCAATTGTAAACCAAGAGGAGGCAAACAAAATTCGATCCTAAGTCTGCGCTTATCGAGGCGGTACATCATCTACAGTTCGCTACCATCGGGGACAAGATTCAAGCCTTGATCGATGTTGGAGTCATCACTCCAAAACCTTCTAAAGAGAAGAAGGTGGGGCGAATGCGATCTCTATAAATTCCGGATCAGTTCCTTTGGATTGGTTTCAGCAGGCGCCCGGTCGTAAAAGTAGGAATGAAAATGGTGAATGAGGATCCTCACGAGGCGGCGTGAAAGGGACTCGTACCACACACCGCGGCAAGCGGAGAAATCCTTTGGGTCCCACGACTTATTGGAAGGCGATCGATGGATTGCGTCTTGACCAAAAAGTCAAGGGAAAAGGCAAATTATGCCAAGCAGCCCGGCAATTCGAGAAGGATGATGAAAAGTAGCGACCTTCAATTTTGGAGGGCGAGCATGAAGTCTTTGCCACAAGGGTGGGCACGAATACAACTACAGTATCAGGAGATTCCAAACCCGAATCGAAGGCGTTATCTGGCGGGGGTGGCGCGAATCCTCTCACTCGTGCGAGAGAGAAAGACGAAAAGCGGCTAAAAAAGCGGCCGAAGCAAAGAAACAACCTCGAGTCGAAGCTCAATTCCGGCGGTCCGATTCAATGCAGGTGTGAGGATAGCGAGTACATCGAACTTCCATACGCTTCGATGTCATGGCCCCATTGGCAAACATCGGCTAGAATAACTCTCTACGAGTTACTCCGATTGTCAAAACGGGAAGCTCTACAAGCTCACAGGCGACTCTGAAGTCTTTCTCACCAGTTGAGCGAGTCCGGAGAGTCGGCCAGCATCTCAACCTTGCGACTAAACATTTACCTGCATCACCTTTGCAAAGGGATATCTGAGACCAAAATTCAAACCGCGATAGGCCACTATACTTCCGCGGGTATATTGGTTCTAGCGAAGTCAGCCGGATCAAGTCGACGGGTTATTTGTGAGCATCATGCCCTGCCTCATGTATCACCTTGGAATCCTGCCCGATGTTGGCGTCAGCGGCACAATGATTTACGGATTTAACACAGTGGGTCCGCCCACTTGGTAAAATCGGATTAAATGCCAAATGGGGACTTAAAGTCGAAGTCACTGCTATGTAATTGGTGAGACTTCCTATAACTTATTGTTGGATTGACCTTGGATCCACAATAATATTATAGTCCCATCTACTCTTCATCGATTCTCAAATATGTAGACACAAATAATGAGTCAAGGCGGTGGTCGCGGACAAACAACGTTTAAGGGGATGGAGAATTATTTCGATTCTCTCCTCTACGGTAATGAGTCCGGCGAATCATCGGCCCAAAGCGCGGACGGCGGTGAAGAAGGCGTCTGGGCGGGCTTGGTTATAGTGGTGGTTTTGTTTTAAAGCATTGTACCCCTTGTAATCAATCTTGGCGATGAAGAATCGTCGGATGAACATATGGTGGCAAATGCGGATGAATCAATAAATGGCGATTTAGAGTATCCTTTGTCTTTAAATGATGTAATAGCGGGTTTATCACGAAGATCGGTACGCACCTGCCGCTTCGGTCATCTTGCTTTACACAAAAGCGGTTCGAGACTCCTTTGGGGCGGCTTCGTCATCCGAAGATCGAATAGTGAAAAAGACTTGGTTTACGGTAAAATGCGGTTCGGCAAGAATCATTTCTTAAGCGATGAAGATGGCAATGAGCCTATCCTCCACACATTGGATATAGTCGAAACAGCGGGTATCATGAAGAAGTGGGGTACAACTGACACAAAGAAGGCCTATGTTTGGGCGCTCGAGTCCCTCCTAAGCGGCATATGTCCCAAGAAGGGATAACTACTATGCATTTAGAAGGGTTGGGATGAATCCTCCTCGAGAAGATGAATGCTCATGGATGATTGATAATAATCCACGATGAGAGGGGCGGACATTAGATGCGATTCTTGACTTGGGATTAGACACGGCCTGGAGAAGCTTTCAAGGCTTTGATGTCGAATATGGCTCACGATCGATCCTGCTACTATTGAGGATGATGAAGATATGCCAACATGGGAAGACCCATGGATCCATCAACTCAAAAGAGGTTTGGGGATAGATTGAGCAAAGAGAACCCCCACTAGGGCGAGGTAGTCGAGTTAATATGGGTGATGAAGAGCATCTAAGCTCATAAACATCAGTACTCTTCCCTCAGAAGAAAGGAAGAGTTAATTGCCTTGATCGGGAGTATATCGATGTATTAAGCTTGGAGCTCGAGGATATGCGGGACTCGACCCTAATGTGGCGACACATCGCCTCAACATCAACGTGGATGTCAAACTGTCAAGCAATCGCAAAAGCGGTTTCGACCACAAATCTTCTGACGTCGTTGATGAAGTAAAGAAACTCATAGAATGGGGATTCATCGAGGAAATTCAACATCGGTTGGGTGGCGAATATAGTCGGTCATGAAGAAGAATGGTTCGATTAGGATGCAGTATGCTCTGAGACCTAAGCGGCTGCCCAAAGGATGATTTCCCTCTGCCAATCAGCGGCGTCATAGTTGACAATACATGTGGATTGAGAGGATGTCCTTTATGGATGGTTTTGAGTACAACCAAATCAAGATGCACGATGGCCTTGACACCGGCGTTGAGCGCCCATCGGTATATATTGCTACGGTCATGCCGTTCGGCCTCAAAAATGCGAGCCATATCGGCGAGCAATGACTAAAATTTTCGGGATCATCTACGGGAAAGCGGTGAATGCTACGTCGGCGACTTGGTGGTGAAAAGCGTGACAAAGGAGATCACATTAAAGATCTTAGAGCGGTATTGAACTCATGCGGACTCATCAATAAAGATGAACCACGAAATCCTTCCTTGGGATGTCGGTGGCAAGTTCCTCGGCTGTCGTCGCAGACAAAGGAATCCGTCGATCGACAAAGTGAAGGCAATTCAAAGTTGCAACCTCAGAAATGCGAGAGAGAACTGGGGGTTACAAGAGGCGATGGCATACATCCGGCGGTTCATATCGAACCTATCACGGGAAGTGCCAACCATTTTCTAAGTTAAACAAGAAGAGCGTGTCGTTTATTTGGGGCGGCCTTTGTCGGCGTTTGAAGAGATCAAGTGGTATCTGCTAAACCTCTGTTCTTGTTGCAGCATTCGGAAAACCGTTCTGATCTCGTCAAGACAGCGGATCACTCGTTAAGCGCCTTACTGGGGCGGCGACAGCGACCTGAAAGCGGCGATGTATTACAAGCGAACATTGGTGGTCGATACCCGATGAATGAAGCGATGCCTTGCATTAGTGTTAGCGATTGGAAAATCGACACTATTTAGTCGGACGGGCGATTTATGTTATCTCTAGCGTAAATCCGGTCAGAATCTTTATATTGACCGGCTTCAATGAGTTGGCGTTTGGCAAAATGGGCCTTGCTCTTGTCCCTGACGCACTTCAAACGAAGTCGGTCAAAGGGCAGCGATTTGCGATCTCTTGAACACTTGACGGACAGCGGGCGATTGAGTATATGATGATCTTCGGATGAAGTCGGGAAGTCAACACTCGTCGCACCAACAAATATGGCGATTGTATTTTGATGGAGCTTCTCGGGCCACTAATGTAGCAAGTACCCGGGCGTTCTAAAATCTCCGCCCAGTGGAGTTGTCTTGATTTCCCAGGAATCATGTCATGCCCGTGCTTATTCACTCACAGAACCTGTTCCAATAGCGTAGCGAATACAACGCGCTACTTATCGGACTTAGCTTTGCCAAAGAGGCTGGGGTGAGTATCTCGGCGTCTGGCGATCATGGCCCGATAGTTAAGCGAGTTCGTGGTGACTCTGAAGTCGAGAATCGGATCGATCCCTATCATCGGATAGGCTGTTGAAATGGCGAGCTCGTTGAAGAGTTCTTCATTGAATATATCAGCGCCTCCAAAGCGCTTATGCGGATGCTGCTGGCGGCGTAGGCGTAATCGTTAGCACAACCTTAGAGACCGAGCAACTAGTTGCGGTCGGGACTCATCAACTCTTACATTACCAATATATGATGGGGCAAGAAGACAAAGGGATAGTTACCAAAGAGCAAATGCAACCCAAACCAAGTTGGAGCCCGAGATTGGCTTTCCTATCATCGATTCGTCTTACGGTATTCTACGAGAAGGCGTGAAGGAGAAGAGTCAATCGGCGAAGAGCTCCAATTCTTTTACGACGAGACCGGATGTTATATAAAGTCACGATGGTCTTTACTCGATGCCTTTCAAACAAAGGAAGCGAGAAGAGGTCGCCAAGCACGAAGGTGAATGTAGTGCGCGCTCGGCACTGTCCCAAGCTCTGGCGAATCGAGGAGAATGGGCTACTTTGGCCCACGATGATTAATGGCCTTGATCGATGCAGCTCGAAATGCCACGGCGTGTCAAATTCCGCGAAATTATATGCATCGGCCTCTGGCGGTTGCATCCTTCCGACATCACGGCCATTGAGACATGGGGAATGGGCGTTGTAGGTCCCATTTTCCTCCGTCGGTCAAAGCGTCGGTTTATTCTAGCGATCACCGATTACTTCTCCAGTGGGTGAAGCAATCCCGCTAAAAGAAGTCAAAGCGTCACGTCGTCAAATTTATCAAACACCATGTCATCTATCGACATGGTGTTAAGCGGATCGTGCATGACAGCGGTCCCCATTCATCGGCAATTCCTTCATCGGGTTTTGCGAAAAGTTCAAGATACAAGATGTCGTCGGCTGACCTATAATCCGGCGGACAAATGGATTTAGGCGTTCAACAAAGCGATTATCAAGATTTTGTCGAAGCTTGTGAAGAATAACAAGAGAAAAATGGGAGCCGTGGAGAAAAATGAGAGCTAGGGGAGGTGTTACACAAATACATAAAGTTAAACAGGAACATGGAAAGCGACATCGTGGAAAGTCCTAGAAATTCCAAGGATGCATTGAATTGTGCAGATAGCATGACTGCATGTACAACATATTATCCACAAAGTGCAAATAAAAGTTCTATATGACATTGTTCAAGATAAAACCTTAATGAGGCATATCCAGAAAAAGGATCCATATTGTCATCTTATGAGTAAAACTCCTTACTCTTACAAACATTTAAATGGCATATGGTCTATTTATTGTTCTGCTGCATGAGATAAAAAATCTGCCGAAA
>WHSE01000116.1:0-57224 GCA_012295165.1 Asparagus setaceus
CTATGCCCTTCACGACTAAAAATTGTCCCTTCAGTCTTTGTCCCGATCAAATGCTCAAATGTAAACCTGTTATCCGGCACCACCCTGGCCTCCACCAGCCCGTCCCTCACCGACGTCTGCCACTATCCTAAGACCGGCTTCTCAATCAACAACTCATCAATCCATTCAAATGACTCATCGACCAATCTCTCATCCCAAGGAGCTTTTCTCACGTAGTCACAGCTAGCTCGACTGTAGAACCCCAACATTGATGCAAGTGTCTCCGCCGAGCACGCCTGGACGGAGATTTGGGATGCCATCTTGGGAAGTGAATTGCTGGGTAGCAGAGGTCGGGGAGGTGTCACATAGGGTGATTGTGAAGCCTGAGAGATTGGTTATGTTGTTGTTACTATAAGGGGAGCCTCCTCTTTCTAAGATTATGACTTTGGAGGTTTGAGAGAGGGTGGCGGCCAACGGGCAGCCGGCAGTGCGGCCTCTGACAATGATGTAGTCGTAGTATGATGTTGGTGGTGTTTCTACTGCATTTTGCATAAAGTTGTAGATTGGAGAGGATGTTGAATGAATATGTGAACAAAAGAATTTAGTTAATGATTAAGTGATAAAAATAGCTGGAAAATTAGGAAAAATTATGTCCAGACTCAATAATTGGAAACCTCATGTCATCTTGTTACAATATAAATATAACCCTCAACCCTCACCATAACTTCGGAGTTCTGGTGTAATGGTTAGATCGAGTTTAGGATGGAATCATAACAACCCAGGTTCAAATACCACTGCCTAAAAAATTAAAGCGGATATTCTATAAATTGACACTGCTCCGTGAGTGTAGGTTTTGGCCCATAAAATAGACGTTGAACTTGTAGAGCCATGTTACAATAAAAAATATAACCCGCAACGCTCACCATAACTTTAGAGTTCTAGTGTAAGGGTTAGAGGGAGTTTCAGAAATCCCTTGACTTTTGGGCAATGTTCTTAGACACCTTGACCCAACTTCTCTTGTGAAAATCCCCTCCTCAATCTATATTTTTCTCTTATCTCTAAAATAATATTTATCTTCTTCCTTCTCTTCTCCTTCCTCCTCATGTACTCTCTCTATAATACTCTTTATCTTCTCCCTCTCCACCTTCATTATTCCACTGATGTCTTCTCTCTCCTCCTCTATCCTCCTCTCTCCTTCACCGGACTTAATTCTTCTCTCTCCTTCATAGAGGTGAGAATAGTTAGGTGCAAATTGATTAAATTGACCGAACTGATTGAATTTTGGCAGTTCGGTTCAATTTTTTTTAAAACTTCGATTTGGTTCAGTTCTAAAATATTTGAAGTTTAAATAACCGAACCAACCGCTCTCAATATAAATGCCTAAAACTTATGCTTATTTAAGGTGAATAAATAACTTATGCTAATATATTTATACATCTTAACTGATAAATGTTTGATTTTAGTTTGTAAAGTTATTGATTTGATGAGTTTTTCCTTTTTATTTCGGATATGAGTGTTCGCGAGGAAATTTGAAAGCTGTAAGGATAAAGATTATTCCTTCCAATTGATTTTAAAGAAAGAATCAATACAACTCTCGAATGCAATCTCTCTCTCTTTGACTTATGTAAAAGAAATTACAAAACTCCTCGATCGGTTGCGATTACAAAAAGGGAAGGGTCAACGGAGATCCTTCCTTTTGTTTAAAACTGGGTTCTTCACGGCGATAGGAGCTTGATCCTTGTATCCCGTGGACGATCCGACCCTTGCTCGTGGAATCATCGTGAAAGAGACTTGCGAGGCAAGTCTTTAGAACTCTAACGAGTTTGATAGAAAAGACGAGTTTAGTAACTCGCCGAAGTTTGAAAACAAAAGCCCGGCGAAGAAGGAGCTAGGGTTGACCAGCTCAAGCTCTCTCTCTCTCAAGAATCAATCCTCTGGATCTTTTTCTCTAGCCTCCAATCTCTCCTTTTCGATCCTTTTTTTCGAAGATCTTTCTCCCCTTTTATAGGTATTTTAGGGTGTAATCGACCCTTAGAATGAGGATTCGTGGCCCTCAATCGAGGAAAACGGTTTTGGAACCGTTTAAATCGTGTTCTGAGATAGGAAAACGCCAAGACTCGCGTTTTATTTTTAGATGACCTCGCGTCTCTGGCGAGTTCGCGATCGCGTTGAGCATGATCATGGCGCCCGCGTCTTGGGCTTAAACGCGGCTAAAGGCTCCGTTTGGAGCTTGACGTGAGAGCTATCGTTTGAGCTTGGGGCGCGGTGAGCGCTCCGCGTTTAGAGTTTGGAGCGGTGAGGATTCGCGCTTGGAGCTTTGGTGGTAAAGCTCGCTTAGAGCTTGGGCCGGTGAGCGCTTCCGCGTTTAGAGTTTGACGGGCTGAGAGCTCGCAGCGGAGCTTTGGACGCCTGGTGAGCTCCGCGTTTAGAGCTGGCGGCGGAACGCTCAGCGTTTAGAGTTTGGGCCTTGGTGAGAGCTCTGGCTTGGAGCTTTGGAGCGCGCGTGAGCTCCGCGTTTTGGAGCTTTGGACCGGTAGAGAGCTCGCGTTTAGAGCTTGAACGGCTAAGAGCTCCGCGTTTAGAGCTTGAACACGATGCTAAACCTCTTGGTTGGATCTTATCTTTGTGTTTGTGATTCTACCTGTTTCCTCGGAAGCCTTCAAAGCTGACTTCGTTCAACGATATCTCGGTGAATCGTGGCTTATCGGTGATAAAATTTGGCGGCCCTCTGAGACCCCCTCCAAACTTTTGAAAGCTTGCGGTTGATGGGGCGAGCTTTTGGAACACTTTGGACTTCTCCTTTGTTTGATCTTGAGGAGGTATTGCTCTTCATTTTGTCTTGAAGAAGTTGTGCTCAACTTTGGAGCTTGAAAGCTTGAGTAATACCCTCTTGAAGCGTGGGGGTGATCTCCGTTTTATTTTTGACGTGGCGATAAGATCCGTTTAGAGTTTGGAGCGGTGATGTGGTCAGCGTTTTGGAGTTAAGACTGGCGATGAGGTCCGCGTTTTGGAGTTTGGCGGGGGTTGAAGTCGAACCGATTTGGTTAAGAGGCGGGGATCTCGGTGAGGATTCTTTGCCTAAAATCTCGTGGAGATTTGATGGGTTGGCTGACCCTATAAATAGACCCTTGGGTCAAATCGAAAACCTTCGGACTTTTTCCCAAAATTGCATTCCTTCTTTCTCCGGTGATCATCTCCAATCTCAGATCATTTCACAAGCTTTTTCAGCTTCTTCGGCGAGAATGTCTCCCAAAGATCGACATCAAGTCGAAGGCCTCACAGTTTCTCGAACGCGCCGGCGGGGCTGGTGGCGCCTCCGGTCGAGCCCTACACCCTCGCACACCTTGCTCGGTGGTAAGTTTCGACTTTTGGCCATAACTTGCTTCGTCAAGTTTTCCTCTTCGTGAAGCAGCGAGCGATGGCGAAGCTTCAGCGTTTGAAATGGAGCGCGGATCGATATCGCGTTTTGGCAATGAAAGCGGAGTTGACACCGCGTTTTGGCAATGAAGCGCGGATTGACCAGCGTTTTGGCAATTAAGCGGGATTGATACCAGCGTTTTGGCAATTAGACGGGGGTTGACACCGCGTTTTGACAATGGCAGCGGGCGGTGCTGCGTTTTGGCGTTGGAATGCGAAGTTAGCCTCGCGTTTGTACTTAAAGCAGCGGGTGACTACATCTCGGGTTTGACCTTATTAACCTCGCGTTTATTTTCCTCGTTATTAGCGACTTTCATTCTCATGTGCGGTCGCTACTCAAGTGATCCTCTCACTTTTAACGACCATTTTGGCCATGAAGGAGGTGAAGATCGAGGTTAACCGGTCGTAAAAGCTTCCCATTGTTCAAGATAAAGATGAAGATCGACTAAAGTTTGTCAGAGGCTAGTTCACCAGTGTCGGGCCATTGTCCGCGGATCTCAAAATCGAGGCGGGCCGAAAGCCTCTCGAAGCAGCTTTTCTCTTTGGAGACCCGTGGCACTTGATGCCAAAATCTTTTCTGACGGGGACTACAAAATCTTGCTAAAAGTTGGTGACCGACTCTCTTCCTTCCTAACATGGGCGCATGTACCCACTCTCTTATCTGCGGTGTGCCTCTATCCCCGGCATATGGATTGGGACCTTGTCAAGAATCAAGGTGGGGTATCGCTTGGGATGTTGACCCATCAAGGTGTAGCCACCGGTATCGACAAGTGGCGGCTTTAAGGCCAGGGTTGGTCACTCGAGAATATCCAGCTGCTGAGGTGCCCACTCCCGCCAGCATTTTTGCTCGTAGATTTATAGCTGTAAAGGGGGAATTTCCTGCTCAAGACTTCAGAGCCCCAGGATGGGTACACTCAACTGGCCTGTGGTGGACCCGTCTTGTGAACTTTGTCATGGGCGAGCTCACGAGACTTATTGACTCTTCGGTCCGGGTTAATCGGTCGTGGCTATGCGATATGGCATCGCTCAGAACCCTTATAACCTTTTTGCTATGCTAGAGAAGTATAACCCGGAGACTTGTACATTCTTTACACCCGTCGGAGAACTAGGTTTCGCTCTTCACGAGATGTACGAAGTCTCGGGCTTGCCTTTTGGGGAGCTGCCATATGAGGAGTTCATTCCCGGAACTGAAGAGTTGGCCATCTTGAGAGCGGCCAATTCCGACATCTACGATACTTTTTGGGAGTTGATGTGCCACTTCCAAACTTGTGCCCAGCTAACAGGGTTACGTGGAAGTGAGTCAAGCGAGCGTCTTGGTGACTATTTATTCAAAATTTGCATAGCAAGGATACGGCGTTGTTAAGCCTTGCTGCGAGCTCTCTGCGAAGTTAGAGATCTCATTAGAGGCCTCCTCTCATTATACAAATGAAGCTCAAGAGGACATTTTCCGCCATTCCGAGTTGAGAGTTTTCATTACCAAACTTTGACTCTATTTAGATGTTGCTCGTTTTGCGGCTTCTTAATGTTATGGCTAAGCGGTGTGTGGTGCCCTCCGGCCATTGACTCTCTTGAGGTTGTTTACCATGAGTTCTTTTAGCTCATGGAAGACCACTCAACCTTCTTTAGCGATGGCGGTGTTTGCGGAGCTTGAGGAATTATGTCATGATTTCACTTTCAGTCAAAGCGGTTAGTGCTGGAGAGAAAGACTCGAAATTTCCTAACATGAGTAGTATACCTATTGGTAGCTGGTTTGTTTTGCATTGCCCTTCTTTGATGTGCGCGGCTGCGCTTGTGGCAATTCTTTCGTTCCGTGGGTTCAGCGGTTATGGCCATCTCGATGGGAAGGTTGGTACATGGTCATGGTTCGCAAATTTTATCAAAGGATCTCAACTACCACATTTTCGGATGCTTTCGATTTTGAGGGAGGTGGATATGGGGAGATGTATCGGGGATACTAAAGGCTCCAATTCCTTCACCCAATTGAGCGGGGTGTTTTTGTTGGTGATCAACATTAGACACGGCTACTTAATCTTCCGCCAAGGTGGGAAATGTTACATCGAACCTTATCGGCCTTTCAGATTTGCTAAACGGTTTGGCTGACCAAGCATGCGTTGGGAACCCTAACCCTCATCTTGCTCATTGGGAACTTATATGAAGGTGCTAGGGCACAGTATTACGTGGTGGCGATGCAGGGGCCAAGTTTAC
Source organism: Asparagus setaceus (assembly GCA_012295165.1). Classification (NCBI taxonomy): domain Eukaryota; kingdom Viridiplantae; phylum Streptophyta; class Magnoliopsida; order Asparagales; family Asparagaceae; genus Asparagus; species Asparagus setaceus. The sequence continues at coordinate 5,602 of WHSE01000116.1, forward strand.
ACTTCCTCACAAGGCGTGATAGTTATCTGACTATGGGTTTTACGCAAGCTGGTATCAATCGCTTCCATTCACGAATACCGGTGAACTCATCTTGTTTAAAGAGATCAGAAAAGATGTATGAAGCAAAGAGGCATTCAAAGCACCGTGTGAGAGGGTTCGAAGAATATTTAGCTTGTGAACCCAGTGGTCTTTGAGGAGAAGCTGAAGCTACTACTGGGCCCTCTTGGGCCACTCTGGCTTGACCCGTGAGGAAGGGCTGGAAGGTAACGCCAATGTCGAAAAGATCGCCGCCCACGAAGCGGGTTCGCCGGCAGTCACCCACCAAACCTCCGGCTCACGGCGGGGTCAAACTAATGCAAGATGCGTTGAGCGGCCTCCAAGACTTCGGTGGGCGAAGAAGAACACAGAAGTCAGTGGTTGTAGGGATATCCACCAGCGGGGTCTTCGTTCAATTGGGCCGCCTTAAGGGGTTCTCTTTCTCCGATCTTTGGAGGCAGAAGGTGGAGATGAATCGCCGTTGAAGATGCGAGTCTATTCCAAGCTGTTGACTCTCGATATGATAATTCGAGCCGGACTTGATCTTGCTCCCAAAGTGGCCGAGAGGCTCCAGCGAGAAAGGGTTGAAGCTTACATTACCTGCGATATTCATCTCCACCTTCTTTGGTGCTTATGCATGCGAGGGGGCGAAGACCTAGCCTGGCCCGGTCTATTTCCTAAGCCGGCCGGCGGCCATGAGTTCCCCGCGGGAGATGATGAGGAAGAGGTGTCGTATGGGTATTAGCGAGTCGATGGACTTTTGGCGATCTCCCGGCCGTCACCGATAAAGGCACCGTCTATAGTTATTTCCCCCGGGTAAACATTGTTTGTTTTGAGTCTTAATAGTTGTTTCATACGTTTTTGACAAAATTATTTACGTAGGCTGTAGGTAGAGGCGGCTCGGAGGGTGTGGCGTGATGGTCGAGTAGCGTCAACTTCCATCCACGAGTCGGTTCGGAAGCTTGGCGGCGATTTTCTCCTCCGATAAGATCAGCCCCTCTTAGGATTTCTCTTAGGAGTGGGAAGGATGCTAGTACTTCCCCTCCTGCTCAAATACCATCACCTATAACCCCTTCTCAGGGCCTCGTGATTCAGCATGAGCTGGTGTTATCCCCTGCAGTTTCCATGGAATCGGCGTCGTGCCCAATTTGCTTGAAGAAACATCGGTCATTTGGAATCGGAGATGCAGGATGCTGCGAGGATCATTGTCGCTGGAAAGAGCACCTTTGCAGCTTTCAAGCCTATCTTAATGAACTATTTGAACAACATCGTTATCGGGCGACAGAATGCATTCAACGTTATGTGACGAGATATCGTGGAAAGAGAAACTGCGAGCTTTGAGGAGTTGAATCATCCGACTGAGGCTTCGGATTGAATCAACCCTGCGGCGTCTATGCCCAAGATGCATCAATATGAAGGCTGCCGAAGAATTTGAGCGAGAAAGAAACACAAGTTGCATCTCGAAAACTTCGGTGGGATCAGCGGCAACATGAGTTGACTTCCACTACCTCCATTACGGGCCACCCGCGAATCGGTTATTACCGCGGGAGACCATCGCTCCTTCAAGCGGAGTTGGTTCCAGAAGCCAAGGCTCGGGGAGGAAGGCGATGTGAAAGACCTCACCGTAAAAGTGTAGAAACATACAATGATTATCGTGAGGAATTGCAGGCTCTTGAGGAGCTTAGAAGAGGCGTTACCACAGCTGCGCCAGATAAAGAGGGATTAAGGAATGAAGCCACAGCAATGGTGCGGGCCGCTCATGAGGAAGAAGTCGCTAAAGCCAAGTCCCAGCTTGCGTCCATCAACAGAGGATCATAGGCTTACTCTTGTGTTAACTCAACTTTCTTTTCCTTCTTTTTCGAATGGCACTCTTTTGTATCGTCTTTTTAGGGATTTGAATAAAAGTGACCCCAATTTGCTCTTTCACTATGATTTCTTATGCCAACCATAATACTTATAGGATTTTTGGCAAACCCTCAGCCGTCAACGGTTTGATGAACCTTCTAGATTACCGTTTGAATCGGGCTGGCGTCTTGGTTGTCTAAGTCCGTTCCATGCGTAGTGTGCTAAAAGAATGAAACTCTCTTAGACTTAATGCTACGATGTTGAATACGTGAAGCTTGGTACTCTTTACGGGCAAGAGACCGCGACAGCGTGTTAAGCGTCGGCTTTAGGGTTATTGGCCAACTGACCCTCAGCGGGTTTGATGAGCCTTTACCAACTACGTTTGAGTTGGGCTAGCATGTAGATTATTTAAATCCGTTCTACACCGCGACGTTGTGCTAAAAGAATTAAACTCTTCTAGACTAAGCTCTGGCGTTGAATCACGTGACTTTGTTTTTTGCGGGGAATAGACCACGGTTGCATATATTATATATATATATATTTTTTAGACTTACCTTTACTTAGACCTGGGGCTTATGGTTTGAGCAAGGTTTCAGGGTTTGTGTTGTGAACAAGGCTTGTTAGGCTTGTGTTGTGAACAAGGCTTGTTAGGCTTGTGTTGTGAACAAGTTTTGGGCTTGTGTTGTGAACACGTTTTGGGCTTGTATTGTGAACAAGGCTTTAGGCTTGTGTTGTGAACAAGGCTTGTTAGGCTTGTGTTGTGAACAAGGTTTTGGGCTTGTGTTGTGAACACGGTTTTGGGCTTGTATTGTGAACAAGGCTTTAGGCTTGTGTTGTGAACAAGGCTTGTTAGGCTTGTGTTGTGAACAAGGTTTTGGGCTTGTGTTGTGAACAAGGCTTTAGGCTTGTGTTGTGAACAAGGCTTTCTAGGCTTGTCGTCTATTGTTTGAGTCGATTGATAAGCTGATTGTGGTTTAATAAAATTTGTGGATTCATCATTCTATTAAAGATGATTGATAGATTAGTTGCGATTTAAGCAAATTTGAGGACCTATTATCTCGTTGAAGAGGATTTGATATTTGGTTGCTAGCACTTAGGCTAAGGTCTAAAAGTTGGCTAAGTGTTAGACTTAAAGCGGGGTTTAAGCCTAGTTTGAAACTAGGCAGCAGGTGAGCCTCGTGTTATGCTTTAGAACCTGAGGCGATCTTCGCGTCTGAGGCTTAAGCATAAGTGTGTTTCGGCGTTTAGGATTGAATGCGGAGACAAGTCTCTCATCACGGAGATAAAAGCGCGAGGAGGTGAATCTCAGCGTTTGGAAATAGAAACGGAGGTGAATCTCGTTTTGGAAAGAAAACTGAACCGCTCTGAAGAGGTTGTGTTTAACCATATGGCGAGGTGATTGGAGAATCTTAAGTGGAGATCTTCTCCTTAGTCCTCGTATAAATAACGGTTAAAATTTGGAAATTTTACCACGGGTAAAATCAAATTTTTTTTATCTCCTTAGTGGTTTCAAGAGATTTCGTCTTTGAAAATTCTTCTTGGGTCCTTCCCCATCTTCGGTTAGCTTGATTTCTTCAATGGCTCCAAGGGCTTGTCCACAAGATCAAGTCGTTGTTCAAAGCGACTCCAAGTCCAACGCCGTAGAGATCTCGAGTGACCCATCGGTTTCGATGGCTGCCGCGCATAAACCCCTCGAAGGTATATCGAGGGTTTGAATTTATTTTAATGGGTTCCAACTCAAAATTGAACTCTGTTTGAGCGCGGAGTTGGTGTTAACGATGGAGGCAGGGGCTAACTGCGTCTGAATTTAGACGCCGGGGTTACCTCCGGCGTTTACGTACGCAGAGCATTGTTGTTCGCTGCGTAATGCGCCGGGGCTATCCCGTTTTATAGCTAAAGCGAGTGACTCGCGTCTTACAACTAGAGCAGCGGGGCCACCCTGCATTTTCATCTTGGGTCATCTTAGGCTTTCTTGTAACTTTCCTTTTGGCGTTTTTATCTTCTCTTGTCTGCGATTCTCTATCTTTGATAGGGCGCTTTCGTAGATATCACTTGATTTTCGGGTTGGATGGACCACAATGTGGCTTGGTCTTCGCGGGAGCTTCCAGCGACTGGGACAATTGTGTGGAAAGAGCGATGATGATCCATCGAGTGAACCTTCCACCTTTAGGGCCATTATAGCGGATATGGATCTTGTGGCTTCAGGAGGTCATGACTTACTGAAGCCGGCGTTCTTCTTCCGGAGATCGTGTCGAGGCGGATGATAACATGGATTGCCGAGGAATCTAAGATGCTACATCAAGCTAGCGGCTTCTTTTCCTTCCTAACATGAAGCGGATGCATCGCTTTCTTACTTTCAAAGCGTCTCTGCTGCGTTTGGATCGGGACCTAGTCGAGGAACGGGATAAGGTGCCGGTTGGGGTTCTGACTCACCGGGTGATTCATCCTTTGGGGAGTGACTATAAGGTGACGGGTCTAAGACCAGGCGAGTTTCATAGCATAAGTCCCAATCAAGAGAGGGCTACTCCGGCAAGTACTTTTATTCGCCGATTCATCGCTGCCCAAGGCGAATTTGTTGCCCAAGAATTTAGGACTCCTGTGTGGGTGTATTCTCCTGACGACGGATGGTGGGTCCGTATGGTGGACTTTGTTATCAATGAATTGTGAGTGCCACTCACCTTATCGGGTTAGAGATTCGGTGAGAGCCCGCGCGTGTCGGTGTCATCGAACTCCTATAGTTTCTTTGCCATCTTGGAAAAGTATAATCGATACTTGTACTTTTTCACTCCCGTTGGGGAGTTAGGTTTTGCTCTCCAAGAGATGTGTATCGGGTTTACCATTTGGTGAGTCAGGTATGAGGAGTATGTTCCTAGCAGGCGAACTTTCTATTTTGCGGAGGGAGAATCGGTGATCTATGCCACCTTACGAAGTGATGTGTCACTTTCATATCGTGTGCAGAGGCTGGATTAGCGGTCGGCGGCGTTAAGCATGCATCTTGGGCTGAATATTTGTTTCAAAATCTGAGTAAGCATCTTGGGTGATTCGTCGACCGGTGAGCTCCTCCAAAGTCTCCACCGCTTTCGGTTATGTCAACCGCAGTATTGGAAGATATCTTTCCTCCCGGTCGAAATTTGAGAGCTTCCGTTTATGGCGGAGACTCCTATCTCACGATATGGCATTGCTAGGGTTTCGATGATATGGTTGAAGCGTTGTGTGGTTCCCTCCAAACCCATCGAGTCCATCGATCCGGGTGGTATACCCCAGTTCTTTTGGCTCATGGAAGGCGATAAGTCTCCTCTCAACTATGGCAAGTTGCATATAATATGAACTTCGAGGCTGACCTCGGAATTCTTGAATGTGAGAAAAATTGGGTGAGGAAGGTAGCGAGATTGAAAACTCTGACCAGCGTGCCGTCTTGATATTCTTATTTGATGGCACTTTGTCATGCTCCCCTCGTTGATGGCGGAATTAGTGAAGCCGCTCTTTTCGTTCCTTTATACGGCTTGGGTCGCCAAGTGGACACATTGGTATATAGTCCAACTCGGCGATTTTCTTTGAAGGAAGATAATTATCGAGTCTTTTCTTTGTTCTCGATTTTGGTGGAGTAGAAAGGCGCCTTGATTTTCATGGATGTGCACACGGTAACTTCACCTCATTCTTGGGAGGGCATCTTGGTGGCTTATCCGTCAGACAGGTATTTGGTCTTCCGCTTGGTGGCCGGTGTATCATCGAGCCTTACTTGCCTAGCCGGTTTGCTTTCGACAATTTGGATATGACCAACTATATGTTGGGAACCTAACCCCGACTAGCTATCGTTGGGAATTTGTATGAAGGAGCTCGAGCACGGTATAAGCTGGATGGCGGAGGCTCGGTCGCGATATTGTGCTACCTTCTCCATGTGACCATACCGTTCTTAGGTTTTGGCCGGTATCGTGAAGTTTGAAGTTCCCGAATATAGCGTATACACTTCTGCTTGAAGGATATTAGGGAGGTGTCTGCAATCGAAAAGAAATTCGGGTGGGACTGCCTCGGAGTGTGAGTATTTGATTTGCGGCGAGGAAGCACTCAAAGTTGGCCAAATTCAGCGGGATACCGGTGGAAGCTCGCCGGAGAAGCGGCGAGGGAAAAGGGTTTTCACTCGGAAAGAGGCGGCGTCTGAGAAGAGGCTCGTCAACGAATAGCGACGAGGTCATCCTCTCGCCCAGAGCCGAAGCTTATGCAAGGGGCTATTAGATCCGCTTCTGCATTGCATGAAGAAGAAGAGGGGAAGTCTCGTCACCTGATTCCTTCACCGGTACTTCCCCAATTATCGGACATGGTGGTTAGTGAAACTACCGTATTCCACGTGATATCTATCGCAGTCGATATAAACCATTGCGAGGATCTTGGCGTCTTGGTGACTTTGTTATGGCGGTCGTGGCTCCTTTGAAGTCTGAGCCTCATATAATGAAACATCGGATACCTTAAGCGGTCATGTGGCATTTGTTTCCAACATTGTCTTTAAGAGTTTCGTTTGGAAGCGACTTGCGAGCCTTCAGTGCTTTCACGGGTTGATGTAGAAGCGGAGATAACCAAGTCTCATTAAGCTCAAGCCGAGAAAGCATCTCAGCGAGAACCCTTGCGTGAAGTTTATCGAAGAAGCGTGGGTTGCTAACTGCGAGGGCCCGATCAATTCCAACTCGAGTTGATCGAATCATCACTCACAAGCTACAATTCGAGTCTATTGCCCAATTAAGTTAACTTCGGAAAAGGAAATTGACTTCGAGGAACAAGAAGCGTAGAGGTCTTCGTCGCCGAGTCTTTGAGAATCTTGATACCCTTTGCCGAGCGAAGCATACGGAGGTTATGAAAAAGGAGGTTTGGTGAAACTCAATTCGAGTGAGATTCACAGAGAGAGAGTGCGCACCGAGCATGAACAAAAGCTTGCGGAGCTTAAGTCACGGCTTACAGTTATTCACTTGATGGGCCCAGAATCTTTCTAGCACCAAAATGAAGTGATACTTTTGTTCCTCTTTTTGCGCACAATATTTTGATTTATAATAATGAAAACAATTACAAATGCCAGAGGTATAATGTTAACATAGCATAAATGATCGTTCAAGACTCGAAATGAATGAAATCCATTCCAATAAATCAACCCCCAGCCTAAGCGCGTTCAGTTCCTTCTCTTAAGCTTAGTTAAGAACTAGACAGGGGATCTAACCGCCTTACGGGTAATATTTCTTGAGAAACTTCCCGTTAATTGGCATCATGAGAATGTCACCTTTCAAATCGATAAGTCGATAAACTCGTTAGAATAGGCGGTCGACTCTGAAAGGTCCTTCCATTTGGGATTGAATTTCCCTTTAGATCTTATGTGTCATGACCATAGGTGTGGCTATTAAGACAAGATCGCCTCTCTTGAAGATCCTTCCCTTTATCAATTGACTTTTTGGGGCGAGAACCCTGTCTCCTCAGCGGCTCTCACTGGACTCCTGGCTCCTTGATCATACTTTTTCAAATGCGTTTTCCACGACCTGCGTGCACGCTCACAGGTCGACTTCGATCGTGACCAAAATAGTCTCCTCTTTCTAAATTCGGTGAGAGGGACCAAATAAGTATCATCTTCATTTATGGATGGACTAATCATGTTGGAAGCTTTAGCCTTATTCTTCTTCTTCTTTGGCGATGTCTCCACCCATTCTTGATCTTTGGCAAGTGGGATGGACCCACATTACCTCTCCACTTGAAATAGTAAGGGGTACGGACCTTTACCTTCTTGACCATGTTCGGTATTTCTCAAGCGTAGTTCACCTTTTGGAATGGGAATAACTCCATTAGGAGTTTCTAGTAAATCTCGAATTGAACGTTGTCATATTAGTAGACACGGTCTTACGCTCCGGTTTGACTTGAGTACCTCGGCATCAACCGGTAGCTTGTAGAATATCTTTAAAAATGTAGCACTTCTTTGTCGGGTGTCCCACATACGTGATATCGACAATAGTGGGATCATCCACCTTCCACTGCTTCTCAGGTCTCTTTGCTTCGGAAGCTTCAACTTGTTGTTCTTCGAGCGGTGGAATAGAATATCGACATGTTCTTCTTTGAAAGAATATTGCTTAGGCGGTCTTAGGCACTCGATGGCTTGCGGCTTTCTTGGTGGAGATCGAACACTAGTGTCGGCGGCATGAATATCCTTCCTCCTTAATGAGGGCGTTATCCGACCGATGGCGATTTTGTTCTTGTCGTTACGCTTCTTCAGCTTTGATTCAGCGACAATATCTTCGCGCCTTTGGGACACTAATTGCTTCGAGGAGCGACACTCTGTAACCCCATTTGAGCCAAGAGAGTGCAGGTTATCTTGAACAAGTTTCCACCGAGTGGTTTGTGTCATCCTGGCGGGCATCATAGCACCACACTCAGAAACCTTTCCACAAAGCCTTTGCTCGACTCCGGCTTTTGTTTAGTGGCGAAGGAGAGTAGGGCGGCTACCAGTGTCATCTTGAAGAACCTAGCTAGAAATAGCCTTTCCAAATCTACCCACTTCGAATAGATGGTGGCGGTTTCATGAACCATTCAAAGCGACTCCCTTGAGTGCCAATAAATAAAGCGGCTCAAAATAGCATCGTTCAAAATTACATTGCCGATCTGTGACTTGAAGTAATAGGCGTCTTGGTTAGCGAACTGTGCCATCGAAGGCTTGGTAGAGGGCCTTAAACTTTGGAGGTAGGTCGCGCATCCCACTCCGCGAGATATGGCCTCACAACCCCTCGTCTTGGAGCTCACTCCTATTAGCGATAGCGTTAAAGGCGACCAATTCATCCATTTTGGTGATTGAAGATTTGATTCGTTCTATTTTCTCCCCGGATGAAGAATCTATCTGGTGAGTTTCTTGATGGAGGTTTCAAACATCTTTCCCTTACGCTTTGTAGATTGACCTTTCTTTAGCGGCGATTACGGTTGAGTCTGGGACCGGCCAGCGTGAGCTTGAGCCATGCGAAACCGGTTGGGCTACCATGTCTCTAAGTTGGTTAATGGTTTCTTTAGCGTGACGCATAGCTTCTGCGTCATTGCACGGTATTCTTCAAGCTTCTTCTTGAGATCTTGGCACCCTCAGGTTGTATAAGCCATGCTCGTGTTCTCTGAACAAGGCTGGAAGCTGAGACTTCACGCAATGGTAGTGCTCATCTTGAGTTCTAACCCTGGCGGTCTCGATAATTGATAAGGGTATGACTCCCGTCGTGTTGAGTCTTGTAAATTCCCGAACTTATCGAGATTTCCTTAACACTTTCGAGGCGATTAGTCTCCGATCCATCAGGCGGAAGGTACGGCGTTCCTCACGACCATATTGATGGTGACCGGGATATTCAGTCTCGAGGTTCTCCTTACGTGGAATCGCCTCCGTCTCTTGGGCCGTGGATTAGTCAACCGATCAAAGACCGATCGTCTAGGTGCGAGGTGCACAACATTGACATTCGGAGAGGACCGTTGCAATCAATGTTCCTTGCAGACGCGAATGAGCGACTTCTTTGCTTAGTCTCTCTCTTGATAATAATTCTCAAATCGAAACTTGAGGAATGTTAACTCCGGATCGGTAGTTTGGTGGAACTGTCCCTCATCATTTGAAGGGTTGGGTTAGGGTGGACATGAAAAATCCCATCGGCTTTGAAGTGCGGAACCACGAGGTCATGTTCTTTTGTGAAACATGGGCACAAGTCCGTTTAATGGCGAAGCAGCGCCTTTGAGGGTGCGTTTGGTGCGATGGACGGACTGGACGGGGCTAGCGTTTTGTTTGTGAAAGCGCTTCCACGAGGTTAGCGTTTGGTTGAAGGAGCAGCGGACATCAGTTCGCGTTTGATTAGAAGCGGTCTTGGGACTCGGCGTTTTGTTTGAAAGCGGTCTTGGGACTTCGCGTTTTGTTTAAACGGTCTTGGGACTTCGCATTTTGTTTGGCGGCCAGCGCCAGCGAGGCTTCGTCTTCAGCGTGGCCTTCAATGCAGAACGAAGCTCAAAGTCAGCGTTGTCTTGAGGATCGATTTTCGGAGTTGTGCTCTCTGAAGGGATCTTCTCTTCTGACGGCGGCGTTCTTCTTAGCTTTGTCTTAGGGCTTTTGTGGCATTCACATTTCCGTCAACTTGGTTCAATGCCACGCTAGGCCTCTTGTGACGACACTCGTTGTGTAAGCTCCGGTGTAGGATCTTCCATCTGCTCCGTCGAAAGCCGGTCTACCCTTAAAGGAAATCTTGCCGAACCATCGATTCTCACGGCAAATCTCCCTTAGGTGACAGTGATCCGGTGTCTTGATCTCCTAGAGACTTTGGACTTTGCGCCAGCCTTAGGGCTAAGGGATCGGGAAGAGACAACTCTTAAATTTTGGCTTGGTCAAACTCTACCGTGAGAGTTTCCTTGTGTCCCAATGAGGCGGCGTCGGATTGCGCCACCACTTCTTCATCGTGAAGCTAGTCCCCGGTAGTCGCCATCTTTTGTTGCGAGGAAATTTGAAAGCTGTGGAATAGAATTATTCCTTCCAATTGATTTTAAAGAAAGAATCAATACAACTCTCGAATGCAATCTCTCTCTCTTTGACTTATGTAAAAGAAATTACAAAACTCCTCGTCGGTTGCCGATTTACAAAAGGAAGGGTCAGCGGAGATCCTTCCTTTGTTTAAAGCTGGGTTCTTCACGGCGTGATAGGAGCTTGATCCTTGTATCCCGTGGACGATCGGCGTCTTGCTTTCGTGGAATCCGCGTGAAAGAGACTTGCGAGGCAAGTCTTTAGAACTCTAACGAGTTTGATAACTTCGAAGACGAGTTTAGTAACTTCACGAGTTTGAAAACCAAGCCAAGCCCGGCGAAGGAGAGCTAGGGTTGATCACGGCTCAAGCTCTCTCTCTCTCTCTGAATCAATCCTCTGGATCTTTTTCTCTAGCCTCCAATCTCTCCTTTTCGATCCTTTTTTTCTTTGAAGATCTTTCTCCCCTTTTATAGATATTTTAGGGTGTATGCTGACCTTAGAATGAGATTAGTAGCCCTCAAATCGGGGAAAGCGGTTTTGGAACCGTTTAAATCGTGTTCACGAGATAGGAAGCAGCAAGACTTCGCGTTTATTTTTAGATGACCCTCGCGTCTGGCGAGGTTCGATCGCGTTTGAGCATGATCATGGCGCTCAGCGTCTTGGGCTTAAACGGCTGACTAAAGCGTTTGGAGCTTTGGACCTGGTGAGAGCTCAGCGTTTTGGAGCTTGGGCCGGTGAGAGCTCGCGTTTAGAGTTTGGGCGGTGAGAGCTCAGCGTTTTGGAGCTTTGGACGGTGAGAGCTCAGCGTTTAGAGTTTGGGCGGTGAGAGCTCAGCGTTTAGAGTTTGGGCGGTGAGAGCTCTGCGCTTGGAGCTTTGGACGGTGAGAGCTCAGCGTTTAGAGCTTGGGGCCTTGGTGAGCGCTCAGCGTTTAGAGTTTGGGCGGTGAGAGCTCTGCGCTTGGAGCTTTGGACCTGGTGAGAGCTCCGTGTTTTGGAGCTTTGGACGGTGAGCTCAGCGTTTAGAGCTTGAGCAGCGGCTAAGAGCTCAGCGTTTTAGATCTTGGACCGCGATGCTAAACCTCTTGGTTGGATCTTATCTTTGTGTTTGTGATTCTACCTGTTTCCTCGAAGCCTTCAAGCGTGACTTCGTTCAACGATATCTCAGTGAATCGTGGCTTATCAGTGATAAAATTTTGACAGCCTACAATGAGATGAGTGAATAATTTGAAGGAATAATAGTATTGCCTTTTAACTAAAAATTATTCAACTTTACATGTCTAAGGCGAAACCGAACCGAACCGCACCGAACTAATTTGACACGGTTTGGTTAGATTTTGAATCTAGCTCAATTCGGTTTGATTTGACAAAAAATAGTCAAAATTGACCAAACTGACCATTTGCTCACCCTTACTTCTCCATCTTTGTTCCTCCTTCTCTGCCGCTTCTTCCTCCTCCACTCACCCTCCTTCATTCTCTCTTCTCCATCCTATCTTCACTTTCCTTTCCTCTCCTTTCTCCTCTTCCATTCAACTTTCACCCTCCTCTCTCCTCTTCCTTATCCATCTCCATCAGCTCTTTCTTCTTCCACAATCGAATCCCTCAAAGACCATTTCTAAAACGGTAATCTCCTAAAGTTACGATGAAGTTACACTTAAAATTCAAAGTTAACACTAAGCTTTACGGTTAATATCTAACAATTAAAGCTACCATGTGAGATCTAAAGTTAATCTCTAACAATTACAGTTAACATGTGAGATCTAAAGTTAATATCTAACTTTAAAATTAATACAAAATCTTTAAAATTATTAGATATTTACTTTATCACATGTTAATTCTAGACTTGATATGTTAGCTTTAGACCTTACATATTAACTTTAATTATTGGATGTTAACTTTAGATGTCACATATTAACTTTAGACTTCACATGCTAACTTTAATTGTTAGATGTTAACTATAAAGCTAAGATGTTAATTATAATTGCTAAGTGTTAACTTCAGTGTGATTTTGAAAGAATGATTGTTTTAACCAAAGGAGGTGGTCTTTTATGATGTGATAACAGTTGTGGGAGAAGGAGGAGAGATGGTTGAGGAAAGGGGAAAAATGACAAAGGAGAGCCATGACATAGATAAAATAATAGTTGTGAAAAGATGAGAAGAAAGAGAAGGAGGATGCAATGTCAAAGGTAGTGGTGAAAGAGATAACGGTTAAGGAGAAATAGAAAAATAATTCATAGATTCATAAGGAAAAAAAACAGAGAGATGAGAAGTTGCGGGTGAGAGTAGTTTGGGGATAAAAAAATTATTAAAAATGTATAGATGAGGAGTTGAGGGTGAGAGTAGTCTGGTGATAAAAAAATTGTTCTCTCTACGCGCGCGCATGTGCTTAGGTAGCAACTGAAAAGGATCATTTTCACATAAAAATTGCATCACAGAACACAAGCACGTGGGCCATAAATAAATGGGCTAACTCACATGACATGAGGCTTCTTATTTTGAGCCTAGACACTATTTCTCTAAAAAATATTTTCGAATCGAAACTCATGAGATTAATTGTAAGATATCTGAGATGTCTCATTGTGATCCGTTGATCTTGTTAAGAATCCCATAAACAATGATACATTTCGCATTATGTGATGTTGCTCTCATGAATTTTAGGTCCAAAAAGAATTTTAAGCTAGCACAACACTTGTGAGATCTATATATAATTGGTAACTTTGGTCTGTTTACATGTGTGAATATTAGATTTGGTTCTCTCAAAACTACCAAAACAATAGTGCAGATTAATAATTTTAATCATAACCATTCATTCTTTAGTTTAGGGTTGTCTTCTATCTTGAGTGAAAATTGGAAACATAAGCGTCATAACAATCCATTAAACAGTAGATGATTGTGTAAAAGTAGTAATTTTGATATTGGACAGGATGCAAATTTTTTACTTTATCTATTAATAAAGAATAACTCTAAATTCAAGTCATTTGGATTCTATCCACCACCAAAAAGTACCAGAGAGATCATTATTTTTTGTCATATGTAGCCATCTATTTTTTTAGTGGATGGTTGCGACTGGCGTTGGGCGGAAAATGCGAATGGCTACGAAGGATAAGTATTCAAATTCATTGACCACTAATATGATCTGTTAATTTTTTTAGGGATTTTTAATTATAAACGCAAGTTTTATCCCTGTTTACTATATATATATATATATATATATATATATATATATATATATATATATATATATATATACACACTATACTTTGGGTTTAAAGGTAAGTAACCTTTGTGTTTTGAGCTTATAAAGAATCTGAACTATGTGGGTTTTAAAGCAACTGAGGTAAAACTTTGAGTTTCTGAGAAAACCCTAGTTTCTAACTTAAAACTAGGCTAAAAGGTGGGGCTTCATACTCAAAATGGTCCTCATACTTTATTTTTTCTCAACTTGGTCCCTGTACTGGGACTTTGTTGGTCCTCCTACTTTATTTTTTTTCTCAACTATGTCTTTGTAGTACTGGGTCTACATACTCAAATTGCCCCCTACTTTTCAATATTTTGTAGTAAACTCCCAATAACTTTCAACATCACATTAAATCCCTCAAGAACTTTTAAAAATCGCACTAGACCTCCAATAACTTTCAAAATCACACTAAACTGCCAATAACTTTTAAAATCATACTAAGCGCCAATAACTTTTAGGAAAATCCCAAAGTTAACATCGTTACATCTGACGTGCCACACGCATAATCCACGTGACATAAAAACAAAAATACCCCTTAAATTATTACAAAACCCTTTACTACATCTACCTTTTTATATTTATAATCCTAAAAATAAAAGTCTCTTATTTTTATGATTCGTTTTCTCTTGCTGGTCACGAACCCTAATTTTTTTTGGCTAAAATTGTCCTTTAAAATACCTTTTAATGTTATTTTTTGTTCTAATTTATGAGGGTTAGGCGCAAAATCTGAGAACCTTATTGGGGATTTTCGCAATTACAAAATTTATTGGGGGTTTAGTAAGATTTGGAAGTTAGTGGGGGTTTAATGTGATTTTGAAAGTTATTGGGGTGTAGAGTTATTTTTTAAAGTTCTTTTGATGGTTCTTGTGATGTTGAAAGTATTGGGAGTTCAACACAAAGCTATTAAAATGAAGTAGAGGATCAATTTGTGTATGAAGGCCTAGTACATGGATTAAGTTGGGAAAAAAAATAAAGTAGGCTAGGGGGATCAATTAATACATGGACCAAGTTGAGAAAAAATAAAGTACCGGGACTAATTTGAGTATGAAGCCCAAGTACAAGGACCAAATTGGCCTTTTAAGACTTAAAACAACAATTTGAACGAAAACCTTATCAGAAAATTATGGTGGTAGATATTATTTAATCATAATAAAAAATTAAAGCGATTACCTTTCTCTAAGCAAAATAAGCCAAGGAAGAACATAAACCATGAAAGAGTTGCCAAAAGCAATCCTCAGAGCATTGGTCTTGCACTCATTTTAGCGGATTAAGATTGGAGAGAAATGCTAGAACAACTAAACCACAGGGAAATAAGCGACTTTATCTCTTCCTTTATGAAGACAAAACTATATTTTTATTTGGGTGGTATTCTAATTAATTTCTTTATCTTCGATTATCATACAATAAGAAATCTCTCGCTAAACACAGTAGTAATTTTTTATTCCATTAGTTAGTTAGCGCGTCAGATCATGAACGTTACTTGTCACATCTATATCTATACTACATATAAAAGCGGATTGCCTTGTCAAAACTTTTGATTTCCATTTTGCCATTTTAAGTTGATAATTCTTAAATATGTTATTAGCTGTAATTAATCATTCACTAATTATATAACCTCTAATTAATTATGCATTTCCTCACTTTTTCAAAACCATTGCACACTATTATTTTATTATTTTATTATATTATTTAATAGAATATTTGAAATTTATCCTAATTTATCTTCACATAATATTTAAAATTCTAGAAAAATTAAAAATAATAAAAATTCTTTACGCTTATGCCTATGCCTTTGGGTTTCACATCTTATGGAGGACTACCTATTACCTTTCTTCTTATTAGCCTTTTAAAAGTATGATAATAGTATGACAAATAATTTGTATTTATTGTAATTGTAATAGTATTAATAGTATAATGATTTTAATAGTATTTTTAAATTAATAAATTACATTGTAATTTAATAATTATACAATTTAGTAAATTATTTACTAATAGTGTAATAAACTAATTATGAAATTAAAATGTAGTTACTAATAGTATTATAATTACGCTATGTATAATATTATTATATTTAAAAGAGAATAAATTATTTAATATAGTATAATTATTTTAATAAATTATGAATAAATTATAACAATTATCAAAACTATAATAATTAATCATACAGTTCTTTATACACAATTTTATCGTACAATTTATTCATTTAAAAATTATAATTATTTAGAATTTATATTGCTATAGATGTCATTTCAGTATTTTGCGACCAACAAAAAATTTGAAAATATAAAACAAAGCAATTATGCTCTGAATTACCAAGTGATGGGTATCTAGTATATATTAAAATTGTATTGGAAGTGCTTGGAATTGTTTATAGAAGTCCCATGCTTAAGTCAGTATCTTTCTTTGAAGATTAATTACAACAGGTAATTATAGGAAGTATTAGGATAATAATCTTTTTTATGTTTAACTTTCGTGTGTTTGGCAGTTGTTTTTGGTTGTATCTAGAGATTTTGCCATGATTTGAATAACAGAACGATAATGCCACACCGGCTTGCCAGTATTGGCTATTGCGGGCAGCCTTAATTAACTGCATGTTGTTACTTTCCATTTGTGCAATGATTGTAAAATGGTTGTAATTATGAAGAATTGTACAATTACAGTTCTTATCTGGTTGTCTTGTTATATTCGCTTTACATGATGCATCGTTGTTGATGTTATAAATCATACTGATCAATTAAGTATGTTTGTTGGGGAGATTAGGATCGCTCACTTCCCAGATATCACAGTTGCAGGATGGGTATTCTTCCTTGCACAAGTAGAAGGTCGTAAGAGCACGGGATTGGTTTCCCCGGTGGTTCCTCCAGCGATCAAGTCAGTAAAATGCTTGAGTGGAGAATATTATATGAACTGCAGGAGCTCTTGAGTTCAGCTAATTGATAAAAATGCAGAGGAAAATTGCTTACCTAGATGTTGGGAATAGTCTTCCTATTTATAGTGACAAATAGAGGGGTGATTTGGTAACTCCGGCTGAGTACGGGTTGGCGGCCGTGTCAGCATTCACTTTACAGGTATCGGCCGCTGTGTGGAGTGAGTCACTTCGGCATTTAATGTGAAGTGACCGGAGGCATGGGCTGCCGGCGTGGTCCGATGTGTCATAAAGATCTTCGGTGGTGGAGAAATAATATCTCTGACTACGCATTTAATGTGATGGCGACGCGCCATCGGCGGGGGGTTCGAGGTATATCTCCGTCTTTTGTCTCACCTAGTTGAATGCCGAGAAGTACCGCCTTTCGAGTCGGCATCGCGAGATGTCGACCAATCGAGTCGGCTTTATTAAGAGGGCCGACATGTACCGCCTTTCGAGTCGGCATCGCGAGATGTCGACCAATCGAGTCGGTTTTATCTAGAGGGTCGACATGTATCGCCTCTCGAGTCAACTGTGCTGAAGGATGTCAGCCCTTCCGAGGTGTCGGCTTGATTAGATGCTTAATCCGGGATACTTATGCACTCTTGATTGGGGATTAAGATTTGGTAACGAAAACACCATAACAGTCGGTCCCTTTCACTTGGAGCCGGTTTGGACCAGGTCCGAGTGAAATAAGATTGCTGAATGGCTGACTCCTGGTGCGCATTGATGAGAGGAATTGAGAAGTCTCTTCAGATAGGATGTGGCTGACGTCAGCGTACATCTTTGACTCTTGCCGCCGTGCCCCATGCGGATGCGAGCTCTGTGGCGAGTGCTGCGTCGATCGGGTGAAGATGCTTGGACTCGAAACTAATCGAGGTTGTTGCTTGATCGCCATGATCTTGATAGGCTGTTGAGATCGGTATTTATAAATCGGTTTCTAAGAAGAAGAGATTATTAACTCCGCTTTGTTGTAAAAGTTGGGATGATTGTCATTGATTTGAACTTGCTTACGACTTCTTTGGCCTACAACAAAATTCAAAGAGAAATATAAGCCTTTTATTTTAAGGCTTACAATGAAAATCAAAAGATTACAACTTTTTATCCTTGTGAACAAACACGAGGATCTACGTTATATCGAGGTCCTTGCGTGGGTTCTTTGCTCTTGGGGGGACTTTTGTGTCCGTGGACCACAGCAATTCAATCCAAGTAGAGACCGGGTTACGGAACTACAGATGTAAAGGGGCTCGTTTCGCGAAAGGCTGGCTGAGGATCACACCCACGAAGGAGAGGATGCGCTGGGGATCACACTCCACGAAGGAGAGGATGTAGGAGGCGGGTGAGATCTACTAGGAGAAATCCGGCGCTATCCACGAGGTTAAGGCGAAGCTTAACCTAGAGGGTATCGTAGTTGACCAGTTGAGTTACCTTCCGCTTGTAGATCGGGCGTCGGCGGACTTGTGCTGCCGGTGTTGGAGCGGTCGTCGGCGGCTTGCGGATCTCGTGAGAACTCCTCAGAAAATCCTCGAAAATCCCAAGCCCGAAGTCCGACCTTTGAATTCCCAAAAAATCCTCCCCCCTCAACCAACAAGACCCCCCCCCTATTTATACAATGGGGAAGTGCGCCAGCGGCTTCGGCCACTTGGCGAGCCACCTTGGCCAAGTTGGCGAGGTGGCTCGGCCATGGTGTAGAACCTCCTGGCCACTTGGCGGAGTACCTCGGCAAGTTGGCGAAGTGGCTCGGCCATGGTGGCGGCTGCCTCGGCCACTTGGCGAGTACCTCGACAAGTTGGCGAGTGGCTCGACCATTAATGGCGGAAGCCACTTCGACCACTTGGCGAAGTGCTTCGGCGTTGGTAGCGCCGTTGCCGTTTTCCGCCCGTTTAGCCGTTTTCTGGTCTCGGGTTTAGGCCACTTATTGCGACTCTTGGCCTTCTCGGGACTTAGGTTCCGTCGTATTTGGTTCGGGACTAACTCTTGGTTTGTTCGGTTCAGCGGTCTGGGATCCGATCGTCTGTTCAAGTCGGTTTAAGCGGGTGCTTGTGTTATTGTGGGTTCGCCGTCGAGTTGGCGTCTTAACGATTCGACGTCCGTATCATTCGATGGGTTGTCATTCGACTCCACTGTCACGAGTTGGTTTGAGGGATCTTGTAAGTATTTTTCCAGCCTCTGATACCCCTCCAAAGCGTCTCGATCTCAATTCTTGATGATGCAGGATGCTTTGGACATGATTCAGTTCGACCTTGATGGTGAGGTCCCAAAAGATAGCTTCAAGTCTTGATTCTTTGGGATCATCGGTTCTTTGTAGGATTCTGATAAGATCACGGTCTTGCATTTATTGTCGACCGTTTGTTGAAATCTTGATTGAAGCGGTGGGTGAGTTTTGCTTGTAACTTCGTGTCGGTTGGTTGTTGTTTGACTAACCGGACTTTTGGACTTATCAGGTATGCGTGAACTCCTTATTGGCGACATGTTGGTTGTGTCAGTACATGGAATTTCATAACCCTCGATCGGCTATTTCTTCCATCATCACGTGTGTTGTTGGTTTAACCACAGCGGGAAGCGATCTTTTCATGGAGACATCCTCCGAGGATTCCTTGTTGAAGCAGAGACCATTTGGCTTTCAACCATCGTCCTAGCCTTCACGTCGGCGAGTCGGCCCGACCGTTGTTGGGATATGATTATCCCGCGTGGGTGAAATTTCTTGGTTGGACATATTGTCCGTCAATGCGTGACTTTCCGCGCCTCGTCGATTATTCCTCTCTTGGATATTATGGTTGGAGGAAATTAAGGGTTATCGAGTTATCCTTAAGGATATGGATTTATTCTCCAGGAACTCCTCGTCGAAAATTTGGAAACAGTTTATACTCGTAATCCTAGTTGGAGTAGGATTAGGCGGCAGCGTTGATGCGTCGATGCAATCCACGCGATCGAGTTATCCCTAAGAATATTTCTTGTGAGAATATTCTTAGGGAACTTCGACAATTTAGGAAACAGTTTATACTCGTAATTGTAGGCATAAAAATTGCTTATCGATGCCGATCGAAACTTCGTGGCGGTGGGTTGACAACCGATCCATTCGACAAACCGTCGCCAGGCGCATCCACGCCGCAAAAGCAGCGTGAAGCGACGAGCACATGAAGTAAATCGGCAAGGCGTCGAGCCAATGAAGCGGTGCGAGTTGGCTAAACTCAAGCATTGGCGAGGCGGAATCAACCGTACTTAGTCCGTCGATGCAGCGGCCGTTTGAGCTCTGGTTGTCCGGACGGACTCAAACCATGGCGACATCAGGAGCAAAACTAAGCCGGAAGACCGAAAGAGTCGGCGGAGAGTGCGAAGAATCGGCGGCGAAACGAAGCGAAACAAAGGCCTCGGCCAAATGGCCAAGGTGGCTCCGACCACTGGCGAGGTGCCTCGACAGTGGTAGAGGGCTCGGCCACTGGCGGAGCCTCCCGACAACTTGGTAGAGCACCCGACCATGGCGAGTGCCTGCCACCAGAAGTGGCGGTGGCTCGACCACCATGGCCGACCACCTTAACTGGCCGAGTGGCTAAACAATGGCCGAGCCACTTGGCCCAGCCCTTTTGTATAAATAGGGGGTCTAGTGGAGGGTTGGTTTTTACGAGGTGGGATTTGGGATCTTGGACTTGGATTTTTGAGGATTTGGCTTTGGCTTGGGAGGTTGGATTTTCGAGGAGTTCGAAGAATTCTCCACGAGATCCACAGCCGTCAGCGCCGTCAGCGCCGTTTGAGCACCGGCGGTACAAGTCGATCGGCGTCGATCTATAGGCGGAAGGTAAGCGAATTGGTCGAACTCTGAGATACCCTCTAGGTTGCTTAAGTCTTAACCTCGAGGGGATAGCGTGATTTCTCCTAGTAGATCTCACCCGCTCGTGATCCTCTCCTTCATGAGTCGCGATCCCCGGGCGATCCTCTCGCCGTGAGTGTGATCCCCTCGGTAACCGTTTCCTTCTGAAGCGAGCCTTTATCTGTAGTTCGAACCAGTCTCCACTGAATCGAATTAGCGGTGGTCCACGGACACAAAAGTCCCGGCACGGGCAAGAACCCATAGCGAGGATCTCGATATGAGATCCTGCGTGTTTGTTCATAAGGATAAGAGTTGTAATCTTTTTGATTTTCATTTATGCGCCTTAAAATAAAGGCATTTCTTTTTGAATTTGTTGTAGGCCAAAGAGGCGTAAGCAAATTCAAATCAATGACAATCATCCCAACTTTCTGCGAACAAGGCGACCACGATGGGAACCACCGGCCTCGTCGGAGGAGTGCGTGGTGCGCGGCCGTGATTCCTATCGGTGGAAGAAGAGGTCGAGTTGAGTTCGACCGGGGAGAAGTTAGGTACCTATCCTCACCCTCCTCAGGTCAGTTCCCCGCCGCTCCAAGAAGGTCTCGGCGCACAGGAGAACCCGATGGGCCTCGGTGTAGACCCCAGGCGAGTCCAACCCGGCTGCCGCGGTGCGAAAATCCCGCCGGCTGAAGTCGGATGGTGCCGAGATGAGCACCGGCGATCTTGCGGCTCTCAAAGCGAGCTTCGCCAAAGCGGCGACAAAGCATGGCGCAAGCTTGCCAAGGCCATGCAATCCGTAGATGGGGTCCTTCTGGCGGATCTAAGATCTAGGCTTACTCGAGAGCTTGACCTCAAGTGATCGGCGGTCCATCAAGCCGTCAACCAGCGAGTGGATCCGTGTCAGCGGAACGCTCCACCCGAGGCGCATCCGGAGCGCCGCACTCGCTTGCGCGACGCGAGCTTTGGTGCAGCCGAGGCGCCGTCGTTGAAGAAGGAGGTGGTAAAGAAGCCACCAGCGTACCGCCGGGTTTGGAGGCCCAAGTCTAATGGTGCCCCAACCTCGGTTGTCCACCTCTGTCTCGGCACCTAAGCCGAAGGATCTGACGTTGCGGCTCCAGCGCCAAGGCCCAAGATAGGCGGCCTCAAAGTCAAAGGCGTCCGCATCGAATGATGGTGGAGCCAACTCCGTCACCACTACCAAACCGACTATCAAGGATGCGTCTTGGTTCTCGGAGAGAATCGCGGGTCACTCCTCATGCGGGGAGGTGGCACCCGTTCCAACAAGGACAAGAAGATTCCTCTGACCTCCCCTATCGGATTGAAAATCGAAGTCAGAAGTCTGCAGAGACCGCACTCATCGGCGAAAGTCTAGGCGAGTCACTTTGGGAGTTTGATGGGTTGATCCGTCCTCGGAAGAGAGCGTTTTCATCGATGATGAGGATGTTATGCGAGAGATCAAACCCGACATCAATTCGCTCGGTACACACACCCGATGGGCTGTACTCTTGTGCAAAGTGCGAGAAAATCTCGAAAGAATTCCCCAAATTGACCGATCATGCTTGTGCTCAAGCTCATTAAGGCGATGCTCGGAATGCAATTGCCATCAAGCTCGAAGGGTGTGAGTCTTCGAGAGACTCACCGGAGATCGCGAGACCTAGGTCAAAGGCGATTCCGTAAAAGGATGACCTCCAGAGGGTGAGTTGCGGAGGTCACTAATATGACCCGACAAAGAACCATCGTCACGGGCTATTCCAGCATCCTGCGGCTAACTTCGTTTGCGGTCGGGACTATCCGGCGGTCGAATCTGATAAGCGAAGGGGTTACCGCGGAGGATGATCGTCGGATATTGGCTCATAATCGCATCGATCATCTTGTATCTAGCGAAGAGCCCCAAAGCGCTTATGATCGATGCAGATCAAGTGGCCAAAATGCTAGGCGAAGCGTTGAATAAACAGCGGAAAACTTCAAGTTAGAGATGGAGTTGGCCATGCGGGGCGATGAGAAAATGCATGACCAAGATCAAGCTTTAACAAAGCATCGAGGGAATCAAGTCAACACATTGGCGTTGATCAAGATAGCGGCTTCGGATCGGAGGAAGCACGAGAAGATGATAACCCTCACGAACCCGCGACCACTGTGCTCGCTCAGAGAAGATCAAAGACTTGGAGAGCAAAATCAATTCATTGATTTCGCTCAAAAGTAAAGAAACGGTATTCCTTGCCCATACAGAGGTGGGAATCAATCCCTTACGTGAAGTTTAACTTAATAAACTTCACACATTTGTGAGGAGAGGTTCCCGGTAGCGACTTGATTTATTTCAAGTCACACCTGGGAGTTATTTACGGCGAACCCACGATGGTTCGGTCATTCGTTAGCACCGCCGTTGGTGACCTTGAATGGTACCGCCGTCTCAAGCAGGGCATTCCACGGTGGGGCGACATGGAGTCTAACTTCCTTACCAATTTCTTTGATGGCGATACGAAGTATCGATCGGGGCGTTACTTTCGGCCGAAAAAGCGGAGAAACCGTGGACATCTTTGTTAAGCGATTCGGAACAAGGCAAAGCTGCGGGGATCAATAGCGAGAGGAGTTCATCCTCAAACGCCACGGCAACTTATCAATAGATGTGCTTGAAGCAATGGATGCAGCACCATCGATAGATGGAAGGACTTGAAGGTTCGTGGAAACAAGGCGAAAGATTCCTTAAAGGAAAAAGCGGAAAAGGCGGGTGAGCTCGAAGCGTAACTTTGTCCAGCGGCAAAGGAAAGAGCAAGCCAAGGCGGTTCGCGAACCAGCGTTCAACTCAACCCCAGCTAGCGGTGGCGGCGGCAGCGAGCAGGCGAGCACAATCAGCGTGGCAACTGGGCCACAAAGCGAAACCTAGGCCAGATTCTGAGAGTCCTATTCCTTTAGGGACGGCGAGATTCCGGCCTCTTCAAATATCTTGTCGAAAATAACAAGATCAAGCTCCCTCAGATTCGAGAATCAAGAGGAGGCAATGAAAACGAATGACCCAAGATCTTGCGTACCATAGGGCGGTTCATCACCCACTAAATCTGTTTGACCTTAAGGACAAAATCCGGGCTTTAATTGATGTAGGGGTCATTACTATGAAGCCGTCAAAAGAAAGAAGGTCGGGCAATCGCGGTATCCATAAGTTTGGTGGGTGCCGTTGACATGGTTTGAACCTGAACCCGTGGTCAAAGTTGCGATGAAGGCGGTGAATGGCGACCCACAAACAACGCCAGAAAGGACTTGTATCATATCTGACCCGAATGGCGAAGTCTTGTGGGTCCACAACTCTTGGAAGATGAGCAATGGGTAGCCTCTTCTTGAAGAAAAAGCGAAGCGAAGGGAAAGGCATGCCATGCTACTTCCGCAATGCGGAGGAGGCGATGAAGCAGTGGTAACATTCGGTGTGGGGAACACGAAGCCATACGGTGGACAGTACAAGTACAAAGTAGTACAGGAAGTCCCGACCCTAATGCCAGCTCGGAGGCTGGGGTACCAACAAATCCCTCACTCGGAGAAAGCAACATCGGTGGTGCCAGCTCTGACAAAGCGGCCGCGAAGTTCAACTCGGCGGTCTCGATTGATCGCCCGATTGGAAGAGATAAGCCGGAACGAACTCTCCATACAGCGATGTCATGGCCCAATTAGCCAATATCCTGCAAGGATCACTCTCTATGAGTCTGCGCTTATCAAAGAGGCGAAGCTCTTCAAGAAGCCCTCGCATTGAAGTCTTCCTCACCCAGTTAGGCGAGAGTCGGAAGAGTCGGCCCGACAATCTGCAACTAACTAAACACTTCCGCATCCGCACGTTTACAAGGAGGATATCGCAGTGAGGAATTCAAAGCGATAGGCGCTATACTTGGGTATATTGGCTCTAGTGAAGTTACGGATCCAAGTCGATCCAGGGTTCATTATGAGCATCATGCCCTGCGCCTCATGTATCATCTTGGAATTCACGCCCGTGAAACTAGCATCAGCGGCACAATGATCTACGGGTTTAACACAGTGGGTCCGCCCACTTGGTAAAATCGGATAAGTGCCAAATGGGGACTTAAAGTCGAAGTCACTGCTATGTGATTGTGCAGAGACTTCCTATAACTTATTGTTGGGTCGACCTTGGATCCACAATAGCGTTATAGTCGTCTACTCTTCATCGATGTCTCAAATATGTGACACGAATAATGAGAGTCAAGGCGGTGTGCGGACAAACAACGTTTAAGGGGATGGAGAATTATTTCGATTCTCTCCTCTGATAATGAGTCGGCGAATCATCGGCCCCGAAATGCGGACGGCGGTGAAGAAGGCGATAAAGCGGGCTTGGTTATCTTGGTAGTTTTGTTTTAAGCGACATTGTACCTTGTAATCAATCTTGGCGATGCGAGTCGTCGGAGGAACATTAATGGTGGCAAATTGCGAGGAATCAATAAATGGCGATTTAGAGTATCCTTTGTCTTTGAATGATGTGATGAGGTTTATACAACAATCGGGTTGCACTACCAACTTCGGTCGTCTTGCTTTACACAAAAGCGGTTCGAGACTCCTTTGAGGACAACTTTGGTCATCACGAAGATCAAGTAGTGAAAGAGACTTGGTTTTACGAGAAAGGAGGTGCGGTTCCAGCGAAAATCATTTCTTTGAAGAAGATAGAAGATGGCGATGGGCCTATCCTCCACATTCGGATATAGTCGAAACAGGGTATCATGAAAAGATGGGGTATGACTTGACACTAGGAGAAGGTCTATGTTTTGGGGAGGTCCTCGAGTCCCTCCTAAGCGGCATATGTCCCAGAGATAATTACTATGCGCATTTAGAAGGGATTGGGATACGAATCCTCCTCGGAAGATGAATGCTTCGTGGGCGATTGATAATAGTCCACGGTGAGAGCGGACATTAGTCGACTCTTGACAGGATTTTGACACGGCCACCGAGGCTTTCAAGGCTTTGATGTCGAATATGGCCCGCGATCGATCCTGCTACTATTGAGGGTGATGAAGATATGCCAACATGGGAAGACCCATGGATCCATCAACTTCGAGGCGGTTTGGGGATAGGTTGAACAAAGAGACCCCCACTAAGGATAAGGTAGCCCAGGTTAATATGGGTAATGAAGAGCATCCCAAACTCATAAACATCGACTACTCTCCCTTAGGAAGAAAGGAAGAGTTGATTGCCCTAATCGGGGAGTATATCGATGTATTAAGCTGGAATTCTGAGGACATGCGGTTCGACCCTAATGTGGCAACACATCGCAACATCAAAGCGGATGTCAAACTGTCAAGCAGCAAAAGGCGGTTTAGTCCACAAATATTGGAGGCAATTGTTGTGAAGTGAAGAAACTCATAGAATCGGGATTAGTCGAGAAATTCAACATCAGGATTGGGTGGCGAATATAGTCGGTCATGAAGAAGAATGGCTCGATTAGGATGCAGTAATAGACCTCTGAAGATCACGACAGCTTGCCCAAAGGATGATTTCCCTCACGCCAATCGGCGTCATAGTTGACAATACATGTGGATTGAGAGGATGTCCTATGGATGGCTTTTGAGTACAACCAAATCAAGATGCACCGATGACTCAAACACCACGGCGTTAGCAGCCCATGGCATATATTGCTACGCGGTCATGCGTTCGACCTCAAAATGCGGTATAGCGTACAGTGAGCAATGGCGGAATTTTCGGGATCACCTTGGGAAAGCGGTGAGATGCTCGTCGGCGGACTTGAGTGCGTGAAAACGTGACAAAGCGTCACATCAAAGATCTTAGAGCGGTATTGAGCTCATGCGAACTCATCAATTAAAGATGAACCACCAAATGGCGATTTAGAGTATCCTTTGTCTTTGAATGATGTGATGCGGGTTTATACAACAACGAGAGCGCACCTACCAACTTCGGTCATCTTGCTTTACACAAAAGCGGTTCGAGACTCCTTTGGGACAATTTGTCATCCCAGATCAAGTAGTGAAAGAGACTTGGTTTACGGAAAAGGAATCGGTTCTAGAATCATTTCTTTGAAGAAGATGAAGATGATGGGCCTATCCTCCACACATTCAGATATAGTCGAAACAGGGTATCATGAAAAGATGGGGTATGACTTGACACTAGGAGAAGGTCTATGTTTTGGGCGAGGTCTCGAGTCCCTCCTAAGCGACATATGTCCCAAGAGGAAGCGGATAATTACTCGCATTTAGAAGGGATTGGGATCTGAATCCTCCTCGAAGATGAATGCTCGTGGTGATTGATAATAGTCCACCGGTGAGAGCGGACATCGTCGACTCTTGGCTTGGGATTTTGACACCGGCCTGGAGGCTTTCAAGGCTTTGATGTCGAATATGGCCCGCGATCGATCCTGCTACTATTGAGGGTGATGAAGATATGCCAACATGGGAAGACCCATGGATCCATCAACTTCGAGGCGGTTTGGGGATAGGTTGAACAAAGAGAACCCCCACTAAGGATGAGGTAGTCGGTTAATATGGGTAATGAAGAGCATCCCAAACTCATAAACATCGCAATACTCCTTGGGAAGAAAGGAAGAGTTGATTGCCCTAATCGAGGAGTATATCGATGTATTAAGCACGGAGTTCACGAGGACATGCGGGGACTTCGACCCTAATGTGGCAACATAGCCTCAACATCAAAGTGGATGTCAAACTGTCAAGCAACGGCAAAGGCGGTTTAGTCCACAAATATTGGAGGCAATTGTTGGCGAAGTGAAGAAACTCATAGAATGGGATTCATCGAGGAAATTCAACATCCGGTTGGGTGGCGAATATAGTCGGTCATGAAGAAGAATGGCTCGATTAGGATGCATTGAGCTTCTACGAGAGATCTGAGCGGCTGCTTGCCCAAAGGATGATTTCCCTCTTCCAATCCCGGCGTCATAGTTGACAATACATGTGGATTTGAGGATGTCCTTTATGGATGGCTTTTCGGGGTACAACCAAATCAAGATGCACCGATGACTCCAACACGGCGTTGAGCAGCCCATCGGCATATATTGCTACGGTCATGCTTGGATTCGGCCTCAATCTAGCGTACCGAGCAATGGCGGAGATTTTCGGGATCACCGGGCGGTCGAATGCTCGTCGTGACTTGGTGAAAAGCCGTGACAAAGCGATCACATCAAAGATCTTAGAGCGGTATTGAGCTCATGCGAACTCATCAATTAAAGATGAACCACGCAAATCCTTCCTTGGGATGTCTAGTGGCAAGTTCCTGGTTTTGTCGTCACAAATAAGGGCATCCACGTCGATCACGATAAAGTGAAGGTGATTCAAGTGCAACCTCAGAAATGCGAGAGAACTTCGAGGGGTTACAAGGGCGTTTGGCGTACATCCGGCGATTCATATCGAATCTATAGGGAAGTGTCAACCATTCTCTAAGTTGAACAAGAAGAGTGTCGTTTATTTGGGGCGGCCTTTGTCAGCGTTTGAAGAGATCAAATCGTATCTCGCTAAACCTCCTTTCCGTTTTGTGATGGAAAACCGTTTTGATCTACGTCAAGGCAGCGGATCACTCGTTGGCGCTTTACTCGCGCAAGGCGGCGACGATCCTGAGCGGCGATGTATTACGAGCGAACATTAGTGGCGGAGTCTTGATATCAATGGTGAAGCGGTGCCTTGCATTAGTGTTCGCGATTGGAAAATCGCGACACTATTTAGTCGGACCGGCATATGTTATCTCTAGTAAATCCGGTCGAATATTTATGACCGGCCGGCCTCAATGAGTTGGCGTTTGGCGAAATGGGCTTTGCTCTTGTCCCAATATGACTTGCACTTCAAACAGAAGTCGGTCAAAGGACAAGCGATTTGCGATCTCTTGGTGCCCGACGGAAGCGGAGCGGTTGAGCTATATGATGATCTTAGGATGAAGTCCACGAAGTCAACGCTACATCGCACCAACAAATATGGCGGCGTACTTTGATGGGCTTCTCGAGCTACTAGCGTGGCAAGTGCCCCGGATGTTCTAAGATTTCCGAGGTGGGGTTATCTTAGTTTCCCGAGGAATCATGTCATGCCCGCTTATTCACTCACGAACCTGTTCCAATAACGTAGCGAATACAGCAGCGCTACTTATCGGACTTAGCCGTAAGAGGCGGGGGTCGAATATCTCGGCGTATGGTGATTCTGGCGATAGTTAAGCGGTCGTGGTGACTCTGAAGTTAGGAACCACGATCAATCCCCTATCATCGGTAGCGTGGAATAGCGGAGACTCATTGAAGAGTTTTCATCGAATATATCCAGCCTCCAAAGCGCTTACAGCGGATGCATTGGCGGCGTTACGTTATGGTTAGCACAACCTTAGAGACCGAGCAACTAGTCACGGTCGGGGACTCACCAACTCTTGTACCATTATCGATGAGGCACAAGAAGATAAGGGGTAGTTACCAAAGTGTATACAACCCAAACCAAGTTGGAGCCAGAGATTGGCTTTCCTATCATCGATTCGTCTTACATGGTATTCTACGAGAAGGCGTAAAGGAGAAGAGTCAATCGGCGAAGAGCTCAAAGATTCTTTACGACAGAGACCCGGGCGTTATATGCGGGGAATGCGATGGTCTTTTACTCGATGCCTCTCAAACAAAGAAGAGGTCCTTCGGGAAGCACACGAAGGTGAATGTGAATGCTTACCGGCACGGTCCCAAGCTCTACGATCGAATCGAGGAGAATGGGCTACTTTTGGCCCGATGATTAATGGCGGTCGATGCGCTTCGGAAATGCCGCGTGTCAAATTCCGCGAATTATATGCATCGACCTCTGGCGGTTGCATCCTTGACCACATCACGGCCATTGAGACATGGGGAATGGACATTGTAGGTCCCATTTTCCTCCGTCTGTCAAAGCGTCGGTTTATTCTAGCGATCACCGACTACTTCTCCAAGTGAAACGAAGCAATCGCTAAAAGAAGTAAAGGCGATACCGTCGTCAAATTTATCAAACACCATGTCATCTACCGACACGGTGTCCCAAGGCGGATCGTGCATGACAATGGTCCCCAATTCATCGGCAATTCCTTCATCGGGTTTTGCGAGAAATTCAAGATACAAGGCGTCTGCGTCGGCGACCTATAATCCGGTACCAAATGGATTAGCGAGGCATTCAACAAGGCGATTATTAAGATTACGTCGAAGCTTGTGAAGAATAACAAAGCGAGGCTGGATGATAAACTTCGGAGAAGCACTCTGGGCATATCGCTGCGACCGTACGCCGCATGTGGAGAGCCCGTACTCCACGGTCTACGGATGTGGCGATTCTCCCATTAGAAATCCAGATTCCGTCACTCGCGCCCTTTCAGCGGAGATGGCGATTGAAGAACAACATCGAAAGCGTCGAAGAGCTTCGAGATGTTGGATGAAAAGCGCTAGAAGCTCAACAATGCATTGAGTTCTACCAAGCTAGGATGTGAGAGCTTTCAACAAGAAAGTCACGACAGCGGGTTTAGAAGGAGATTTGGTCCTCATTGCTCGGCGACCGATAATCCTCACTTCAAAAGAAAGAATTTAAACCTAAATGGGAGGTCCGTTTGTAATAGAAGCGGTTTACTCTAATGGTGCGTATAAGCCTAATTACCCAAAATGGCGAGGCAATTAATCTAGATAAATGGGAAGTTCACGAAGAAATACTACCCTTAGTATCTTCGGGATAACCGTTCGCGGGAAGTTCCTCGTGGGATGTTTACCCACTTTCCTTGAGGATAACCCTAGATTTATCCTCCATCATAATTTCCCCACCGATCAAATTCCTTGGTGGGCCTACAAATTACATGGTTTCCTCTTGATTCCTTCTATGAACAAGAGGCCCATCAAAATCCCTTTTGCAGGAGATAGAATTCTTCCTCTCCAAGCGTAGATCCTTTCGTGATAAGCGGAAGGGTTCTTTCCATCTCTCTCCTAGGTAGCGCCCGGTGAAGGTATCTTGGGATTTTCAGACCGGGTTGTCGCTGAAGGTCACACGAGTCTCTTCGGTTCTCGGTGGAGATCCGCTCTTAGTTCCAACCTTTTCGAGTGGCGCCGGCCGAAGGTATGCGGAACTTTCATCTTAGGTAGCGCCGGTGAAGGTATCTTGTGAGATTTTCAGACAGGTTTGTCCGTGAAGGTGCGCTGAGTCTCTTCGGTTCTCGAGTGGAGATCCCACTTTTAGTTCCATCTCTTTCCCTGGGCGCCGGCTGAAGGTATCGTAGGGATTTTCGAACCGGGTTGTCCTTTGAAGGTCACGAGGTCTCTTCAGTTCTCAGTGGAGATCCCTTTTAGTTCCATCTTTCATCTTAGGTAGCGCCGGTGAAGGTATCTTGAGATTTTCGAACGTTAGTCCGACTAAGGTCACACGAGTCTTTTCAATTCCTCTGACGGGAATGCTGCATTAGCCTCATCAGGAAATAGAACACATTCTTCCTTTCCCACCTCAATCAATCTTCGCCCGGTTTAGTCTTTCTCAGATTGAAGAAGACACAGAGTTGATTACAGGGCATTTTATCACGAAGCCTAAGAAGGGAAAAGGCCTAACTTTCATAGCGTTGCGGTTTAGTCTTTCTCCGGAAGAAGACACGGTTCGATTAAGGGTATTTAGATCCAGAAACCTAAGAAGGCCAGTCTACGATGTAACAGCGTTCTTAGGGTGGTCTCTTGCGGTAAAGAGTCTGAAACCTCGTATTCAACGTATCAAGACTAAGAGAGTTTCATTCTTTTAGCACAAGCGTTATGTGTAGAGCAGTTTAGACAATCTACGCTAAGCCTGACTCAAGCGGTAGTTGGTAAAGGCTAGTCAAACCCGTTGATGGTGAGGTTTGCCAAAAATCCTAAAAGTATTATGGTTAATTATTTAGAAAGAAAAAGAATCATAATAAACAATGAAAGGAATGGATCTTATTCATTTGAAGCAAATATAAAAGGAGCTATTTGTTTAAATATCAAGTCTATGACAAAGTTTGTTGTTATTTGAGATACTTCACCATTGTAAGCTGGTGGAGTTCCTCCTTCGACTCTGAAGGATTCCTCATCGATTGTTCGTGTGTCTTCATGGTTGCCTCCTCGAACTCGGAGTTTACGCCGACGGATCGAGTTCCCTAAGCCTTAGCGGTGAGGGCTTCTTCCTTGTTGGCCTTGGCCAGCTCAAGCTCATCCTATCTTCCCTCGGCAGCTCTCCCGGCGATATTATCCTCTCCGCTTTTCGCCCGATATCAGTCACGGATATGGCTTAGGGAAGAATATGTCACCGACAACAACGGCTCAAGGCGATGCGTAGCGGTCTCTCGCATCACGGACTTGAGCCCGGTAAAACGAGCATCGGCGCCATGCCTCTAAGCGAGCCGTATGGCGGCTACATATGAGGAAGCTCAGCCGGCTCTTGGGTCTCTGGGCTGTCCCTCGAATGGCGAGATCATCAACAATGGCACGAGCATTTCGGGGTAACCATATCATATCAAAGCCATCAGGGGATCAGCGATTGATTCGGCCCGATGAAGAAAGCCGCCATGAAGGACCTTTTCGATCCGCGGTGTTCACCAAAGAAAGAATGGCGTATTTCCAAGCGGATAATAAGATGGGATGGATCTTCATCCACCATCAACGCTCGCCAGTCATGGAGTCGAGATGTAGGCTCTGCCGAAGAAAAGAGGACTTTAAATTTTCGACAAAGAAATGGGCGAAAATTTATTGGGCTAAAGACCCTTACCGTCTCCTTGGTGTAGCTTGAGGCTAGCGAGTCTACGAGTATCTATCGGGATCTTTGTCAACGCAGGTGAGCCCTCGGTGTGCTCATCTATCTCAGCGGTTGCCGTGGTAGGCGGTCACGAAGCGGCGGAAAGAGGGTACCTCTGGCACAAATGGAATGTCGGCTTCTTTTAATTATAGTAGTATTGGCCAAGCGGTACGGTCCTATAATTAATCGAAGGAAAGTTCATACCTTCTTCGGGGATAGTAGCTTGGGTAAATCCTCACCAAGGGTATCTCCATCTTGTGACCAGCGTAGCAAATCATCCATGGAAGTGTTGCCATATAAACGAGATCCCACGAAATCTCCCATGGAGAATTACGAAAAAGAAAGCATTAGGAAGGCGAATGCAATTAAGGCAAACACTAGGTAAAGCTACATACCTCCTATAGTGGAGTTAGCTTGCCTAGTCTCGACTGATGCATTTGTCTGCAATCTCTCTAAAGAACAAAAGCAAAGAGGCAATTAGTGGGGTACAAGTCCCAGAGTCATTCCATTCTGCATTAAGCCACCCGAAAGAGGAATTATCGATGTTAGATGTACAGGTCCACGGATCAGGTCCTACATCGGCCTCCTCCTCCATAGCTCCATACATTTGTTGAGTAAAACTTGGCTCGGCATGGCAGTGAGCAGCCGGGGGTGGGAGGAAAATCAAAGCCGAGGATCATAATCCCATAAAAACCCCGCATGCGAGCGAAGAAATGTCTGCAAAAGTTGAAATTCAGTTTCATGCGGTGAATTATTACCTCCGTCATGTGGAGCATTCTTGGTCAAGTCTACATCAAAGGACGAGGATTCCGCGTGGTTCTTATGAGCTAACCTCTTTACGTTTAACCCCTTGAGAGGTTGAAATTCTTCCTCTTCAGCAATTTTCACGAAAATTCAATTGGATGAGAAATCTAATGGAAAGGATAAGAGAGCGAAAGGAAAGAGGAGGAAATGCGAGGTCCTTCTCATGACTCTTGACCTCAGCTTGGTCCTCTCCTAAAGTAGCGGCGTCGAGTTGTGGAATTCCTCCTCAACCTCACTCGGTCGATAAGATTGGCTTCCTCACGAGCTTGACCGGCATCTGCGAGTGTCGAATGCGGCTGCCATGATGCTTCGACTACAGTCTGAGATGGCCCTCACGGGGCCCACTTCGTTAGCTACTAACTGACCAACTACAATGGAGGAATGTGAAGCTCAGTGTGATTACGGCTTCGAGGCTGATCTAGCACCGGATACGTCATGGCTCCACAACCATGCTCGAAGGCCATCCACAAGTCCACCTCAGTGCAGGTATGGATTCGGGTTCCCAACATAAAGTTGAGTGAAGTAACGAGCTGGCGGAACCAAGCGGCGAAAATAAAACTCAATGAAGCATTCCTCTTTTACTCGGAAAGTGAGATACCTGGCCTAATATTCACTAGCCGGTTAAACCGATAGCGTCAAGTGAAGTCTGCGTGTCGCCGGCACCTCCTCGTCAACCAGCGGCAGACCGTACACAACGGGCGAAACCAGCGGCGTCGGCGCTGGCCAGCGGACACCAACATCAGCACCCGGCACGGCGCCCGGCGCCAGCCGCAGACAGCCGGCGCCGGTATGGCCCGGCCTTGTAAAGCAGCCAGCGCCAGCCAGTGGTGGCCTTGTATGGCCTTGTGGCGCCAGCGAATGGCAGCGCCCTTGTGGCGCACCGGCTGACAGCCTTGTGCTTCTTGCGCCAGCCTTGACCACCAGCCGCCGCGCCCTTGGCCCGCCGCTGGCGCCGCCCGCCCTAAGAGCCCCGATCCTTCTCCCCTTGTGGTTGTCTTCACCTACATACACAAAAAGGGAAGAAAAGAAGAAAAATTTACAAAACCCTCGTACACATACCTCGTTGATCCAGAAGGAAATAAGGCGGCGAGATGAAACAAAGAGAGAGAGCACAAGGGGGCGGCCTAGGTCAAGCATAGGAGGATTATGGGTATTTATAACAACCCCATATGGACCCAATCCTCTTTGAACAAGGACTCTATTTGGCAAGAAGTAGGAATTCTAATTGGGGCCCAAATCAATTCTAGTGGGACTCTAATCAGCCCCTAATTAGGAGTCCTAGTGGAACCTTATCAGGATATCAAAATAGTGCCAAATTAGTCCGTTGATTGGCTCCTACTCCCTTAGCCAAGTTTGGAAAGATTAGAAGATTGATTGAGAATAACATCTTGTGAAGGCCCGTCGGCCGATCAGCGAGCGGCTAATCCTACTCAACTAGGATTACAGTATAAGCTGTTTCCTAATTTATCGAAGTTCCGGAAGAATATTTTCAAAAAATATTCTTAGGGATAACTTCGATCGAGCGGATGCATCGGCCGATCAGCGATCGCTAATCCTACTCGAACTAGGATTACGGTATAAGCTGTTTCCTAATTTATCGAGAAGTTCGGAAGAATATTTCCAAAAAATATTCTTAGGGATAACTTCGATCGGAGGATGCATCGGCCTTACCGATCAGCGTCGCCTAATCCTACTCAACTAGGATTACGGTATAAAGCTGTTTCCTAATTTATCGAAGTTCCGGAAGAATATTTTCACAAAAATTCTTAGGGATAACTTCGATCGGGCGGATGCATCGGCCAGCCGATCAGCGTCGCCTAATCCTACTCCAACTAGGATTACGGTATAAAGCTGTTTCCTAATTTGTCGAGTTCAGGAAGAATATTTTCACAAAAATATTCTTAGGGATAACTTCGAGTGGATGCATCGGCGCTGGCCGATCAGCGCGTCGCCTAATCCTACTCAACTAGGATTCACAGTATAAGCTGTTTCCAAGATTTCAGCGAGGAGTTCACGGAGAATAAACCCATATTCTTAAGGATAACTTCGATAACATAATTTCCTCCACCATAATCTCCAAGAGATAATAATCGGCGAGGTGAAGGTCATGTTGACATCGGATAATCATATCCCCGGCGTAGTTAAACCAACAACACCGCGTCATGATGGAGAATTAGCCGGTGATGGTTATGAAGTTCCATGTATTGACACGACCAACTAGCGTCGCCAACAAGGAGTTTGCCGGCAAATTCAAATCAAAAAATCGATGGTTAGTCAAACAATGACCAACCGACAGTTACAAACAAAACTCACCCACGGTTTGAGTCAAGATAACAAGCGGTCGGATAATAAATGCAGCAGAGTGATCTTATCGAGAATCCTACAAGCTGGATGATCTGAAAGAATCGAAGATTTGAAGCTATCTTTGGGATCCTCGGCCGGCGAAGGCGGGAACCATCATGTCAAAAGCATCAGACTCATCAAGAATCGAGGCGAGGCGGCTTTGGAGAATATCTGTAGGCATAAAAATTGCTTATCGTGCCGTCGAAGCTTCGTGGCGGTGGGTTGACAACAGCGATCCATTCGACAAGCGGCGTCGCAAGGCGCATCCGCGCCGCGCAAAGCGTGAAGCTGGTCGGCGAGCACATGAAGTAAGTCGGCAAGGCGTCTGAAACCAATGAAGCGGCGTGCGAGTTGGCTAAACTCAAGCATTGGCGAGCGGAATCAACCGTGCCTTAGTCCGTCGATGCAAGCGAGCCGTTGAGCTCGAGAGTTGATCGGACGGACTCAAACCATGGCGGCGACATCAGGAACAAAACTAAGCAGGAAGACCGAAAGAGTCGTGAGTGTAATCGGCGAGAGAAAGCGGCGAGAAGCGAGCGCGTGGCGACACCTCGGCCAAATGGCCAAGGTGGCTCGGCCACTGGCCGAGCCACCTCGACAACTTGGTAGAGTGCGGCAAGTGGTGAGGAGACTCGGCCACTTTGGCCGAGCCTCCTCGACAACGGCGAGGTGCCTCGACAAGTGGCGGAGTGGCCGACCATGGGAAACCACCTCGTTTAACGGCTTCCCGAGTGAAGTCGGCGGCAAGCGGAAAACCAACCCCTTGCCCCCTTTTTTGTATAAATGGGGGTCTTGAAGTGGAGGGTTGGGATTTTACGAGGTGGGATTTGGGATCTTGGACTTAGTTCTTGAGGATTTGGCTTTGGCTTGGGAGGTTGGATTTTCGAGGAGTTTCGAAGAATTCTCACGAGATCCACGAGCCGTCAGCAGCGCCCTTCAGCGCCGTTCGAGCACCGGCGAGTACAAGTCGATCGGCGTCGGATCTATGGCGGAAGGTAGCGAATTGGGTCGAACTTCTGAGATACCCTCTAGGTTAAGCCGTCTTAACCTCGGGGATCTTACGTGATTTCTCTAGTAGATCTCACCGCTCGGCGATCCTCTTCTTCCGTGAGTCACGATCCCGGCGATCCTCTCGCCGTGAGTGTGATCCCCTCGAGCGCCGTTTCCCGTGAAGCGAGCCTTACATCTGTAGTTCGAACCGGGTCTCCACGAATGGAAGTGCTGGCGGTGGTCCACGGACACAAAAAGTCCGACCGCGAGGCAAAGAACCCATGGCGGGGATCTCGATATAGAGATCCTGCGTGTTTGTTCATAAGGATAAGAGTTGTAATCTTTTTATTTTCATTATGCGCCTTAAAATAAAGGCATTTCTTTTTGAATTCGTTGTAGGCCAAAGAAGGCGTAGCAAATTCAAATCAATGACAATCATCCCAACTTTTACGTGACGGTAATCTAGTTGAGGTAGGATTAGGCGTTGATTTCGTCGGTGCAATCCGCCGCGATCGAGTTATCCTAAGAATATTTCTTGTGAGAATATTCTTAGGGAACTTCTCGGCAATTTAGGAAGCAGTTTATACTTCGTAATCCTAGTTGGGTAAGTTAGGCAGGCGTTGATTGGCGTCGATGCAATCCATGATCGAGTTATCCTAAGAATATTTCTTGTGAGAATATTCTTCGGGAACTTCTCGACAATTTAGAAAGCGGTTTATACTCGTAATCCTAGTTGGAGTAGGATTAGGCAGCGTTGATTTGCGTCGGTGCAATCCTTACGATCGAGTTATCCTAAGAATATTTCTTGTGAGAATATTCTTAGAACTTCGACAAATTAGGAAGCGGTTTATACTCGTAATCCTAGTTGGAGTAGGATTAGGCGGCAGCGTTGATTTCGTCGGTGCAATCCTTACGATCGAGTTATCCTAAGAATATTTCTTGTGAGAATATTCTTAGAACTTCTCGACAAATTAGGAAGCGGTTTATACTACGTAATCCTAGTTGGAGTAGGATTAGGCAGCGTTGATTTCGTCGGTGCAATCCATACGATCGAGTTATCCTAAGAATATTTCTTGTGAGAATATTCTTAGGAACTTCTCGACAAATTAGGAAGCGGTTTATACTCGTAATCCTAGTTGGAGTAGGATTAGGCGGCAGCGTTGATTGGCGTCGATGCAATCCGCGATGTCGAGTTATCCTAAGAATATTTCTTGTGAGAATATTCTTGGGAACTTCGACAATTTAGGAAGCGGTTTATACTCGTAATCCTAGTTGGAGTAGGATTAGGCCCAGTTGATCGTCGGTGCAATCCTGCGATCGAGTTATCCTAAGAATATTTCTTGTGAGAATATTCTTAGGAACTTCGACAAATTAGGAAGCGGTTTATACTCGTAATCTAGTTGGAGTAGGATTAGGTGGTTGATTGGCGTCGATGCAATCAGGGGTGTTATCTGCTGAATAAATCTTGAATTTTTCCAAATATGGCGGAGGTAGGGGCCAATCAGCGGACTGATTTGGCTATTTTGACATCAAATAAGATTCCAATTAGGACTCCTAATTAGGGGCTGATTAGAGTCCTAATTAGAATTGATTGGACTCAATTAGAATTCCTACTTCTTGCCAAATAGGAGTCCTTGTTCAAAGAGGATTGGGTGTATATGGGGTTGTTATAAATACCCACAAACCCTCTTTTCTTGACCTAGGCGGCCCCCCTTTGCTGCTTTTCTCTTGTTTTCTTCTTCGTCTCGCGTGTCTCGTCTCCTCGATCAGAGGTATGTGCCACGGAGTTTGTAAATTCTTTTTCTTCTTTTCTTCTCTCTTTTTCTTGTGTATGTAGGTGATGAAAACCACAGAGGGAGAGGCCGGGGCCGTGGCTTGTGGCCCGGCTAAGCCGAGGCGGGCGGCAGCAGCCAGTGCAGCCTTGGCTGGCTGGCGCCGAGGGTACTGAAGCGGCTTTGGTACGCCTGATGCGACTGCTTTACCGGGCGATGCCCGTGAGTGTTGATACGTCGTATTGCGTTACGCACGGTCGCGGGCCACGGTCTTTCTTGATGCCTTTTGTTGACTTTCCATTGCATTTCGACTTTATTTGTCTTCTTTGCGGCTTTCGATGGTCGGAAGATCCGCATTTAAAGTCGATCAACTTCGCCGCGGCGTGAATGCCGCCTCCTTCTTTACGTAGTGCGCCCGGCGTAATCTTCTCGTGTATATCGTTATATCCCGCTTAGTTCTCCTTTGTGGCGATTGGGAAGAGCGAAATCCTCTTTGTGGGGACCGGCCCCAGTTGTTACACTTTCGTTATGACCCAGCTTCGTTCTCCTTTGTGGCGATTGGGAAGGCAGAAATTCTCCTTCGTGAGTTGGGGCTTCAAAGATCACCGTCTCGATATCTTGCGGGCGATTTCATACGTACTCTTGCCATTAGAGCGGGATATATATTGTTGCTTTGTTCATGCGACTATATTTATCGTTCTCGGTATTGATCTGGTGAAATCGTCGTACCGATATAAGGTCGTGACTCAATCTCATGGGTTCGAGAGAGTTCTCATCTTGTTTCCTTTTCAAGATATTCCTCCTAAATGATCATTAACCCTTTGTTCTCTTGTGGTGGCGGATGCTCAGATGATTATTAGTCTATTTGAAGGCTCCAAATGTCAAGTCTCGATTCTTAAGGTCATCGGAGAACACCTCTTTCCATAG
Organism: Asparagus setaceus; assembly: GCA_012295165.1. Lineage (NCBI taxonomy): Eukaryota > Viridiplantae > Streptophyta > Magnoliopsida > Asparagales > Asparagaceae > Asparagus > Asparagus setaceus. The sequence goes on from WHSE01000116.1 coordinate 44,466, forward strand.
AGAGCGAACCTTGTGGCCGAACACTCGCATGAAGAAACCCATGGCTGAGCCTACTATCATAATTTGGGATGGCGAGTTTGAGGATCGCTTCCATCATCCGCTCCACCGCCTCCCTTCGGACTTGGCGAAGCGAGTTCCGACCCTTCAGTATAGAGGCGGTGGAGGCCCAGGTTAATCTTGACGGACCACTTCCACGGATTCAACCTATTGCGGGGTGCCCGGGCCAAAAATGCGTTCGACTCGGTTACGTGATGGGTCTCCTTGGTTGTTGGAGAATGGTTTGGCAGGCGATCTCTATTATCGAGGTTAGATGGGCGACTTTATGGTCTTACGCCCATTCATATTGAGTATCTTGGAGGAAATTGGCGTGTTGGTGGCCCTCGGCTAGCTAATCGTTGTGAGCAAAAGCTCACTGGCAGCTAACTCTTGCATACGTGTGGAGGATTTAGCCTTTTGAATCATGCGATGGTGATCACGACTCATCGGCGAAGCTTCGGATCAAGGCTTCGTGAGCAGCGTTTTAGCGAGAAAATATCGAGCAAGAGATCATATTTTCGAACTCATATGGCGGCAATCGCTTCGGCGTAAGATAAACTTGTACCACACCCATGTCGAGCGTCACGAATCGGGGCTGTTCAAGGGAGAAGCGTTGAAGGATTTCGCGCGTGAGTGCACGAGTCGGGATGTCGCAGCGTGAGAAGCAAGTCCTCGGCGATCGCGTCGGGAACATCACGGTACTATTGCGCGAACTCTGAAGAACTTGAGAAGGAAGCCAAGGCTTCGGGTTCGGCGATCGGGGAGAAAAATTAGCGCTATCAAAGGCTGACCTTGCTTCCTTCACATTCTTGGATTGCCAATGAAGTCGATGTCTTTGCGAGACTTTTGTTCTCTTTGTTCGGCCAGTCGTTCACGATTTTTATTTAGATGTATTATCATAACTTTGCTTGAATCAATTGTCACCGACAATTGTAGCTCCTTTATATTTGCTTCAAATGAATAAGATCCATCCTTTCATTGCTTATTATGATTCTTTTATTTAAATGCGAAATAATTAACCATAATACTTATAGGATTTTGGCAAACCCTCGGCCATCAGCGGGTTTGATTAGCCTTTACCAACTACGTTTGAGTTGGGCTGGCGTCGCGGATTATCGGGATCCGTTCATGCGTGGCGTTGTGCTAGAAGAATGAAACTCTTCTAGACTTGTTGCTATGATATTGAATACATAGGCTTCGGTACTCTTTTCGGGCAAGAGACCACCGGCAGCAGCGTGTGGCGTTGGCTTAATCCTTCTTAGGCTTGGGATGAAATACCCGAGTCGAACTCGGTGTCTTCTTCAATCGGAGAAAGACTAAACCCGACAGCAGCGTGTGGCGTTGGCTTTATCCCTCTTAGGCCGGGATAAAATACAGTCGAACTCACGGTGTCTTCTTCAATCGGAGAAAGACTAAACCCGGCAGCAGCGTGTGAAGTTGACTTTAGGGTTATTAGCCAACCCGACCCTCAACGGGTTTGATGAGCCTTTACCAACTACCGTTTGAGTTGGGCTAGCATGTAGATTATCTAAATCCGTTCTACACACAGCGTTGTGCTAAAGAATGAAACTCTCTTAGACTTAATGCTACGATGTTGAATCGTGAAGCCGTCTTTTCACGGAAGACTAACCCGGCGGCGTGTTAGGCGTCGGCCTATCCACTTCAGGATTTGGGATCAAATTCCCGAGAATCAAACTCGGTGTCTTCTTCAATCGGAAAAAGACTAAACCGACAGCGTGTGGCGTTGACTTTATCCTTCTTAGGCTTCGGGATAAAATACCCGAGTCGAACTCACGGTGTCTTCTTCAATCGGGAGAAAAGACTAAACGGCAGCAGCGTGTGGCGTTGACTTTATCCCTTCTTAGGTTGGGGATAAAATACCCGAATCGAACTTCGGTGTCTTCTTCAATCGGAGAAAAGACTAAGCCGGCAGCAGCGTGTGGCGTTGGCTTTATCCTTCTTAGGCTTAGGGATAAAATCCCGAGAATCAAACTCAGGTGTCTTCTTCAATGGAGAAAAGACTAAGCAAACAGCGTGTGGCGTTGGCTTTATCCTTCTTAGGCCGGGATAAAATGCCCCGAATCGAACTCACGTGTCCTCTTTTGGGAGAATGGCTGAACAGTTAAGATTGATTGAGGTGGGAAAGGAAGAATGTGTTCTATTTCGGGATGAGGCTTAGCAGTGATTCCTTCGTAGGAATCGAAAAGACTTCGGGTGACCTTCAGTCGGACTACGATCACGAAAATCTCGGCGCATACCTTGATCGGCTACCTAAGATAAGAGGGAACTAAGAGTGGGATCTCCACTCAGAGAACGAAAAAGACTTCGAGTGACCTTGGTCGGGACAACCTGAGTGCGAAAATCTGGCCTTATGCACCGATCGGCGCTACCTAAGATGAAAATGGAACTAAGAGTGGGATCTCCACTCAGAAACCGAAAGAGACTTCGGCGACCTTGTCGGACAACACTGTCCGAAAATCCGGCGCATACCTTGGTCGTGCTACCTAAGATGAAAATGGAACTAAGAGTGGGATCTCCACTCCGAGAACGAAGAGACTTCGAGGCGACCTGTCGGACAACACAGTGCGAAAATCCGGCGCACCTTCGGTCGGTAGCTACCTAAGATGAAGATGGAACTAAGAGTGGGATCTCCACTCCGAGAGCGAAAAGACTTCGAGGCGACCTTGATCGGACAACACAATGCGAAAATCGGCGCGCACTTCAGTCGGCGCTACCTAAGATGAAGATGGAACTAAGAGTGGGATCTCCACTCCGAGAACGGACTCAGGCGACCGGTCGGACAACACGTGCGAAAATCGGCATACCTTGATCGGCTACCTAAGATGAAGATGGAAAGAACCCCTCCGTTTATCCGCGAAAGGGCGATGCTTGGAGAGGAAGAATTTTATATTCTATCTCCGGTAAAGGGATTTTAATTGGGCCTCTTGTTCATAGAAGGAATCAAGAGGAGATTGTGGCAATGTACAGAAAATTTGTAGGCCAGCGTCAAGGAATTTGATGGTGGAAATTATGATGGAGGACAAATCTAGGGTTATCCTCAAGAAAAGTGGGTGAAATATCCCACGAGGAACTTCGTCGAAGCGGGTTATCACGAAGATACTAAGGGTAGTATTTTTTGGAACTTCCCATTATCGGCATTAATTGCGGTCGCCATTAGGGTAATTAGGCGGTATGCACCATTAGAGTAGACCGTTTCTATTACAAGCGGACCCTCCCATTTAGGTTGAATTTACCTTTCTTTTGGAAGTGAGGATTATCGGTCGTCGGGCGGACCAAATCTCCTTCTCTAAAGGTTCTCTGTCGAACTTTCTTGTTGAAAGCCCTCGACATCCTAGCTTGGTAGAACTCAATGCATTGTTGAGCCTCGAGCTTCTCATCTAACATCTCAAGCTCTTGAGGCGTTTTGATGTTGTTCTTGATCGTCATCTGTTGAAAGAGGCGTGCGGTGGCGAATCTGAATTTCCAGCGGAGAAGCGCTTGCGCAGTAAACGAAGTCTGGGGTTGCTCGGTTGGCGTCGTTCGTTGTGCGATATGCCGAGTGCTTCTCGAGTTTATCATCCGGTCTGCTTGTTATTCTTCAGCCGGCAATTTTGATAATCGTCTTGTTGAATGCCTCGGCTAATCCATTTCTTCTTTGGATTATAGAATTTGTGGCAGAGACATCTTGTATCTTGAATTTCTAAAACATGAAGGAATTGGCGATGAATTAGGGACCGTTGTCATGCGATCCGTCTTGGAACACCGTGTCGATAGATGACATGGTGTTTGATAAATTGTGGCGGTACTAGCCTTGACTTCTTTAAGCGGGATTGCGCGCACAGAAATGTCGGTGATCGCTAGAATAAACCGATCGCCTTTGGGCGGAGGAAAAATGGGACCTCTGCGTCCATTCCCCATGTCTCGAATGGCGGGATGTGGCGAAGGATGCAACTGCTCGGGGAGGTGATGCATATAATTAGCGTGAATTTGACAGCGTGGCATTCGGCGTGCTTCGACCGTCATTAATCATTGTTGGCGGTAGCCCATTCTCTGATTCGATCGTAGAGCTTGGGACGGTGGTGTGCACCACATTCACCTTCGTGTGCTTCGAAGGACCTCTCTCGCCTCTTTGTTTGAGAGGCATCGACAAAGACCATCGTACCCTCGGCGATATAAGTGCGGTTTGAGTGTCATAAAAGAATCTTGGAGCTCTTAGCGGATTGACTCTCTCTCTCGTCTTCGTGAGAATGCCATGTAAGGCGTAGTCGATGATAGGAAGCCAATCTCGGGGCTCCAACTTGGTTTGGGTTGCATGTACTTCTTTGGTAACTACCCCTTATCTTCTTGTGCTCATCATATAATAGTGCGAAGAGTTGGTGAGTCGGCCGTAACTAGTTGCTCGGTCTCGGAAGGTTGTGCTAACGACCACGACTATCGCGGTGCATCCGCATAAGCGTTTTGGGCGGGATATATTCGATGAAAAACTCTTGAATGAGTCCGCTATTTCAAACTATCGATGATAGGGGATTAGATCAGTTCGACCGTAGTCACCACGAACTGTTTAACTATCAATTGCGAATCGCCGTGCGGCGAGATATTGACCCCGGCTCCTTGGCGAAACTAAGTCCATAAGTAGCGCGTTATATTACTCGTTATTAGAGCAAGGTTGATGAGTGAATAAGCGCGGGGCATGACATGATTCCACGGAAACTAAGACAACCGACTCGGCGGAAATCTTAGAACATCGGGGCACTTGCCCGTTGGTAGCTTCGGCTCAGTCAAAGTCTGCATCGCATATTTGTTGGTGCGATGTAGTGTTAACCGTGGACTTCATCAGGAAGATCATCATATAGCTCAAGCTGCGTCCGTTGTGGTGGCGACCAGAGATATGGCTTGTCCTTTGGTGACTACGTTGTTTGAAGTGTAAGTCATATTGGGACAAAACAGGCGTTTCGCAAATGCCCGACTCATCGAGGCGGTGGGTCATAAATATCCGGACGGTTCGTTAGAATAACATAAATCGTCGTCAGGCTAAATAGTGCCGCATTTTGAATCGCGAACACTAATGCAAGCACCTTTGCTTCGACCATTGGATATCGAGACTTCGGCCAGAGCTAATGTTGACTCGGGTAATACTTTGTTCGTGACGCCGTCGTCGTCTTCGCGAGTAAAAGCTTAACAGTGTCCGTTGCCTTGGCGTAGATCAAAAGCGGTTTTCGGCCAGCGGTGCAACAAAACGGGAGGTTTAGCGAGATAAGACTTGATCTCTTGAATGCCTTCGGCGTCGTCCCAAATATATGACCGCCCTTCTTATTCAATTTTGAAGCGGTTGGCACTTCGGATAGGTTCGATATGAACCGCGTCGGATGTCATGTCGCCCTTATGTTTCCCCGAGTTCTCTCGGATTTCGGGGTTGCAATTCTTGAATCGCCTTCACTTTGTCGGGATCGGCGTGGATTCCTGTCGGTGGCAATGAAGCCAAGGAACTTGCCCTTTGGACATCCCAAGGAAGGATTTGGCGGGATTCATCTTTAGGTGATGAGTTAGCATGAGTTCGAATACCGTTCTAAGATCTTTGATGTGATCTCCTTTGTCCGCGGCTTTTCACGACCAAATCGTCGGCGTAGCATTGGCCGTTTTCGAAGATGATCTGGAAAATCTCGTCATTGCTTCATGGTATGTTCGCGGCATTTTGAGGCGAGCGGCATGACCGTGTAATATATGCGATAAGCGAGCGGCTGTGTGTTTGGCGTCATCGGGGTGCATCTTGATTTGATTATACCCGAAAAGCCATCCATAAGGACATTCTTTCAAATCCACGTATTGTCAACTATGACATCGGTGATTGGAAGAGGAAGTCATCTTTTGAGCAGCGGCGTTGAGGTCTACGTGTCGACCACGGATCCTAATCGAGCCATTCTTCTTCATGGCCAGGGACTATATTAGCCACCCAATCCGGATGTTGAATTTCCTCGATGAATCCGATTCTATGAGTTTCTTCACCGTCAACAATTGCCTCCAATATTTGTGGGCCGAAACCGTCTTCTTTGTTGCTTGCGGGTTTGACATCCGCCTTGATGTTGGCGATGTGTTGCCACATTAGAATCGAGTCACGGCATGTCCTCGTAACTCAGTGAATACATCGATATACTCACGATTAGGGCAATCAACTCTTCCTTTTCTTCGAGGTATTGCGATGTTAATGAGTTTAGGATGCTCTTCATCACCCATATTAACTTTGGACTACCTCGTCCTTAGTGGGGGTTCTCTTTGTTCGAACCGTCCCAAAGCTGCTCTTGGAGTTGATGGATCCATGGGTCTTCCCATGTTGGCATGTCTTCATCACTCTCAACGATGTGAGGATCGGCCGTAGCCATATTTGACATTAAAGCCTTGAAAGCTTCTCAGAAGTTGTGGGAATCCCAAGCGAAGAGTCGGGGCGAATGTCGTCTCCCTGGGTGGATTATTATCAATCGACCGAGCATTCATCTTAGGGAGGATTAGGTATCCCAATCCCTTCTAAATGCATAGTAATTATCCGGCTTTCCTCTTGGGACATATGCGGCAGGAGGGTTCGAGGGCCTCGTCAGAAACATAGACCTTCCCGTGTCAAGTCATACCCCATCTCTTCATGATACCCGGTGTTTTGGACTATATCGAATGTGTGGAGGATAGGCCCATTGTCATCTTCATCTTCTTCTAAGAAATGATTACGTCGGGCTGCATCTCCTTTTAGTAAACCAAGTCTTTTCACTACTTGATCTTAGGTGGGATGGCAGTGTTGTCCCAAAAGAGTCGAGCTGCTTTTGTGTAAAGCAAGATGACCAGAGTTGGTAAGTGAAACTACGGATTGTTGTATAAACTGTCATCACATCATTCAAAGATAAAGGTACTCTAAATGCGTCATTTATTGATTCATCCAATTTGCCAATTACAATGTTCATCGGCGATTCTTCATCGTCAAGATTGATTACAAGGGGTACAATGTCATTTAAAACAAAACCTCCACTATAACCAAGCCGGTTTCGTGTCGGCTTCTTCACATTGTCCGTACCTTGGGCGATGATTGATTTAGGACTCATTACCGTAGAGGAGAGAATCGGTGAAATAATTCTCCATCCTTAAGCGGTTGTTTGTCGCGACCGTCTCTTGACCTCATTATTAGTGTCTACATATTTGAGACGATGAAGAGTAGAGGGACTATAACATTATTGTGGATCCAATTGACCCAACAATAAGTTATAGGAAGTCTCTGCGTCAATCACATAGCGGTGACTTGGACTTTAAGTCCCCATTTGGCACTTTATCGGGATCTTACCAAGCGTAGAGACCGGTGGTGTTAAATCCGTAAATCATTGTGCTGTTGATGCCACTTGCGAGGAATTCGAATGATACATGGTAGCGAGGGCATGATGCTCCTGGCGGAACCGGATCGACTTGGATCGGTTAACTTCCTTGGAGCCAATATACGGTGAAGTATAGCGGCCTATCGTGCTTGGAATTCCTGCGCATATCCTCCTTTGTAAAAGTGATGCGAAGTGTTTAGTCGCAAGGTTGCATTCTTTGGGCGACTCTTACGGACTCGGCCTAATGCGGGTGAGGAAGACTTACGAATCGGCGAGGGCTTCTTGAAGAGCTTCTCTCGTCTCTTTTGATAACCGACAACTCATGAGAGTGATCCTTGCGGGAATATTATTAGTGTGCCATTACATCAAAGCGGTATGGAAGTTCAAAGTTCGGTTTATCTCTTCAATCGGTGGTCGAGGCGCCGGAGTTGAACTTCACGTGGCTGTTTGTCTTCGCCTTTTCGGTGCGAGTGAGGGGTGTTGTTGGTACCCCGGCTCGGCGTCTTGGCATTTGGGTCAGATTTCGGTACTTGTATTTGTACTCGTGTCCGCTCACGGTGGCGTGGGCTTGAGTTCCCCTTGGACGGTGGAATGTTACCACGTTCGTCATTTCCCTCGAGTTGCGGAGTAGCATGGCATGCCTTTCCCTCGTTTTGACTTTTCTTGAAGAAGAGGCTACCCATTGCTCATCTTCAAGTAGATGCGGGTGGACCCACAAGACCGCCATTGAGTATCGATACAAGTCCTTTACGGCGTTGCTTTGTGGAGTGCGTCATTCCGAATCTTCAACTGCGACTTTGACCGGTTGAGGTTCAAACCATGTCAGCGGCACGCCGAAGCTTATGGACACGCATTAGCTCCGACCTTCTTTTCTTTGGGCGGTTTCATAGTGATGACCACATCAATTAAAGCACGGATTTTGTCCTTAAGGCTAAAGCGAGTTTAGTGGGGTGATGAGCGCCCTATGATCGCATACGGTATCTTGGGTCATTCGTCTTCATTGCCTCCTCTTGATTACGAATCGGAGGAGCTTGATCTTGTTATTTTCCACAAGATATTTGAAGAGACCGGGAATCTCGTCGTCCCTAAAGGAATAGGACTTGGGAATCTCGGCTCTAAGGCCTTCGTTTTGTGGCCCGGTTGCCCGCGTTGATTGTTACTGTTGCGGCGCCATTTTGTTCTTCTTCTTCTTCTTCTTTGGGGTTGGAGTTGGAGCGTTTGGTTAATAACCGCGTCTTGCTTGCTCTTTCCCTTTGCAGCGTGGGACAAAGTTAAGCCGGAGCTTCCGTTGTCGGTGACCTCTCTGCCTTTTTCCTTTTGAGGAACCTCTTTGCTCTCCACGAACCTTGAGTCCTTCCACGTTATCGATCTTTGTACCCATTGCTTCAAGCACATCTATCGATAAGTTCTTGTGGCGAGGTTTGGAGGATGAACTCCTCTGTTATTGGATCCGACGGTTCATTGCCTTGTTCGAATCGTTTGACAAAGATATCCACGGGTTTCTCCGTCTTTACGCTTCTCGTCGAGCAATGTCGATCGATACCTCGGTATCGTCATCAAAAATTGGTAAGGAAGCTAGACTCCATGTCGTCGGTTTGAATGCTCCCGGCGAGGCGGCGGTACCGATCGAAGCGCGAAGGGTGCCAGCGAATGACCGAACCATCGGGGGTTCGTTGCGAGAAATAACTCAGAGGTGTGACTTGAAATAAATCAAGTCTTTGCGTCGGAGAACCCTTCCGTCAAATGGTGTGAAGTTTATTAAGTTAAACCCGGCCAGTGCGGATTGATTCCCACTCCCTCGGGTATGGGCAAGGAATACTGTCTTCTTTACTTCTTGGCGGAAATCAATGAGTTGATTTTGCTCTCCAAATCTTTGATCTTCTGCGCTTTCACGAGCAACAACATCTATGTTTTGCCCGGTTCGGGGAGTTCGAGGAGGTTATCATCTTCTTGTGCTTCCTCGATCGAATCGCTATCATCTTCATCGGCGTTGTGTGACTTCGATTCACCTTGATGTTTCGTCAAGGCTTGGATCATTGGTCATGCATTTCTCTCATCGTCTGCATGGCCAACTCCATTTCTTGAAGTTTTCCGTTGTTTATTCAGCGCTTATCTAGCATTTTGGCCACTTGATGCATGCGATCATGGCGTTTCTTGGGGGCTTCCTTGGCTAGATCGGATGATCAGATGCGATTCGGACCAATATCGGCGCATCATCCTCGGGTATTCCCTTGAAGTTTATCATTATCACGGACCGTCGGATAGTCGGACCGCAAGCGAGTTAGCCGTTGCGTCGCGGTGAGGATAGCCGTGGCGATGGTTCTTTCGGTCATATTATTAGTGACCTCGGCAACTCATCCTCTCGGGATGTCATCCTTTTCTTGGTCGCCTTGACCTAGGTCTTGGCGTTGGTGCTAAGCCTCGGAAGACGAAACTCTTTGGAGGTTTCGGCGGCAATTGCACTCCGAGCACCGTCTTGATGAGCTTGGAGCACAAGCATGGCGCATCAATTTAGGAATCCCGAGATTTTCGTTACCCTTGCGGTAGTATAGCTTCGTCGGTGTGTGTAGCGGGCAATGCCGTGTGTTGGCGTGATCTCCGGGTATAGCGTCGTCGTCATCGGGCGAGGCGTCTCCTTCGAGAATGGTCAAAACTCAGTAACTTCGCCTTGACTTCGCTTATGTGAGCGTGAAGTTTGAGGACTCGGGACCGATCTTTAATCCGGTTGGTGGGGTTGCGGGAATCTCGGGTCCTTTACGGAGGAGTGCGACCTCTATATGAGGAGTGACCCGTGATCCCAAAGCGATCCTTGATAGTTGGTTTGGTGGTGGTGGCGGGGTGGCTTCACCGCGGTTGATCGCGAGCACCTTTGATCTTGAAGTCGTCGGTCTTGGACTTTGGCTGAGTTTGCAATGCTTATAGCCTTGCGGCAGGTGCGAGATAGGGCATGGGCAAGCTGGGGTTGGGGCAATTGACTTGGGCCTCAAACACGGTGAATGCGTTGGTGGCTTCTTTACGCCTCCTTCTTCAGTTCCGCGAGCTTGCGCACCGGCTTCGTGCTTTCGCATAAGGAGTGCGGCGGCGGATCGCTCACAGGTGAAGCGGTTCCGTTTGGCAGCGGACCCACTTTCGTTGGTTGGCGGCTTGGATAGCCGTCGATCACTTGAAACCTCTGCGTAAATGCGGATCTTAGATCCGGCCGTAGCGGACCCCATCCATGGATTGCATGGCCTTGGCAAGTTTGCGCCATGCTTTGTCGTCGCCTGGCGAGCTTCGCTTAGGCCCGGCGCATCATCGGCGTTCATCTCGGAATACATCCGGACTCCGGGGATTTCGCTACCGCGGCGGCGAGGTTGGACTCGCCGTCTGGGGCTCTATCGGAGGCCGCCGGGTTCTCCTTGCGCGGAGATCTTCTTGGGCGCCAGTGGATCGGAAGCGAGAAAGATACTCCTCGAACTTCTCTTGGTCGAACTCGAACTTCGACCTCTTCCTCCAGGGATAGGAATCGTACGGCGGCGACCTCGATCGAGGCGGTGGCTCCCCTGTGTCGCCCGGCTTGTTGGCGGTAAAAGTTGGGATGATTGTCATTGATTTGAACTTGCTACGGCTTCTTTGGCCTACAACAAAATTCAAAGAAATATAGCCTTTTATTTTAAAGCTTACAATGAAAATCAAAAAGATTACAACTTTTATCCTTGTGAACAAACCACGAGGATCTGTTATATCGAGGTCCTGCAGCTTGCGTGGAGTTCTTTGCTGTCGGGGACTTTTGTGTCCGTGGACCGCAGCAATTCAATCAAGTAGGGCCGGGTTGCGGAACTACTGGATGTAAAGGGGCTCGTTTCCGCGAAAAGGAAGCGAAGCTGAGGGATCACACCCAAGGAGAGGATGCGCTGCGGGGATCACACTCCGCGAAGGAGAGGATCAGGGCGGGTGAGATCTACTAGGAGAAATCACTGGCTATCCGAGGTTAAGACGAAGCTTAACCTAGAGGGTATCTGTGGATTCGACCAATTGGTTACCTTCGCTTGTAGATCGGGCGTCATTTGGACTTGTGCTGCGCCGGTGTTGAGCGGTCGCGTCGGCGGCTTGCGGATCTCGTGAGAACTCTTCGAGAAAATCCTCGAAAATCCCAAGCCGAAGTCGACCTTTGAATTCCCAAAAATCCTCCCCTCAACCAACGAGACCCCCTATTTATACAATGGGGGGTGCGTAAACGGCTCGGCCTGTAGAACCACCTTGGCAAGTTGGCCCGGTGGCAACGGCCCATAATTAACGAGCTACCTAACCACTTGGCGAGCACCTCCGGCCAAATTGGCAATGTCGCCGTAAATGCCGACCACTTGGCGAGTAGCTTCGGCAAGTTGGCCGGCCTTCGCCCGTTTTCGCCGTTTGCCCGTTTTCGGTCTCGGGTTTAGGCCACCTATTCGACTCTTGGCCTTCTCGGACTTAGGTTCCGTGCATATTTGGTTAGGGACTAACTCTTGGTTTGTTCGGTTCAACGATCTGGGATCCGATCGTCATTCAAGTCCGGTTTAAGCGGTGCTTGTGGCAATGGGTTAGCCGTCGAGTTCGGCGTCTTAGCGATTGGCGTCCGTATCATTCGATGGGTTGTCATTCGCCGACTCCACTGTCACGAGTTGGTTTCGGGGATCTTGTAAGTATTTTTCAACGCCTACAGCACCATCTTCTATCTCTAAAGAAATTTGGTTATCCCTCTCTCTATCCTGCTATCTTCTTCAGATCAGATCTAATGGCATCTCGAGCTCTCAACGCAAGACAAGAACTGCTGGCGGACCTCCACTCAAAAGTGACACTTCCATAGTTGAGGAATCTCGGGAGATTCCATCCCGAGGGCTATCGCATGCGGCGCGGCGAGTCGCGAGGCCATCTACGATCATGACGGGAATATGCATCCGCTGTACATCGAGCATATGGAATCGACTTGCGCCTCCCCTACATCCCTTCCCGAACTCTACCAAGCGGTCATCGAGTTCAAAGGGAAAAAAAAATCACAAAGCTATTAACAAACACAAAGTAAGTTAATAGGCCACAAAGGCAACACACAAAGCAAGGGAAAAATTACCCAATGTCAAAGTTCAAAATTCTTTGACGAGATAAATTTTCGGCGATCAAACACTTAGTACCCATGTCAGGATTAAATTAGGGAATTTTCTCCAACTTCACAATACTCTTTTCAACTATATCGAATGTAATGAAATCGACATCAATATGTTTAGTTCTATCATGAAAAGCGATTTTTGCAAAGTTGAATAGCGGATTGACTATGTAGGCATAAAAATTGCTTATCGGTGCAGAACAAGACTTCGTAAGCGGTGGAGATTCGACAACCGACGATCCATCCGGTAGCGACGAA
>WHSE01000117.1:0-57169 GCA_012295165.1 Asparagus setaceus
GTGTTTAAAATTCAAAATGCATAAGGGAGGAGATGAAAAGTGATGATCAAGTTATAAAATCCATGGCAAATGATATGAAAATAGAGTTTGATAAATATTGGGAATGTTAGGTGTTGTTTTGTCATTTCGGTCATTTTGGACCCCGATACAAGGTGAAGTATGTAGAGTTTTGTTTTGAGAAATTGGGGGTTAGTTTTGATTATGTGTTGACTATCTTAGATAAAGCTGAAGAGTCTTTACAAAGAATATGGCGGGCATCTATTGATACATTTGTAGGCTGAAGCGATGGTGAAGAGACCCTTGGAGATGTTTCTAATGATGAGATGGTTGAGTTTGAGCAGTTTGAGAGTCAACTATATTGATTAGTGAGTCTAAGTCTTAGTTAGAAGAATACCTAGATGAAAAATTAGTCAATTGGAAGAAAAATGATTATTTGAATGTTCTTGAGTCTGGAAGGAGAATCACGAGCGTCCTCAATTATCAATGATGGCTCGAGATATATTGAGTATTCCTATTACCGGTGGCCTCTGAATGCGGCTTTTCGGCATTAGGTCGTGTGCTTATCAAGTATCAAAATCGCCTTCTTTAGGAGAATCTTTGAAGCTCAAATGCATCTTGGTTCTTGGTTAGATGGGATTCCTTGTGAATTGCCTTTTTCATTATTGCTTTTTGTGTTGTTGCGAATACATATTTTATCACAATATATTAATATTATTTTTCTTATTAAATCGACTCTAGCGGACATTGAAGAAGGGAATTTATTTGTACATGATTTTAGTAATCTTGATGTTTTGCATTGTAGGCAATAAAATTGCGTAATCCACCCCGACAACTTGGGACAAGCAAGAGAGCCTAAGGATTCATCGAGTGAAGTCGGGCCCACGAGGGTTAAGTTCACGAGCCTTGACTTTACAAAATAGACAAAAGTCTTGATATCTCTCAAGCCGGAAGGAATTGGGCAAAATATTAGGAGCAAACCGAACCTAAAGGGTAGGTTTGGTTGGCTCCGTCTCGTCGAGATAGTCGATTTTCATATATAATTCGTCCGATTCCGACATACGGTTTGAAAGTTCGACCCGTTCTTCGTAGCATATGAGGAAGTTAAGCCAAGTGGCGAAGCCCTTCATTGAGGCGAGGTTAAGCCCTTGGCGAGGTTAAGCCAAAAGCGGCTTCGACATTCAAGCGTCCACTGAGCGGCACGATCCTTTCAGAGCATTCTAATATATTTAGAACAATCGGTGAGTAGTGGCCTACCATGCGATGTGCCACTATGCAGGTTCGTCTTTGCCCCGAGACAGCGAGGGTTCGTCTTTGCCCCAAGAAGACAAAGTCTACAGCGGCCAATCCGCGTGTAGCCGGTTGTTATTAAACAACAATTGAATCTATGCCTCTCGGCATAGGGGATTTTATCTCGGTCCCCATTGAGATTAGTCGTCTAACACTGCGTGGCAGGGTAGTCTATTCGTAAGAAGGACTAAGTCTCGTATTCAATATCGTGGCGCTAAGAGAGTTAACTCTTTAGCATAGCGTTACATGTAGAGCGGACTTAGATAATCTACATGCTAGCGGACTCAAGCGGTGAGTCGGTAAAGGCTCACCAAATCCGTTGATAGTTGAGGATTTGCTAAAAATCTATGTGGCGATCATTAGCTACAGTGAAGAATTCAACTTTCTTAGAGCTTCGTTGGAAGGTTCCCGCACCCGTTTGAATGGCGATCTGTTGCAAGTCTTCATATCCAAAGTGTTCGGACTCCATTCAACCACATTGGTCGAAAACTTTGGAGGGTTTTGTAGGCAATAAAATTGCGTAATCCACCCCGACAACTTGGGACAAGCAAGAGAGCCTAAGGATTCATCAGGTGAAGTCGAGGCCCACGAGGGTTAAGTTCACTGAGCAGCTTGACTTTACAAAATAGACAAAGTCTTGATATCTCTCAAGCCGGAAGGAATTGGGCAAAATGGCCGAACAAACCGAACCTGAAGGGTAGGTTTGGTTAGCTCCGTCTCGTCGAGATAGTCGATTTTCATATATAATTCGTCGATTCCGACATACGGTTTGAAAGTTACGACCGTTCTTAGTAGCATATGAGGAAGTTAGCCAAATGGCGAAGCCCTTCATTGAGCGAATTAAGCCCTTGGCGAGTTAGCCAAGCGTGGCTTCGACATTCAACGAGGTTAAGCCAGCGTGGCTTCGACATTGGTGAGTTAAGCCAGCGGTGGCTTCGACATTCAACGAGGTTAGCCAGCGTGGCTTCGACATTGGCGAGGTTAAGCCAGCGGCCAGCTTCGACATTGAGCGAGGTTAGCCAGCGTGAAGCTCTTCACTTTCGACGAGGTTAGCCAGCGGCGAAGCTCTTCATTGAGCGAGGCTGCGCCCACAGCGGTGGTTTGGCGAGGCTTCGCCCTAAGATGGTTTGGCGAGGCTCGCCCACAGCGGTGGTTTGGCGAGGCTGCGCCCACAACGATGGTTTGGCGAGGCTGCGCCCACAGCGGTGGTTTGGCGAGGCTCGCCCACAGCGGTGGTTTGGCGAGGCTGCGCCCACAGCGGTGGTTTGGCGAGGCTCGCCCTAGCGATGGTGCGCAGGCTCGCCCACAGCGGTGGTTTGGCGGTTAGCCCGCGTGAAGCTCACCAACCTTTGCATGCGAGCCGCCAAAGACCAAGCTTCGCCCGGTCGCGACTGCTTTGCTTGGAAGAAGGCACGGCTTCGCCTGCTGAGACGGTTGCTTTGCATGCGAGCCGCCAAAGACCAAGCTTCGCCCGGTCGCCCGGCTTCGCTGCCAGTCGCCCGACTCACCCGCATGCTTGGCTTCGCCTTGCATAAGGCAAGCTTCGCCCATGAGCTTCCAAGGCGCCCACTTGCGGCATGGGAGATGTCACATCCCATAGTGGTCACATCCGCGAGAGGGCATGGCTCCCCTCGGTGGTCACATCCCACTTGGGGTATGGCTCTCCTCAGCTGGGCATGGCCATATCCACAAATGGGAAGTGGCCATGCCTCTCTTTGCCTGTTATAAGCCACCATCTCCACATGAGAGGGAGGTCGGCATATATTTTAGGGAGGTCTTAATCTGAATTCACCGGTTGGAGGCTCTTGAGCTCTTTGCAAACTCTTGCATCGTAGCCTATCCGAACTCAACCGCGGAGCTTCTCTTTAGCGTCTTGGCTCGGCATAGCGTCGATCGGATCGTCCAGGGAAGCAAGCTTCGATTCGAGCATCGAGGCGTCCAGCTACCAAAGCGAACCCGTTAAACAAGAAGGGCCTTCCCTTAAACTACGTTGTAAAAGACCTATTCTTGATTTGTAGCAACCATTCAAAACAATACAAATCCAGAGAGATTTTTACACCAAGCGAAGATGGCGACCACGATGGGAGTAACCGTTTCCTCAACGAAATGGTGGTGGCGGTTCGGCGGCGTTGCGGAAGGGACAACGGTCGAGTCCCTCGTGATCGAGTTAGGAGTGCTTATCTTCGTCCTCCTCTGGCGGCGGTGCATCGCAAAGTGCTCTGAGTCGCACGTGTGGTCCGCCCAAGTGGCGGAGGCAGCCGTGCACGAGCTCTGCGAGAGCAAGCGCGGGGGTTCTGTTCCCCGATGCGGTTGAGGCACCGAAGACCGGCAGTTGGGTTTCCGTTGGCGAGCTGCGCTGTCGGTGAAACCCACCTACTCGGCGGGCTTGGCTCCATTAGCGAGTTTTAAATTACGGCGAACCGCGGTCTGGCGAGCTTCGTATCTGAGCGAAGTTCCCAATTGGCGAACCGCGAATTACGGCAAACAGCGGTCTGGCGAGCTTCGAAATCTGACGAAGTTCCCAATTCGGCGAACCGCGAATTACAGCGAACAGCGAATCTGGCGAACTCACGCGACGACTCGTAGTCGGCGGGTTTCATAAAGCAGTGGTTGTACCAAGCTTCGCCCTAACGGCCAACCGTCATAGGCGACCTTCGCCAAAAGGCAAAGCATCGGCTTCGCCGGACGGCGCCACGGCCTGGCTTCGCCAAGCGGCGAGCCTCACCAGCGAACCTGCAACACACTGCGCACTTCGAGGCGGTGGCTTTTCCGTCTGGTTACCTTCAGTGCGATCTCGGCGGCGATGGCGGCTATTGCTTTCGGCGGTGGCAACATCGAGCCTCAAGCTCTATTGAGGCGGCGTGGAAGTGCACATGGCGACATCTCGGATGAAACATCCGGGGAGACTCAGCGAGCAACAAGCAACCATCAACTCTATGAAAGAGATGTTGGGCGGCCGAGTGAAAGGAAAGAAGAAAGGAACGCCAGCGGACTTTGCGGAAATCCTCAAAGCACAAAGCGGATGCCTACTCCTCCTCACACATCTTCGATTCCTCATCAGAGTCATCACGGAGGGCGTCATCTTCGGGTCATAATCCAAGAGGCGAAAGGTTTGGCGAGCTCAAAGTCAACTCAGCGCTTTGAAGCTCAGGAAAGAGCATGAACAAGCTGGGGGTGGCGGACCATATCAATTGAATGGGATCACGGTCTCCTACGACAAAGTTGAACCTTGGACCTCCTGATTCGATGGCAAGGTTCCCCTACCCACACATTTACTACTTCCGGTATGGCCCGGACACATAATGGGAAGCGATCCGTTGTATTTCGGTTGTTCATTGGCACCCTCAAGGGGTTGCTTTTGAATGGTTTTATGATTGGAACACAGGTCCATCACTTCTTTGGAAGGACATGGAAAGGCTCTTCATGGCGATTCTTGGCGATGACACGGAGTATCGTGGCAACCACGCTAGGCTATGCGAGAAAAAAGTCGTGAGCAACCGTCAAGAGATTGAGGAACCGATCCTTGCGTGCCATGATCCAATTCCGAGCTCTCGCCGAGATGTCGGGAATAATCTCTCCATCAACATTTTGTCTAATATGGGCGTATGCGTGCTTCGCTCGTGGAAAGACTTAACCGCCAAGGAGAACAAGTCGAGGCGTGCTCAAGCGTATGGAGGTTGAAGAGCTATTTGAGTTTGAGAAGGTGGCGACCAAGATACCTTGGTGGTGGTGACCGCTTCCTCATCAAACCTCTTTTCAAGTAAGCCCACGATGGCGTCTGCGAACTTCGCCGACTTCGGAACCAAGCTATGGGACCCATTGCGAAGACTTGGCTACCATCGGCCAAAGATGATCGTTGATGCTTATGCGTCAATCGTAGAGACGACATCAAACGGCAAATTCTTAAAAAGTACTACGTAGTCTTCTTTCAAACTCCCACTAAGTTATCATGTTATGATCACATCGATAACTAATTTCCTCAAATTTCCTGTAATCCTCCTCAGCGGGATGGCGGGTCCCTAAACTATCATGTTAACAATCACCTCGATAGTTCCCTCGATTTCCTTAAATGCGATCCTCTCGATAGGATGGCGGGACCATCTTCAAATTAACATTACACCTCGTAAAATCAACTTACCAATCCTCGTCAATAGGATGGTAGGCCCTCAAAATCGCTCGATCGCGACAATCTTGTCCGTTAACATTACACCTCGGCAAAATCAACTTACCAATCCTCTTCAAAGGGATGGTAAGTCCTCAAAATCGCTCGTCGCGACAATCTTGTCGTTAACATTACACCTCGGCGAATTTCCCCACCACTCCTCTCAATAGGATGGTGGGTCCTAAACTATCACGGTTAATGATTACCTCGGTAGTGGGCGCGTCGTTCCGCAAATGGCGTTGTCGATCGGTCGTCATACTCAAGCGTCCTGAGCGGCACGATCCTTTAGAGCATTCTAATATATTTAGAACAATGGGTGAGTAGTGGCCTACCATGCGATGTGCCACTATTAAGGTTGATCTTTGCCCCAAGAGACAAAGCGGGGTTAGTCTTTGCCCCGAGAGACAAAGTCTACCGCAGCGGCCAATCCGCGTGTAGCGGTTGTTATTAAACAACAATTGAATCTATGCCTCTCGGCAGGGGATTTTATCTCGGTCCCCATTGAGATTAGTCTCGTCTAACCGCGTGGCGGGTAGTCTATTCGTAAGAAGGACTAAGTCTACGTATTCAATATCGTGGCGCTAAGAGAGTTAACTCTTTAGCATAGCGTTACATGTAGAGCGGACTTAGATAATCTACATGCTAGCAGACTCAAGCGGTAGTCGGTAAAGGCTCACCAAATCCGTTGATAGGCGAGGATTTGCTAAAAATCTATGTGGCGATCATTAGCTCACAGTGAAGAATTCAACTTTCTTGAGCTTCGTTGGAAGGTTCCGCCCGTTTGAATGGCGATCACATTGCAAGTCTTCATATCCAAAGTGTTCGGACTCCATTCAACCACATTCAGTCACGAAAACTTTGGAGGGTTTTGTAGGCAATAAAATTGCGGTAATCCTACGACAACTTGGGACAAGCAAGAGAGCCTAAGGATTCATCACGAGTGAAGTCGAGGCCCACGAGGGTTAAGTTCACTGAGCAGCTTGACTTTACAAAATAGACAAAGTCTTGATATCTCTCAAACCGGAAGGAATTGGGCAAAATGGCCGAACAAACCGAACCTGAAGGGTAGGTTTGGTTGGCTCCGTCTCGTCGAGATAGTCGATTTTCATATATAATTCGTCCGATTCCGACATACGGTTTGAAAGTTACGACCCGTTCTTAGTAGCATATGAGGAAGTTAAGCCAAATGGCGAAGCCCTTCATTCAGGCAATTAGCCCCGGCGAGTTAGCCAATGCAGCTTCGACATTCAACGAGGTTAAGCCAGCGTGGCTTCGACATTGGCGAGTTAAGCCAGCGGCTTCGACATTCAACGAGGTTAAGCCAGCGTGGCTTCGACATTGGCGAGGTTAAGCCAGCGGCAGCTTCGACATTCAGTGAGGTTAAGCCAGCGGCAGCTCTTCACTTTCGGCCGAGGTTAGCCAGCGGCAGCTCTTCATTGAGCGAGGCTTCGCCCACAGCGGTGGTTTGGCGAGGCTGCGCCCACAGCGGTGGTTTGATGAGGCTGCGCCCACAAGCGATGGTTTGGCGAGGCTTCGCCCACAGCGATGGTTTGGCGAGGCTGCGCCCACAGCGGTGGTTTGGCGAGGCTCGCCCACAAGCGGTGGTTTGGCGAGGCTGCGCCCACAGCGATGGTTTGGCGAGGCTGCGCCCACAGCGGTGGTTTGGCGAGGTTAAGCCCGGCGGCGAAGCTCACCACCCTTTGCATGCGAGCCGCCAAAGACCAAGCTTCGTCTGGATTAAGCCAACTTCGCTGCTTGGAAGAAGGCACGGCTTCGCTGAGACCTTGGTTGCTTGCATGCGAGCCGCCAAAGACCAAGCTTCGCCCACGATCGCCCGGCTTCGCTGCTGAGTCGCCCGGCTCACGCATGCTTGAAGCTTCGCCTTGCATAAGGCAAGCTTCGCCCGCGAGCTTCCCAGGCGCCCACTTGCGGCATGGGAGATGTCACATCCCATAGTGGTCACATCCGCGAGAGGGCATGGCTCCCCTCACGGTGGTCACATCCCACTTGGGGTATGGCTCTCCTCAGCTGGGCATGGCCATATCCCACAAATTAGGAAGTGGCCATGCCTCTCTTTGCCTGTTATAAGCCACCATCTCCACATGAGAGGGAGGTGGCATATATTTTTAGGGAGGTCTTAATCGAATTCTCGGATCACGGAGGCTCTTGAGCTCTTTGCAAACTCTTGCATCGTAGCCCTATCAGAACTCAACCAGCGGAGCTTCTGCGCATCTGGCTTCGGCCGCGTCGTCGGATCGTCCAAGGGAAGCAAACTTCGATTCGAGCATCGAGGGGCGTCCCACCGCTGCAAGCGAACCCGTTAAACAAGAAGGGCCTTCCCTTAAACTTACGTTGTAAAAGACCTATTCTTGATTTGTAAGCAACCATTCAAAACAATACAAATCCGAGGAGATTTTTACACCAAGCGAAGATGGCGACCACGATGGGAGAAACGTTTCCTCAACGAAATGGTGGTGGCCGATTCGGCGGCGTTGCGGAAGGGACAACGGTCGAGTCCCTCGTGATCGAGTTCGAGTGCTTATCTTCGTCCTCCTCTGGCGGCGGTGCATCTGCATAAGTGCTCTGAGTGCCGTGTGGTCCGGCCCAAGTGGCGGAGGCAGCCGTGCACGAGCTCTGCGAGCAAGCGGGGGTTACATTCCCCGATGCGGTTGAGGCCGACGGAAGACCAAGCGGGTGCGAGGTTCCCCACAGCTGCGTCAGGCGGAGCCCACCTACCGGGCGGGCTTAGCTCCATTAGCCGAGTTTTAAATTACGGCGAACCGCGGTCTGGCGAGCTTCGGCAATCTGAGGCGAAGTTCCCAATTACGGCGAACCGCCAGTTAACAAGCAGCGGTCTGGCGAGCTCAATCTGACGAAGTTCCCAATTCGGCGAACCGCGGTCTGGCGAACCAGCGGTCTGGCGAACCGCAAATCTGGCGAACTCACGTAGTCGAGCGGGTTTCATAAAGCAGGCGGTACGTACCGCTTCGCCTAACGGCCAACCGTCCATTAAGTGACCTTCGCCAAAAGGCAAAGCATCATTTCGCCGGACGGCGCCGGCACCAAGCTTCGCCCAGGCGAGCCTCACCAGCTGAACCTGCGCAACACACACCGCTTTCGAGGCGGGGTGGCTTTTCCGTCTGGTTACCGCTTCGGTGCGATCTCGGCGGCGATGGCGGCTATTGCTCGGCGGTGGCAACATCTCGAGCCTCAAGCTCTACCGAGGCGTGGAAGTGCACATGGCGACATCTCCGGATGAAACATCGGGGAGACTCAGCGAGCAACAAGCAACCATCAACTCTATGAAAGAGATGTTGGGCGACTTACGAGTGAGAAGAGGAAGAAGAAAAGGAGCCAGCGGACTTTGCGGAAATCCTCAAAGCACAAAAGCGGATGCCTACTCCTCCTCACACATCTTCGATTCCTCATCAGTCATCACGGAGGCGTCATCTTCGGTCATAATCCAAGAGGCGAAAGGTTTGGCGAGCTCAAAGTCAACTCAGCGCTTTGAAGCTCGGAAAGAGCATGAACAAGGCTGGGGTGGCGGACCATATCAATTGAATGGGATCGGTCTCCTACGACAAAGTTGAACCTTGGACCTCTGCGGTTCGATGGCAAGGGTTCCCCTACCCAACATTTACTACTTCGGTATGGCTGGACACATAATGGGAAGCGATCCGTTGTGACTTCGGTTGTTCATTGGCACCCTCAAGGGGTTGCTTTTGAATGGTTTGCGATTGGAACTGGGTCCATCACTTCTTTGGAAGGACATGGAAAGGCTCTTCATGGCGGATTCTTCGGCGATGACCGGGAGTATCTGTGGCAACCACGCTAGGCTGTAAAGCGAGAGGAAGAAAGTCGTGAGCAACCGTCAAGAGATTGAGCCGATCGCTGCGTGCCCATGATCAGATTCGAGGCGCTCTCATCGAGATGTCTTGGAATAATCTCTCCATCAACATTTTGTCTAATATGGTATTTGTCGTGGCTTCGCTCGTGGAAAGACTTAACCGCCAAGGAGAACAAGTCGAGGCGTGCTCAAGCGTATGGAGGTTGAAGAGCTATTTGAGTTTGAAGGTGGCGACCAAGATACCTTGGTGGTGGTGACCGCTTCCTCATCAAACCTCTTTTCAAGTAAGCCCGATGGCGTCTGCGGAGCTTCGCCTTCGGAACCAAGCTATGGGACCCATTGCGAAGACTTGGCTACCATCGGCCAAAGATGATCGTTGATGCTTATATCGTCAATCGGCGGAGGCCGACATCCGGCGGCAAATTCTTAAGAAGTACTACCGTAGTCTTCTTTCAAACTCCACTAAGTTATCATGTTAGCAGTCACATCGATAACTAATTTCCTCAAATTTCCTCGCCAATCCTCCTCAGCGGGATGGCGGGTCCTAAAACTATCATGTTAACAATCACCTCGATAGTTCCTCCCGGTTCCTTCATGATCCTCTTCAATAGGATGGCGGGACCACTCTTGTCCGTTAACATTACACCTCTGGCAAAATCAACTTACCAATCCTCGTCAATGGGATGGTAGGCCCTCAAATTAAGCTCCGATCCTGCGATCTTGTCATGTTAATATTACACCTCGGCAAAATCAACTTACCAATCCTCTTCAAAGGGATGGTAAGTCCTCAAAATCGCTCCGTCGCGACAATCTTGTCCGTTAACATTACACCTCGGCAATTTCCCCACCACTCCTCTCAATAGGATGGTGGGTCCTAAACTATCGGTTAATGATTACCTCGGTAGTGGGCACCGTCGTTCCGCAAATGGCGTTGTCCGTCGGTCGTCATACTCAAGCGTCCACGAGCGGCTGATCCTTTCAGAGCATTCTAATATATTTAGAACAATGGGTGAGTAGTGGCCTACCATGCGATGTGCCACTATTAAGGTTCGTCTTTGCCCCGAGACAAAGCGGGGTTAGTCTTTGCCCCGAAGACAAAGTCTACCGCGGCCAATCCGCGTGTAGCGGTTGTTATTAAACAACAATTGAATCTATGCCTCTCGGCATAGGGGATTTTATCTCGGTCCCCATTGAGATTAGTCTACGTCTAACACCGCGTGGCCGGGTAGTCTATTCAGTAAGAAGGACTAAGTCATTATTCAATATCGTGGCTAAGAGTTAACTCTTTAGCATAGCGTTACATGTAGAGCGGACTTAGATAATCTACATGCTAGCCCGACTCAAGCGGTAGTGGTAAAGGCTCACCAAATCCGTTGATAGGCGAGGATTTGCTAAAAATCTATGTGGCGATCATTAGCTCACAGTGAAGAATTCAACTTTAGAGCTCGTTGGAAGGTTCCCTTACCGTTTGAATGGCGATCTGTTGCAAGTCTTCATATCCAAAGTGTTCGGACTCCATTCAACCACATTGAGTCTGAAAACTTTGGAGGGTTTTGTAGGCAATAAAATTGCGTAATCCTACCGACAACTTGGGACAAGCAAGAGAGCCTAAGGATTCATCACAGTGAAGTCAGGCCCACGAGGGTTAAGTTCACACGAGCTTGACTTTACAAAATAGACAAAGTCTTGATATCTCTCAAGCCGGAAGGAATTGGGCAAAATGGCCAGGAACAAACCGAACCGAAGGGTAGGTTTGGTTGGCTCCGTCTCGTCGAGATAGTCGATTTTCATATATAATTCGTCCGATTCCGACATACGGTTTGAAAGTTCGACCCGTTCTTAGTAGCATATGAGGAAGTTAGCCAAGTAGCGAAGCCCTTCATTGAGGCGAGGTTAGCCAGCGTGGCTTCGACATTGGCGAGGTTAAGGCGGCTTCGACATTCAACGAGGTTAAGCCAAGCGGCTTCGACATTGGTGAGGTTAAGCGGTGGCTTCGACATTCAACGAGGTTAAGCCAGCGTGGCTTCGACATTGGCGAGGTTAAGGCGGCGGCTTCGACATTGAGCGAGGTTAGCCAGCGGCAGCTCTTCACTCGAGAGTTGCAGGCGGCAGCTCTTCATTGAGCGAGGCTGCGCCCTGCTGATGGTTTGGCGAGGCTTCGCCCACAGCGATGGTTTGGCGAGGCTTCGCCCACGGTGGTTTGGCGAGGCTGCGCCCATGATGGTTTGGCGAGGCTTCGCCCACAAGCGGTGGTTTGGCGAGGCTTCGCCCACAGCGATGGTTTGGCGAGGCTTCGCCCACAGCGGTGGTTTGGCGAGGTTAAGCCCACGTGAAGCTCACCAACCTGCTTGCATGCGAGCCGCCAAAGACCAAGCTTCGTCTGCGGTTAGCCACTTCGCTGCTTGGAAGAAGGCACGGCTTCGCCTGCGGACCTTGGTTGCTTTGCATGCGAGCCGCCAAAGACCAAGCTTCGCCCACGGTCGCCCGGCTTCGCTGCGGTCGCCCGCTCACCGCATGCTTGAAGCTTCGCCTTGCATAAGGCAAGCTTCCCGCCGAGCTTCCCAGGCGCCCACTTGCGGCATGGGAGATGTCACATCCCATAGTGGTCACATCCGCGAGAGGGCATGGCTCCCCTCCACGGTGGTCACATCCCACTTGGGGTATGGCTCTCCTCAGCTGGGCATGGCCATATCCCACAAATTAAGAAGTGGCCATGCCTCTCTTTACTTGTTATAAGCCACCATCTCCACATGAGAGGGAGGTGGCATATATTTTTAGGGAGGTCTTAATCTGAATTCTCGGATCACGGGCTCTTGAGCTCTTTGCAAACTCTTGCATCGTAGCCTATCGAACTCAACCGCGTCGGGCTTCTCTGCGTCTTGGCTTCGGCGCAGCGTCGTCGGATCGTCCAAGGGAAGCAAACTTCGATTCGAGCATCGAGGAAGCGTCCACACTACTGAAGCGAACCCGTTAAACAAGAAGGGCCTTCCCTTACGTACATTGTAAAAGACCTATTCTTGATTTGTAAGCAACCATTCAAAACAATACAAATCGAGAGGAGATTTTTACACCAAGCGAAGATGGCGACCACGATGGGAGAAACCGTTTCCTCAGCGAAATGGTGGTGGCGCGGTTCGGCGGCGTTGCGGAAGGGACAACGGTCGAGTCCCTCGTGATCGAGTTGAGGAGTGCTTATCTTCGTCCTCCTCTGGCGGTGCATCTACGCAAGTGCTCTGAGTGCGCGTGTGGTCCGGCCAAGTGGCGGAGGCAGGTGCACGAGCTGCAGAGCAAGCGCGGGGTTGTTCCCCGATGCGGTTGAGGCCGACCGGAAGACCAAGCAGTGCGAGGTTCCCAGTTGGCGGCTGCATGTCAGGCGAGCCCACCTCGGCGGGCTTGGCTCCATTAGCCGAGTTTTAAATTGGCGAACCAGCGGTCTGGCGAGCTTCTGGGCGAAGTTCCCAATTCGGCGAACCGCATTCAGCAAACCGGTCGGCGAGCTTCGGCAATCTGAGGCGAAGTTCCCAATTACGGCGAACCGCCAATTCGGCAAACCGCGGTCTGGCGAGCTTCAAATCTGACGAAGTTCCCAATTCGGCGAACCGCGAATTCAGCGAACCGGATCTGGCGAACCATAAATCTGGCGAACTCTGTAGTCGAGCGGGTTTCATAAAGCAGTGGGTACCAAGCTTCGCCTAACGGCTAACCGTCCATAGGCGACCTTAGCCAAAAGGCAAAGCATCGGCTCGCCCGGACCGGCGCCTGACCTGCTTCGTAGCAGGCGAGCCTCACCGGTGAACCTGCCACACTTTCGCTTTCGGGCGGGGTGGCTTTTCCGTCTGGTTACCGCGGCTCGGTGCGTCTCGGCGGCGATGGCGGCTATTGCTTTCGGCGGTGGCAACATCTCGAGCCTCAAGCTCTATTGAGGCGGCGTGGAAGTGCACATGGCGACATCTCGGATGAAACATCCGGGGAGACTCAGCGAGCAACAAGCAACCATCAACTCTATGAAAGAGATGTTGGAGGCGACTACGGTGAGAAGAGGAAGAAGAAAGACGCCAGCGGACTTTGCGGAAATCCTCAAAGCACAAAAGCGGATGCCTACTCCTCCTCACACATCTTCGATTCCTCATCCAGGAGTCATCACGGAGGGCGTCATCTTCGGTCATAATCCAAGAGGCGAAAGGTTTGGCGAGCTCAAAGTCAACTCAGCGCTTTGAAGCTCGAGAAGAGCATGAACAAGGCGGGGGTGGCGGACCATATCAATTGAATGGGATCGGTCTCCTACGGCAAAGTTGAACCACTTGGACCTCTGCGATTCGATGGCAGGGTTCCCCTACCCAACACATTTACTACTTCGGTAAAGCTGGACACATAATGGGAAGCGATCCGTTGTGACTTCGGTTGTTCATTGGCACCCTCAAGGGGTTGCTTTTGAATGGTTTATGATTGGAACACAGGTCCATCACTTCTTTGGAAGGACATGGAAAGGCTCTTCATGGCGGATTCTTCGGCGATGACCACGAAAGTATCGTGGCAACCACGCTAGGCTGTAAGCGAGGAAAGAAAGAATCGTGAGCAACCGTCAAGAGATTGAGGAACCGATCCTTTGCGTGCCCATGATCCAGATTCAGGGCCACTCTCATCGAGATGTGCGAATAATCTCTCCATCAACATTTTGTCTAATATGGTATCGTGGCTTCGCTCGTGGAAAGACTTAACCGCCAAGGAGAACAAGTCGAGCGTGCTCAAGCGTATGGAGGTTGAAGAGCTATTTGAGTTTGAGAAGGTGGCGACCAAGATACCTTGGTGGTGGTGACCGCTTCCTCATCAAACCTCTTTTCAAGTAAGCCCACGATGGCGTCTGCGGAGTCGCCGCTTCGGAACCAAGCTATGGGACCCATTGCGAGACTTGGCTACCATCGGCCAAAGATGATGGTTGATGCTTATCTGCGTCAATGCGTAGGAGGAACCCGACATCAAACGGCAAATTCTTAAAAGTACTACCCGTAGTCTTCTTTCAAACTCCACTAAGTTATCATGTTAACAATCACCTCGATAGTTCCTCCAAATTTCCTGTAATCCTCCTCAGCGGGATGGCGGGTCCCTAAACTATCATGTTAACAATCACCTCGATAGTTCCCTCCAGATTTCGCCGTCGATCCTCTCCATAGGATGGCGGGACCCTCTTGTCCGTTAACATTACACCTCGGCAAAATCAACTTACCAATCCTCGTCAATAGGATGGTAGGCCCTCAAAATGCATTTCAGATCGCGGCGATCTTGTCATGTTAATATTACACCTCGGCAAAATCAACTTACCATCCTCTTCAAAGGGATGGTAAGTCCTCAAAATAAACTCCGTCGCGACAATCTTGTCCGCGTTAACATTACACCTCGGCGAATTTCCCCACCACTCCTCTCCAATAGGATGGTGGGTCCTAAAACTATCACGGTTAATGATTACCTCGGTAGTGGGCACCGTCGTTCCGCAAATGGCGTTGTCCGATCGGTCGTCATACTCAAGCGTCCACTGAGCGGCTGATCCTTTAGAGCATTCTAATATATTTAGAACAATCGGTGAGTAGTGGCCTACCATGCGATGTGCCACTATGCGGGTTCGTCTTTGCCCCAAGAGACAAAGCGGGGTTAGTCTTTGCCCCGAGAGACAAAGTCTACAGCGGCCAATCCGCGTGTAGCCGGTTGTTATTAAACAACAATTGAATCTATGCCTCTCGGCATGGGGATTTTATCTCGGTCCCCATTGAGATTAGTCTCGTCTAACACGTGGCGGGTAGTCTATTCAGTAAGAAGGACTAAGTCTCATTATTCAATATCGTGGCGCTAAGAGAGTTAACTCTTTAGCATAGCGTTACATGTAGAGCGGACTTAGATAATCTACATGCTAGCGGAGCTCAAGCGGTAGTCGGTAAAGGCTCACCAAATCCGTTGATAGGCTGAGGATTTGCTAAAATCTATGTGGCGATCATTAGCTACAGTGAAGAATTCAACTTTCTTAGAGCTCGTTGGAAGGTTCCCCATACTTGTTTGAATGGCGATCTGTTGCAAGTCTTCATATCCAAAGTGTTCGGACTCCATTCAACCACATTGGTCGAAAACTTTGGAGGGTTTTGTAGGCAATAAAATTGCCGTAATCCACACTGACAACTTGGGACAAGCAAGAGAGCCTAAGGATTCATCGAGTGAAGTCGAGGCCCACGAGGGTTAAGTTCACTGAGCGGCTTGACTTTACAAAATAGACAAAGTCTTGATATCTCAAACCCGGAAGGAATTGGGCAAAATGGCCGGAACAAACCCGAACCTGAAGGGTAGGTTTGGTTAGCTCCGTCTCGTCGAGATAGTCGATTTTCATATATAATTCGTCCGATTCCGACATACGGTTTGAAAGTTACGACCCGTTCTTAGTAGCATATGAGGAAGTTAAGCCAAGTAGCGAAGCCCTTCATTGAGCGGTGTAGGCGAGGAAGCCAAGCGTGGCTTCGACATTCAACGAGGTTAGCCAGCGTGGCTTCGACATTCAGTGAGGTTAGCCAGCGGCTTCGACATTCAACGAGGTTAAGCCAGCGTGGCTTCGACATTCGGCGAGGTTAAGCCAGCGTGGCTTCGACATTGAGCGAGGTTAGCCAGCGGCGAAGCTCTTCACTCGGCAGAGTTGCTTGGCGGCGAAGCTCTTCATTGAGCGAGGTTAGCCAGCGGCGAAGCTCTTCATTGACGAGGCTTCGCCCACAGCGGTGGTTTGGCGAGGCTTCGCCCAGCGGTGGTTTGGCGAGTTCGCCCACAAGCGGTGGTTTGGCGAGGCTCGCCCACCGCGATGGTTTGGCGAGGCTTCGCCCAAGCGGTGGTTTGGCGAGGCTTCGCCCTGATGGTCGCCAAGGCTTCGCCCACAGCGGTGGTTTGGCGAGGTTAAGCCAGCGGCGAAGCTCACCAACCTCGCTGCATGCGAGCCGCCAAGACCAAGCTTCGTCTGGATTAAGACTTCGCTGCTTGGAAGAAGGCACGGCTTCGCCTGCGGACCTTGGTTGCATGCGAGCCGCCAAAGACCAAGCTTCGCCCACGATGCCTTTCGCTGGTCGCCGACTCACCGCATGCTTGGCTTCGCCTTGCATAAGGCAAGCTTCGCCCTGAGCTTCCCAAGGCTGCCCACTTGCGGCATGGGAGATGTCACATCCCATAGTGGTCACATCCGCGGAGGGCATGGCTCCCCTCACGGTGGTCACATCCCACTTGGGGTATGGCTCTCCTCAGCGGGCATGGCCATATCCCACAAATTAAGGAAGTGGCCATGCCTCTCTTTGCCTATTTATAAGCCACCATCTCCACATGAGGAGGGAGGTCGGCATATATTTTTAGGGAGGTCTTAATCTGAATTCTCGGATCGGAGGCTCTTGAGCTCTTTGCAAACTCTTGCATCGTAGCCTATCCGAACTCAACCAGCGGGCTTCTCTGCGTCGCTGAAGCTCGGCGTCGGAAGCAAACTTCGATTCGAGCATCGAGGAAGCGTCCCAGCTACTGAAGCGAACCCGCGTTAAACAAGAAGGGCCTTCCCTTAAGCACATTGTAAAAGACCTATTCTTGATTTGTAGCGAACCATTCAAAACAATACAAATCGAGAGGAGATTTTTACACCAAGCGAAGATGGCGACCCGATGGGAGTAACCGTTTCCTCAGCAGAAATGGTGGTGGCCTTGATTCGGCGGCGTTGCGGAAGGGACAACGGTCGAGTCCCTCGTGATGAGTTGAGGAGTGCTTATCTTAGTCCTCCTCTGGCGGCGGTGCATCTGCATAAGTGCTCTGAGTCGCCGCGTGTGGTCCGGCCCAAGTGGCGGAGGCAACCGTGCACGAGCTGCTAGAGCAAGCGGGGGTTGTTCCCCGATGCGGTTGAGGCCGACGGAAGACCAAGCAGTGCGAGGTTCCCAATTCAGCGGCTGCGCCATCGGCGAGCCACCTACTCGGCGGGCTTGGCTCCATTAGCCAGTTTTAAATTACGGCGAACCAGCGGTCTGGCGAGCTCGGCAATCTGACGAAGTTCCCAATTCGGCGAACCGCGAATTCGGCAAACCAGCGGTCTGGCGAGCTTCGGCAATCTGACGAAGTTCCCAATTCGGCGAACCGCGGTCGGCGAACCAGCGGTCTGGCGAACCGCAAATCTGGCGAACTCGTAGTCGAGCGGGTTTCATAAAGCAGGCGGTTGTACCAAGCTTCGCCTAACGGTAACCGTCCAAAGGCGACCTTAGCCAAAAGGCAAAGCATCGGCTTCGCCGGACAGCGCCTGGCCTGCTTCGCCCAGGCCAGCCTCACCGGTGAACCTCGCCAACACACTTTCGCTTTTCGAGGCGGGGTGGCTTTTCCGTCTGGTTACCGCAGCGCTCGGTGCGTCTCGGCGGCGATGGCGGCTATTGCTCGGCGGTGGCAACATCTCGGGCCTCAAGCTCTATTGAGGCGAAGCGTGGAAGTGCACATGGCCGACATCTCGGATGAAACATCCGGGGAGACTCAGCGAGCAACAAGCAACCATCAACTCTATGAAAGAGATGTTGGGCGGCTTCGAGTGAGAAGAGGAAGAAGAAAAGACACCGGCGGACTTTGCGGAAATCCTCAAAGCACAAAGAAGCGGATGCCTACTCCTCCTCACACATCTTCGATTCCTCATCAGAGTCATCACGGAGGGCGTC
The DNA here is from genome assembly GCA_012295165.1 of Asparagus setaceus. Classification (NCBI taxonomy): domain Eukaryota; kingdom Viridiplantae; phylum Streptophyta; class Magnoliopsida; order Asparagales; family Asparagaceae; genus Asparagus; species Asparagus setaceus. The sequence goes on from WHSE01000117.1 coordinate 17,987, forward strand.
ATCTTGGTCATAATCCAAGAGGCGAAAGGTTTGGCGAGCTCCAAAGTCAACTCAGCGCTTTGAAGCTCGAGAAGAGCATGAACAAGGCTGGGGTGGCGGACCATATCAATTGAATGGGATACGGTCTCCTACGACAAAGTTGAACCTTGGACCTCCTGCGATTCGATGGCAAGGGTTCCCCTACCCACACATTTACTACTTCGGTATAAGCTGGACACATAATGGGAAGCGATCCGTTGTGACTTCGGTTGTTCATTGGCACCCTCAAGGGGTTGCTTTTGAATGGTTTATGATTGAACTGGGTCCATCACTTCTTTGGAAGGACATGGAAAGGCTCTTCATGGCGGATTCTTCGGCGATGACCGCGGGGGTATCAGCAACCACCGCTAGGCTGTAAGCGGAGGAAGAAAGTCTGTGAGCAACCGTCAAGAGATTGAGGAACCGATCGCTGCGTGCCCATGATCAGATTCGAGGCCGCTCTCATCGAGATGTCTTGGAATAATCTCTCCATCAACATTTTGTCTACTATGGTATTTGTCGTGCTTCGCTTCGTGGAAAGACTTAACCGCCAAGGAGAACAAGTCGAGGCGTGCTCAAGCGTATGGAGGTTGAAGAGCTATTTGAGTTTGAGAAGGTGGCGACCAAGATACCTTGGTGGTGGTGACCGCTTCCTCATCAAACCTCTTTTCAAGTAAGCCCACGATGGCGTCTGCGAACTTCGCCGACTTCGGAACAAGCTATGGGACCATTGCGAAGACTTGGCTACCATCGGCCAAAGATGATGGTTGATGCTTATCTGCGTCAATGCGGAGGGCGGCATCCAAACGGCAAATTCTTAAAGTACTACGTAGTCTTCTTTCAAACTCCACTAAGTTATCATGTTAACGATCACATCGATAACTAATTTCCTCCAAATTTCCTCGCCAATCCTCCTCAGCGGGATGGCGGGTCCCTAAAACTATCATGTTAACAATCACCTCGATAGTTCCCTCGAGTTTCCCGTCGATCCTCTCCAATAGGATGGCGGGACCCTCTCTTGTCGCGTTAACATTACACCTGCAGCAAAATCAACTTACCAATCCTCGTCAATAGGATGGTAGGCCCTCAAAGTATTTCGATCAGCGGCCGTCTTTGTCATGTTAATATTACACCTCACGGCAAAATCAACTTACCAATCCTCTTCAAAGGGATGGTAAGTCCTCAAAATAAGCTCGATCGCGACAATCTTGTCGCGTTAACATTACACCTCGTGAATTTCCCCACCACTCCTCTCCAATAGGATGGTGGGTCCTAAAACTATCGGTTAATGATTACCTCGGTAGTGGGCACCGTCGTTCCGCAAATGGCGTTGTCCGATCGATCGTCATACTCAAGCGTCCACGAGCGGCTGATCCTTTCAGAGCATTCTAATATATTTAGAACAATGGGTGAGTAGTGGCCTACCATGCGATGTGCCACTATTGCAGGTTCGTCTTTGCCCCGAAGACAAAGCGGGGTTAGTCTTTGCCCCGAGAGACAAAGTCTACAGCGGCCAATCCGCGTGTAGCGGTTGTTATTAAACAACAATTGAATCTATGCCTCTCGGCATGGGGATTTTATCTCGATCCCCATTGAGATTAGTCTCGTCTAACACTGCGTGGCCGGGTAGTCTATTCAGTAAGAAGGACTAAGTCATTATTCAATATCGTGGCGCTAAGAGTTAACTCTTTAGCATAGCGTTACATGTAGAGCGGACTTAGATAATCTACATGCTAGCCGACTCAAGCGGTAGTGGTAAAGGCTCACCAAATCCGTTGATAGGCGAGGATTTGCTAAAAATCTATGTGGCGATCATTAGCTACGGTGAAGAATTCAACTTTAGAGCTTCGTTGGAAGGTTCCCTTACCGTTTGAATGGCGATCTGTTGCAAGTCTTCATATCCAAAGTGTTCGGACTCCATTCAACCACATTGGTAGAAAACTTTGGAGGGTTTTGTAGGCAATAAAATTGCGTAATCCACCGACAACTTGGGACAAGCAAGAGAGCCTAAGGATTCATCACGAGTGAAGTCGAGGCCACGAGGGTTAAGTTCACACAGCAGCTTGACTTTACAAAATAGACAAAGATCTTGATATCTCTCAAACCGGAAGGAATTGGGCAAAATGGCCGAACAAACCGAACCTGAAGGGTAGGTTTGGTTAGCTCCGTCTCGTCGAGATAGTCGATTTTCATATATAATTCGTCGATTCCGACATACGGTTTGAAAGTTACGACCGTTCTTAGTAGCATATGAGGAAGTTAGCCAAGTAGCGAAGCCCTTCATTCGAGCGAGTTAGCCCTTCGAGCGAGTTAGCCAAGGCTTCGACATTCAACGAGGTTAGCCAGCGTGGCTTCGACATTGGTGAGTTAAGCCAGGCGGCTTCGACATTCAACGAGGTTAAGCCAGCGGCTTCGACATTGGCGAGGTTAGCCAGCGTGGCTTCGACATTGAGCGAGGTTAAGCCAGCGTGAAGCTCTTCACTTTCGGCGAGGTTAAGCCAGCGTGAAGCTCTTCACTCGACGAGGTTAGCCAGCGTGAAGCTCTTCATTCGAGCGAGGCTGCGCCCACAGCGGTGGTTTGGCGAGGCTGCGCCCACAACGGTGGTTTGGCGAGGTTAAGCCCACAATAGTGGTTTGGCGAGGCTGCGCCCACAGCGGTGGTTTGGCGAGGCTCGCCCACAAGCGGTGGTTTGGCGAGGCTGCGCCCACAGCGATGATCGCGAGGCTTCGCCCACAGCGGTGGTTTGGCGAGGTTAAGCCCGGCCGTGAAGCTCACCAACCTCGCGCATGCGAGCCGCCAAAGACCAAGCTTCGTCTGCGGATTAGCCAACTTCGCTGCTTGGAAGAAGGCTGGCTTCGCCTGCGGACCTTGGTTCGCTGCATGCGAGCCGCCAAAGACCAAGCTTCGCCCGCGGTCGCCGGCTTCGCTGCGGTCGCCGACTCACCCGCATGCTTGGCTTCGCCTTGCATAAGGCAAGCTTCGCCCATGAGCTTCCCAGGCGCCCACTTGCGGCATGGGAGATGTCACATCCCATAGTGGTCACATCCATGAGGGCATGGCTCCCCTCACGGTGGTCACATCCCACAGGGTATGGCTCTCCTCAGCGGGCATGGCCATATCCCACAAATTAAGGAAGTGGCCATGCCTCTCTTTACTGTTATAAGCCACCATCTCCACATGAGAGGGAGGTCGGCATATATTTTAGGGAGGTCTTAATCGAATTCTCGGATCTGGAGGCTCTTGAGCTCTTTGCAAACTCTTGCATCGTAGCCTATCCGAACTCAACCGCGGACTTCTCTGCGTCTTGAAGCTCGATAGCGTCGTCGGATCGTCAAGGGAAGCAAACTTCGATTCGAGCATCGAGGCGTCCTACGCTACCGGCGAACCCGTTAAACAAGAAGGGCCTTCCCTTAAGCTTACATTGTAAAAGACCTATTCTTGATTTGTAGCAACCATTCAAAACAATACAAATCCGAGAGGAGATTTTACACCAAGCGAAGATGGCGACCACGATGGGAGTAACCGTTTCCTCAGCGAAATGGTGGTGGCCTTGATTCGGCGGCGTTGCGGAAGGGACAACGGTCGAGTCCCTCGTGATCGAGTTCGAGTGCTTATCTTCGTCCTCCTCTGGCGGCGGTGCATCTGCGCCAAGTGCTCTGAGTCGCCGCGTGTGGTCGACCATGGCGGAGGCAGCCGGCACGAGCTGCGCGAGCAAGCGGGGGTTGTTCCCCGATGCGGTTGAGGCCGAAGACCAAGCAGTGCGAGGTTCCCAGTGCAGCTGCGCCAATCGGCGAGCCCACCTACTCGGGCGGGCTTGGCTCCGTAGAGTTTTAAATTACAGCGAACTTGCGGTCTGGCGAGCTTCGGCAATCTGAGATAAGTTCCCAATTACGGCGAACCGCAATGCGGCAAACTTAGCGGTCTGGCGAGCTTCAATCTGAGCGAAGTTCCCAATTACGGCGAACCGCGAATTCTAGCGAACCAGCGGTCTGGCGAGCTTCGGCAATACGGATGAAGTTCCCAATTACGGCGAACCGCGAATTCGGCAAGCCGAGATCTGGCGAGCTGAAATCTGAGCGAAGTTCCCAATTACGGCGAACCGCAATGCGGCAAACTTAGCGGTCTGGCGAACCATAAATCTAGCGAACTCGTAGTCGGGCGGGTTTCATAAAGCGGTGGTGTACCAACTTCGCCCTAACATTAACCGTCCATAGTCGACCTTAGCCGCCAAAGGCAAAGCATCATTTCGCCCGGACGGCACGACACCAAGCTTCGCCCAGGCGAGCCTCACCAGTGAACCTCGCCAACACTTTCGCGCACTCGGGCGGGGTGGCTTTTCGTCTGGTTACGGCGCTTCGGTGCGGAGTCTCGGCGGCGATGGCGGCTATTGCTCGGCGGTGGCAACATCTCGAGCCTCAAGCTCTATTGAGGCGAGCGTGGAAGTGCACATGGCCGACATCTCGGATGAAACATCCGGGGAGACTCAGCGAGCAACAAGCAACCATCAACTCTATGAAAGAGATGTTGGAGGCGACCGAGTGAAGAGGGAAAAGAACGCCAGCGGACTTTGCGGAAATCCTCAAAGCACAAAGCGGATGCCTACTCCTCCTCACACATCTTCGATTCCTCATCCAGAGTCATCACGGAGGCGTCATCTTGGTCATAATCCAGAGGCGAAAGGTTTGGCGAGCTCAAAGTCAACTCAGCGCTTTGAAGCTCGAGAAGAGCATGAACAAGGCTGGGGTGGCGGACCATATCAATTGAATGGGATACGGTCTCCTACGACAAAGTTGAACCACTGGACCTCTGCGGTTCGATGGCAAGGGTTCCCCTACCCAACACATTTACTACTTCGGTATGGCCCGGACACATAATGGGAAGCGATCCGTTGTGACTTCGGTTGTTCATTGGCACCCTCAAGGGGTTGCTTTTGAATGGTTTATGGTGGAACACAGGTCCATCACTTCTTTGGAAGGACATGGAAAGGCTCTTCATGGCGGATTCTTCGGCGATGACCACGGAGTATCGTGGCAACCACCGCTAGGCTGTAAAGCGAGAGGAAGAAAGAGTCGTGAGCAACCGTCAAGAGATTGAGGAACCGATCGCTGCGTGCCCATGATCAGTTCGAGGCGCTCTCATCGAGATGTCTTGGGAATAATCTCTCCATCAACATTTTGTCTACTATGGTATCGTGCTTCGCTCGTGGAAAGACTTAACCCGCCAAGGAGAACAAGTCGAGGCGTGCTCAAGCGTATGGAGGTTGAAGAGCTATTTGAGTTTGAGAGGTGGCGACCAAGATACCTTGGTGGTGGTGACCGCTTCCTCATCAAACCTCTTTTCAAGTAAGCCCACGATGGCGTCTGCGGAACTCCTTGGGCTTCGAACCAAGCTATGGGACCCATTGCGAAGACTTGGCTACCATCGGCCAAGATGATCGTTGATGCTTATCTGCGTCAATGTGGGAGGCGGCATCGGCGGCAAATTCTTGAAAGTACCGTAGTCTTCTTTCAAACTCCACTAAGTTATCATGTTACTTGATCATCGATAACTAATTTCCTCAAATTTCCTGTGATCCTCCTCAGCGAGGATGGCGGGTCCCTAACTATCATGTTAACAATCACCTCGATAGTTCCCTCAGATTTCCCGTCGATCCTCTCCAATGGGATGGCGGGACCACCTCTCTTGTCCGTTAACATTACACCTCGGCAAAATCAACTTACCAATCCTCGTCAATAGGATGGTAGGCCCTCAAGTCGCTCCGTCAGCGGCGATCTTGTCATGTTAATATTACACCTCGGCAAAATCAACTTACCAATCCTCTTCAAAGGGATGGTAAGTCCTCAAAATAAGCTCGTCGCGACAATCTTGTCCGCGTTAACATTACACCTCGGCGAATTTCCCCACCACTCCTCTCGATAGGATGGTGGGTCCTAAAACTATCACGGTTAATGATTACCTCGGTAGTGGGCGCGTCGTTCCGCAAATGGCGTTGTCCGTCGGTCGTCATACTCAAAGTCCACTGAGCGGCTGATCCTTTAGAGCATTCTAATATATTTAGAACAATGCGGTGAGTAGTGGCCTACCATGCGATGTGCCACTAATGCAGGTTCGTCTTTGCCCCAGAAGACAAAGCGGGGTTAGTCTTTGCCCCAGAAGACAAAGTCTACAGCGGCCAATCCGTGTAGCGGTTGTTATTAAACAACAATTGAATCTATGCCTCTCGGCATAGGGGATTTTATCTCGGTCCCCATTGAGATTAGTCTCGTCTAACACCGTGGCCGGGTAGTCTATTCAGTAAGAAGGACTAAGTCTCATTATTCAATATCGTGGCGCTAAGAGAGTTAACTCTTTAGCATAGCGTTACATGTAGAGCGGACTTAGATAATCTACATGCTAGCCGACTCAAGCGGTAGTCGGTAAAGGCTCACCAAATCCGTTGATAGGCGAGGATTTGCTAAAAATCCTATGTGGCGATCATTAGCTACAGTGAAGAATTCAACTTCGAGCTCGTTGGAAGGTTCCCTACCCGTTTGAATGGCGATCTGTTGCAAGTCTTCATATCCAAAGTGTTCGGACTCCATTCAACCACATTCAGGTCGAAAACTTTGGAGGGGTTTTGTAGGCAATAAAATTGCCGTAATCCTACCGACAACTTGGGACAAGCAAGAGAGCCTAAGGATTCATCAGGTGAGTGGTCCCACGAGGTTAAGTTCACTGAGCAGCTTGACTTTACAAAATAGACAAAGATGCGATATCTCTCAAGCCGGAAGGAATTGGGCAAAATGGCCGAACAAACCGAACACGAAGGGTAGGTTTGGTTAGCTCCGTCTCGTCGAGATAGTCGATTTTCATATATAATTCGTCCGATTCGACATCACGGTTTGAAAGTTCGACCGTTCTTACGTAGCATATGAGGAAGTTAAGCCAAGTAGCGAAGCCCTTCATTCGGCGGTCGCCCGCCGGCGAGGTTAGCCAGCGGTGGCTTCGACATTCAACGAGGTTAGCCAGCGGCTTCGACATTGGTGAGTTAGCCAGCGTGGCTTCGACATTCAGCGAGGTTAATGGCGTGGCTTCGACATTCGGCGAGGTTAGCCAGCGTGGCTTCGACATTGAGCGAGGTTCACCAGCGTGAAGCTCTTCACTCGGCAGAGGTTAGCCAGCGGCGAAGCTCTTCATTGAGCGAGGCTGCGCCCACAGCGGTGGTTTGGCGAGGCTCACCTAACGATGGTTTGGCGAGGCTTCGCCCACAAGCGGTGGTTTGGCGAGGCTCACCTAACGATGGTTTGGCGAGGCTTCGCCCACAGCGGTGGTTTGGCGAGGTTAAGCCCACGGTGGCGAAGCTCACCAACCGCGCATGCGAGCCGCCAAAGACCAAGCTTCGTCTGCGGATTACGCCAACTTCGCTGCTTGGAAGAAGGCACGAGCTTCGCCTGAGACCTTGGTTGCTTGCATGCGAGCCGCCAAGACCAAGCTTCGCCCACGGTCGCCCGCTGCCGCTGCCTGAGTGCGACTCACCGCATGCTTGGCTTCGCCTTGCATAAGGCAAGCTTCGCCCGCGAGCTTCCCAGGCGCCCACTTGCGGCATGGGAGATGTCACATCCCATAGTGGTCACATCCGCGAGAGGGCATGGCTCCCCTCACGGTGGTCACATCCAGCGGTATGGCTCTCCTCAGCGGGCATGGCCATATCCCACAAATTAAGGAAGTGGCCATGCCTCTCTTTGCCTGTTATAAGCCACCATCTCCACATGAGGGAGGTCGGCATATATTTTTAGGGGAGGTCTTAATCTGAATTCTCGGATCGGGCTCTTGAGCTCTTTGCAAACTCTTGCATCGTAGCCTATCCGAACTCAACCGCGGGCTTCTCTGCGTCTTGAGCTTCGGCCATAGCGTCGATCGGATCGTCCAGGGAAGCAAACTTCGATTGAGCATCGAGGGGCGTCCGCTGAAGCGAACCCGTTAAACAAGAAGGGCCTTCCCGCCTTACATTTGTAAAAGACCTATTCTTGATTTGTAGCGAACAATTCAAACAATACAAATCGAGAGGAGATTTTTACACCAAACATGCATCGAATGAAAGTGATTAGCGTTTTATTTTTTTTCATTGTGGTACTTTCTCTCTTCATTTTCTTTTATCTCACTATGTATTTTTTGTGCAAATTTCTTTATGCTGATGAATTTATTTCTCACTTGTAGGTTCTTGTGAAGCTTGTCGAAGATGATGGAGAAGAAGACTTTTTTTTCATCTAGGTATTCTTCTAACTGATTTGATTATTCAGTTGTTGTTGTGAATATGGTTAAATTCAGGATGAAAGTGGTGATTAAACTAGCATTTACCTTAAACTATTATCCAAAACTGTTGAAACTGCTTAAACTTTTGATACTGATACCAATACAAATGGAGGGCGTAAACTGCAACCGGTATCGAGATTTGGGTGCCTTGTAATTTTATGTAGTATAAAATTCATTCATAATATTTGTAAAACATTGTGCAGGTACCTAATTAGTTGGAAAGTCTCTATCTTCATGATTTTGAGCACTTTGAAGAATCCATGAACTCTCCATTTTTCTCACATGAAATGCCTCTCTGTTAACTATCCCATTCATTATTGTAGGATTAAAGTAAATATGTTCTTTCATGATATATAGATTCCTGCTCAGCTGAATCATCTGGCCAGTCTATTATGATCTTGTTGTAATTACGAGGTCCATCAAGAGTGTCTAAATCTTAATTTTATTTATTGCACTCTAATACCTTTGAGCTTCATCGCTCTTTAACTTTGATACCCTAAAGCTTAATTTTACACAAATAATTCCGAATACTCTCGCTCTTTAACTTCAATTAATAATACATTCTCTTCAATCACCATAGATTTTTGCCATTTTTGTATTGTTGCTTCTTACTCTAATTTTTTGGATTTTACTTTCAGTTTCTATTGTGAATATTGATTCAACAGGGATTATTTTTGGCACAGCTCAGTACCCCATTTCAGTGTATGAGCAGACGGGAGGGTCTAATAAGCCTATTGCTTCTCGAAGTTCAATTCGGCCCTTTATGTTGGAATGTAGGTTGCAACGTCCATTGTTCACTGATGAGGGACATGACAGTTTAATTTTCAGTTATCGACGTTTACATCAAACAGGAGATCTTAGAAAAGGGTTTGGTCATGGAGAACGGAAACTAGGCATGCAGCACTCTGATCTTGAGGTGAAGGGGAGATGTATACCATTATTTCTGTGGAGATCGAATCACCATTTCAGAGCGACGAAGTGCTCTGATTTGAAGGTGGCAGGTGAGATTTACACTATTGTTTCTGTGGAGAATTCCCATCTCAGAGGGACAAAATATATGGCAGCTAAGATTTGAAGGGTACAAACAAGGCAAATCTCAGCATGTTGCTACATAGTGCATATGGGAAGAAGCTTCAGGTGTGTAGTGGACATAGCCGAAAGCTCACAATTTCTTTCAGACTCTTGAACACAAGCAATGGGAACGCATATAAGGTTGGTACGACCCTGAAAATGGGTAAGACTTTTGGGAGATAGACTGTTTAGTCATGGTTCGCAGCTGAAAGCTCTGAAGTTGGAAAAGAATACATAGATATGTGTATATACATATTTTTATAATTTTAACTTTTTAGATATATGACTTGCAAATGTATCGCAATCTATTAGTACTGTGATAGCATCTTTTGTATTTGGAAGCAAAGTTGGTTGAAGCTGTTTATGAACTTAAATCAAGCAATAATGCAAAGTTCCTATCAATGAGATTTTGTATCATGTTCTCATGTGATATATTGTTGTATTTGTTAGTATTTTATCACAAACCCAGCACCAGGTCATAAGTGGCTATTGTTGGTTTTAGTTCTTGAAGTTTGGATTAAACAATGTAGAAAGATTTACATTTTTGTTCCTCAATGTAAATATTTATGGTACGCATGGCCCAATATATTATGTATTGTATCATCTGTATGTTTGCCAATAGAATTCTTGTGACTCCTTTGTTGAATAAAATTCTATTTCTAGTTTCTAATTCTCGAAGGATTCTATTTGTGCAAAAGCCCTAGAAAGTTTGCAAAAACCCCCAAGAGTTTGCAAAAACCCTAAAAGTTTGCAAAAACCCTAAAAGTTTGCAAAAACCCCCAAGAGTTTGCAAAAACCCCCAAAGTATTATATACATAACTATTATAATTAAATGGGCAAATGGGTGGCCGTTTATTAAATGGGCGGCAAAACCCACCCATTTAGAAAATGTTAAATGAGCCATAAATGGGTAAATGGGCAAACCCACCCATTTAACACCTAAAATTTTGGATGTATAAACAGATATCAAGTACCAAACTACCATGTTAATATGATAATCTTATAAAAAACATATAAAAACAACAATGGCGATTATTATTAGGAAAAATGGGGATGAGGCGGCGACTCATTTTGTAAAATGAGCTATCATGAGATACACATGTATGAGACTTATTCTAGCTATCACATCAAAAGTTCTGGCGTCTCCCACTTACTTTATTGTTAGCTCATTTTGATAAATGAGCCGCCAACTTACAACCATCAAACCCTTATTATTATTATTATTATTATTATTATATAGTAATAGTAACGATAATGACAAATTAGATGATGATGGAAAAGGGTCTTTAAGTTTAAGGCATAGTAACTTCTGAGTTTAAAGTGGTTTTGTAGAATAAATGCAATTTAAGTTCTGGTCCTTGTTTAGTAATAAAAAAAAATTGCACCAAAAGTTTTTGGTTTTATTAGGCCATTTTTTCTTCTTAAACCAATTTACTTCTCGGTCAGGGAGAGGTAGTCATCGAGAACTAAACTTATATAAATAATTTTACATGTTATTTTATCCATTTGGGTATCATCTTGATACAAGGGTAAAGTTATCTTTGCGTAATATTAATTTTTTTTTTCCGAGAGTTCCCTTCTCCTTTATTACATCCCAATTTGGGGGAAAACAAAATCTCAAGGTTTTTCCCCTTCATTATCTTAACTTCCCCCTCATTATCTACCTCAAATGAATTCCTAAATAAGGTTAATGTGTCCCCTACCTTCCCTTATCTCCCATTACCACCAATCCAAACAGGCGCTTAAGCTGGTTTTATTTTTGGGACCAACCTCCCCAGTTTGAAGTTGATATGTTATAGATCAAAACAAGGTCAAAATTAATCCTCACCCAATTTTGTAAGGATTGCCAAACACACCATAACATCTTCAAATGTTGCACATATGTAGTCTTTCTTCAGTCCCACATCGATTAGGATACTAGAATAATTCTCCTTTACCTTGTATATTAACACTACAATATCATAAAGAGATTATCCATTTTCTCCTAAAAGCTCTACATTTATCATGGTATCAGAGTTTTCACTCCTAGAGAATAACTCTCTTCTTCTAGATCTTGGGGCCGTCGAGGGGCCTTTTTATACAAGCACCACTTCCGTGTTCCCTCAGCGGATTCAACTTCGGCAACAAGTAATTATCGTCATCCTCGCCTACAACCACTGCAACCCCTAATCTGGTTCTGCTAGATCTCCGACAACGAATAATGGATCTCTGACAATCCACCATCGCTTCTTCCCATCACCATTTCAGAGCGACGAAGTGCTCTGATTTGAAGGTGGCAGGTGAGATTTACACTATTGTTTCTGTGGAGAATTCCCATCTCAGAGGGACAAAATATATGGCAGCTAAGATTTGAAGGGTACAAACAAGGCAAATCTCAGCATGTTGCTACATAGTGCATATGGGAAGAAGCTTCAGGTGTGTAGTGGACATAGCCGAAAGCTCACAATTTCTTTCAGACTCTTGAACACAAGCAATGGGAACGCATATAAGGTTGGTACGACCCTGAAAATGGGTAAGACTTTTGGGAGATAGACTGTTTAGTCATGGTTCGCAGCTGAAAGCTCTGAAGTTGGAAAAGAATACATAGATATGTGTATATACATATTTTTATAATTTTAACTTTTTTTAGATATATGACTTGCAAATGTATCGCAATCTATTAGTACTGTGATAGCATCTTTTGTATTTGGAAGCAAAGTTGGTTGAAGCTGTTTATGAACTTAAATCAAGCAATAATGCAAAGTTCCTATCAATGAGATTTTGTATCATGTTCTCATGTGATATATTGTTGTATTTGTTAGTATTTTATCACAAACCCAGCACCAGGTCATAAGTGGCTATTGTTGGTTTTAGTTCTTGAAGTTTGGATTAAACAATATAGAAAGATTTACATTTTTGTTCCTTAATGTAAATATATATGTTACGCAGGGCCCAATATATTATGTATTGTATCATCTGTATGTTTGCCAATAGAATTCTTGTGACTCCTTTGTTGAATAAAAATTCTATTTCTAGTTTCTAATTCTCGAAGGATTCTATTTGTGCAAAAAGCCCCTAGAAAGTTTGCAAAAAACCCCCCCAAGAGTTTGCAAAAAACCCTAAAAAGTTTGCAAACCCTCCCCCAAAAGTTTGTAAAAAACCCCCTAAAAGTTTGCAAAAAACCCCCAAAAGTATTATATACATAACTATTATAATTAAATGGGCAAATGGGTGGCCCGTTTATTAAATGGGCGGGCAAAAACCCACCCATTTAGAAAATGTTAAATGAGCCATAAATGGGTAAATGGGCAAACCCACCCATTTAACACCCCTAAAATTTTGGATGTATAAACAGTATCAAGTACCAAACTACCATGTTAATATGATAATCTTATAAAAACATATAAAAACAACAATGACGATTATTATTAGGAAAAATGGGGATGAGACGACGACTCATTTTGTAAAATGAGCTATCATGAGATACACATGTATGAGACTTATTCTAGCTATCACATCAAAAGTTGCGCGTCTCCCCACTTACTTTATTGTTAGCTCATTTTGATAAATGAGCATAACTTACAACCATCAAACCCTTATTATTATTATTATTATATAGTAATAGTAACGATAATGACAAATTAGATGATGATGGAAAAGGGTCTTTAAGTTTAAGGCATAGTAACTTCTGAGTTTAAAGTGGTTTTGTAGAATAAATGCAATTTAAGTTCTGGTCCTTGTTTAGTAATAAAAAATTGCACCAAAAGTTTTGGTTTTATTAGGCCATTTTTTTCTTCTTAAACCAATTTACTTCTAGGTCAGGGAGAGGTAGTCATCGAGAACTAAACTTATATAAATAATTTTACATGTTATTTTATCCATTTGGGTATCATCTTGATACAAGGGTAAAGTTATCTTTGCGTAATATTAATTTTTTTTCCCAAGAGTTCCCTTCTCCTTTATTACATCCCAATTTGGGGAAAACAAAATCTCAAGGTTTTCCCTTCATTATCTTAACTTCCCCTCATTATCTACCTCAAATGAATTCCTAAATAAGGTTAATGTGTCCCCTACCTTCCCTTATCTCCCATTACCACCAATCCAAACAGGCTTAAGGCTGGTTTTATTTTGGGACCAACCTCCCAGTTTGAAGTTGATATGTTATAGATCAAAACAAGGTCAAAATTAATCCTCACCCAATTTTGTAAGGATTGCCAAACACACCATAACATCTTCAAATGTTGCACATATGTAGTCTTTCTTCAGTCCCACATCGATTAGGATACTAGAATAATTCTCCTTTACCTTGTATATTAACACTACAATATCATAAAGAGATTATCCATTTTCTCCTAAAAGCTCTACATTTATCATGGTATCAGAGTTTTCACTCCTAGAGAATAACTCTCTTCTTCTAGATCTTGGGGCCGTCGAGGGGCCTTTTTATACAAGCACCACTTCCGTGTTCCCCTCAGCGGATTCAACTTCGGCAACAAGTAATTATCGTCATCCTCGCCTACAACCACTGCAACCCCTAATCTGGTTCTGCTAGATCTCCGACAACGAATAATGGATCTCTGACAATCCACCATCGCTTCTTCCCATCACCATTCACAGTCCTCGTTGCCGGCAAAACTCATCCCTGTCACCACTTATTGCTGAGCCACGATGACAACACCTCTCATGCAGCAACACCTCCCCTGCAGCGAACCACACCCTACTATAACCACAACCTCCAGTCTACAAGAAGAAACACCTTGCTGTGTTCTCTTGCCTTGATGTCGACATTGACATGAAGCCATGCTTCTCTCCTCAGGTTTGCCTCAAAGACAAGCCTTCAGCGAACTTCATCAAAACCTAATCTCGACTCCACACAAGTCCTCAACAACCATCAAGGATCGAGACTTTGTCCTCTACCTGCTGCTGAGATCTTGCCGTTGTCCTCATCGTCTTCCTACGTACAGATCTTGCATCCTCAGCCTGACAACCAAGAAGCTTCCGTCATGCTCCAATCAGCCACCTCTCACCGAGGCATGCTAACAACCACCTACACAATTTCGGCTCATCTCGTCCAAACTCTCGGTTCTCTATCCACCATGAGTTTGATGGGGTTATTACAGATAGTGACATATATTTTCTTGATATCCTTATCTTCTATATTAGGTAGCATATAACCATATATTAGATAGTATGTTCTTTCTATTTATACTAAGTCTTCATCTCGTATAAATGCATGTAACCATGCTCATGTAGTCTTTCTTTAGTCCCGCATCGGTTAGGATATTAGAACAATTCTCCTTTACCTAGTATATAAACACTACAATATTAATAAAGAGACCATCCATTTTCTCCCAAAAGTTCTATGTTTTTCAGGACGAAGGATTCTCTGTATAGAAATTTTTCTTTAAGTCAGAAAGTCTTTATTTGACCAAATTAATAATCTCTTTTGCAACTCACTCAGCAAAAAAAAGTCTGTACGAGAGTATAAATTTAGATACCGTTCATGTCGACAGTATCATGTGTTAGATACAACATGCCGTTCACAGCAGTCTTTTGGACAATTTTGCGAAAGGCTGAAACTTGAAAATGAGAAGGCCTAATAAATCTGTTTTTTTCTTGTAGGAATTAGTATACTTGATAAAATATTAGAGTTTGAGATATGAAAGCCATATCTATTACCTGAGCTCTTTTGCACTGCATGAAATAATCAAATTAATGCATTTTTGTTAAAGATCCCTTTCATTACTCCAGCACTTTAGAGTTGTGGCATGGTTTGTTGGTGATCGACTTATGCTTTACTCTGCCAAGTTTAGGGTTATTTCATGAGCCAATATCTAAATTCACACGACAGCTATTTTTTGTTTCTTAAATTAAGTTTGAGGTTAGTGGATGATAGAACTTAAATCTAGATTGCTCACGATCTTGTATAAAATATCTTTTCCACTACACGAACTCGATATAGCATGCGAGGAGTTATAATTTTATTTTAAACAATTTTCTTGAGTCCGCTAATAACTCAAGCCTCCTAATTCTCTATTTCTAGAAACATTTCTATCTATCTTTATCATCCTCTAACAAGTGCCCGTTGGCACCGGTTAGAAAAATCGATCTGAAATGAGAACTTCTATGGGTAACAACTCTTTCAAAACGAAGGTCTCCAAATGTGAAACAAAATTCCCATTTTGTACTGCAATTTAAAACTTACAGCTTCTTATTTGCCCTTACTCCAAGGATCTCTATATAAACCTACATCTACAATAAATGCCCGATATTCAAGGATTTCTGGAGTCGAGCGCAATTCTATCATCTGCTTCCTCACTGATCCCCACCAACTCTAGTCCTTTGTTACCAACATCATAAACACTATGATTCATATCAATCCCAGTAACATCAAGGCACCTCATTGATACACTCTGTATCGATATATCATCTTCTTCCTCTATATTGAACCTCTCTAGTCCAACATTGTCGATGCTAATAAAGCTGCAGATTCTTTCCTGGCTATCGATTTCGATGAACATTTGATATCTGTTTGCTGATAGCAGGAACTGCATATCGCTTGAAATCCTCTTCAAGTTCTTTAGCCACTTGGTTCATTGTAGGTCGGTTCTTTGGCTTGTTCACGACACATTTGAGTGCTAATTGCCCCATCTTTAGCATCATTTCCATGTTGCATGCTTCCAACAGTAGATTGGCATCAATTATTTCCTCTACTGCACCTTTCTCCAAACTAGGCCTTGCCTGGAAACATTAGGAAAGAAATTAGAGTAGGAGAAATTTCAAATCCAAATTGAAATAACTCAATGGGAAACATTTTATGAAAATAAAATAAATTCTGTTTTTCTAACAAAACTAGCATGAATTTTAAATCCTCACAACAGTACCTTAAACAGAGTTAAACTTCATAATTTTGATGTAGTAATGAAAAATATTTTAAGATGGTATTAGAGCAGCCAATATTTACATTTCATAAACTACTCATTAAAGTGAATTTAATAAAGTCCCACAGCATAAAAAATTGATTGGGAAAAAAGATGCTCAATATACATGTACATACTTATAAAGTATAAAATCGTAACTCTCAATTCTGTTCATAATTTAGAAGTTTTAATGCAGTGGAAAATACTTTGAGAAATTCACTATGATTTCTAGGAAAACAACATAAGTACTTCATGAGATATTTTATTTAAATTCATTCAACACACCCAATCAATGATGTGATGCTGAGACTCAGGCCTTGACTTATCAATAGCACGCCCTGCAGAGATGAGCTGCAACAGTATCACTCCAAAACTGTAAACGTCGCTGAAAGTAGTCAAATGGTAGCTAGAGCAGTACTCAGGGTCTAAATAGCCAGGAGTTCCTTTGATCTGGCTGCTGACATGCGAAGCATCTCCAACTGGGCCTGATTTCACTAGCCCAAAGTCCGAAACCTTGGGTTCAAACCCTTCCCCTATTAAAATGTTGCTTGGTTTCACGTCCCTGTGGATTATGCTAGGAGTAACACCTTCATGGAGATAAGCTATGCCTGCATACAATAAGACCACGTATCTGGTTTTGACTTTAGATATAGATAGCTAGAATTTAGGGTAATTTCATAAAACCTCCTCTAAGTTGGTGGATTTTGAGATAATCCTCTAAACTTTAAAAATGTCACTTAAACCCTCTTAAATCTGGCATGTTTCACATGCACAGTCAGATCTAACCGTGTCAGTTATGGGATTATCTGATACAAGTTAACAGGAGTTTTGATGATGATACATATCATATGGTAAGATTGTTACCTTTAGCAGCGCCAATGGCAATATGAACTCTCTGCATCCAAGTTAGAGGCTTCTTTTGTCTCCCTACAAAAGTTATCAATAAAATTCAATGAGATATCAGATTATATAGTATTGAAAGATATCCTAGAGAATGTGTTAATTTTACCAGCCATGTAATCGAGTAGGCAACCATTAGGAACATATTCGTAGACCAATATCTTCTGATCTGAACAAACCAAAAGACAAAGTAAATGTTTCAGCTTAAGTTGGTGGGTTTACAATATCAAGTACTAGCGGAAAACTGAGTATCCTAGATGGTCAGGCCATCTAAGATACTCCAAAGCTCGTCTAGGATGTGTATCCTAGATGGGGCTGTCAGGGAAATCCCGTCAAATTTGTTCCCCTCGAGGATGCAGTGTTCTTAATAAAGGTTATACGAGCACTCCAAGTAAGAAGTAAGAAACTTAAGTCCAACCATGTCTTACAATGATGGAGGATTTTGTTACCTTGTGGCAGTATAAAGTTTTAAAGCAAGAGCATTCATCTGATTAGCATTTACAGTAAGTATAACTGTTGTAAAGTAAGAGCATTCATCTGATTAGCATTTAAAGTAAGAATAACTGGCGACATCCTGATATCGGCCCTTATATAAGTCTGGGGATGAATTAGTTGATCGCCTTCTATTTTTCTACCAATTCAACAAGGATATATGGAAATCATGTATGTGCATTTGCAGAGTTAACCATCCTCCCACATTGCATCAGGGTGTCTGGTTTTCTGGCAGTGTGTTTATGTAAATAATGAGTCTAAGATTTTTTCAGCTATTAATTGTGCTGTGACATCTTAGATTCTTTGGAATGAGCATAGTAATAGAATTTTCAATGATTTTGAGTTCTAGTTCCTCTAAGTACTTCAAAAGTGAATTGCAAACATCAAATTATAATGCATTATTATTATAGAATCAAATAAGAGACATTGTAAATAGGTTGATTCGGTGGTTGGACAAAAATTGTGCGGTTGTAGACGTGACACTGCCCCCAATACTTCACACATTTAGAAGTCAAGCTCGAGGAGCACTTCGCGTTCATAATTGGATGCCTAGTGCTATATTACAAGATAGTAGGGTACACAGAACATATTTGTTCAATTCAGCTCTTCACTCGGCTTATTTTGGTTTGTGTTTTCTGTTTTGTTTTCCTTGCTATATCAATTAGCTGAGGCTTCTTTTGTTCATGGTTTTTTCTACCTGCATTCTTTTGGATTCTTACGTTAAACTCTTATTAGTGGAACACAGGTAGTCACTTACCGTTTCCCTCAAAAAAGAAGTTAAATCCAAGAGCTTATTTCAAATAATATAAAGTCTACAGCAATTAATTACTAAGTGCATTTCGAAATTTTTTAGATAAGAATTATTAATCCATGTCATTACTGTTCGAAAAAAGTTCATATATAAGCTTTGTACTAAATAAAAGATATGACTGCCGGCACATCTCGACAATTATAGTTCCACTTCAAAGAAAGTCACAAATTAAGTGAATTTGGATCTTATCTGCCTCTTGTTTGACAATCAAGATACCATTTACAAACCACAACATCTATTTATACTAGAAAGGTCATGATTGATTCTAAATATGGAACAATCAAAGACTCCATGAATTACACTTATTTTATTTTCTGTCAATAATTTCAGATGTCAAGGTAGCAAGTGACAGGTCAGCCCCTAAATTTACAGAGGTCTATATATGTGCAATATACTCCAGAATTTGATATAACGTCTCATATGAAGAAAATATAGTTAAGGACTTACCAGCTTCTTGGCAGAAGCCAGCCAAGCCCACAAGGTTTGGATGCTTCACTCTCCATAGCAGCTCTATCTCTAAACCAACAACACAAGTACTCTCTCTTAGCAAACTACACATACAATAAAATCAATAAGCTGTGATTATGCCCTCAAGTAAGAATCCGATACCATTTTTGAATTCAAGAATGCTATCATAAGAATCAACATGTGCCTTCTTAATTGCGAGAATTTTCCCCATCAAACACTCCTTTGTAAACATTTCCAAGCGCTCCCGAACCAAGCAAACACTCTTTACTGAAACACTTGGTGGCTTTCTCAATCTCCTCCAAACTGAATCGTCTCAATCCGATCTCTGTTCAAGAAATTAACACAACAAGTAATTATATTATAAAATTATAACTTTAAACTTTCAGATAAGTTAGTTAGAAGTTTTGGTGTTATAGAAGAATTTAAGATAATACTAGTGCAATACAAGTTCAAATATCATCTGAAGCATATTTAACGCATAAAATAACTCATATGAACTTATCTGAAATTTTATCATAATTTTGGAGTTCTGATGCAGTGAAATAAACTTTAAAGACATCACTTAACACTAATTAACGCACCTCTCATAGACAACTTATTCTTGTATTTCTTTGAGTACATCCTCTTGATGCAAAAATACAGAAGAAAAGCGGACACCATAGCAGCCAGGCTCAGCACTACAGCAACCAACAATTGAGTTCTTCGAGATCGACCAGAATCACCGGTGACATCCTTGGGGACTGTGGTCATTGACGAAGAAACAGATAGATATCGAAATGTCATGGCTAAGTATCAGCATGCATATATATAGAACGCTTGTTTGATCAATATCTTCTTCGTTAGATATATATTTGAGCATGCATGATTGGGCTCAGTCTCTTGGAGGGAATATAGTAAGAGAGAATAAGTGAGAGAGTGGATGGAGGTAGAGAAGAAGAAACCAAGGGAAGACTGTATCGTTTACTACATGAGAATATGTAAAGGAAAAGGATGCAATGCAGTCCAAAACTTGTTAATGTTGCATTTAGTTTGATCCGTGGAAGCTAGCTTTTGGGAGTACTTGGCCGAGTATTTGATGTGAGGGACGGCACATAGTCCACAATTGTATGTAACCGTGTGATGAATAGAATAAGCTCGCCTGCCTTGATGACAATGACAACTACTCTTGTTTGCAAAGTATGAGGAAGGCTATAACTTTATTGGGAAAAAGTAAGCGAGAGTATGAATATATGGGTCGTGGACTGTATTTCACACTTGGTGTACAAATGAGGTCCTGAGGATGGCAGAATCCTTTTTTTAATTTTAATTTTTAAATTTTTTTTTCCGGGATACAATCAGGAAGAAAACAAGTTCGGGAGAATAATAGAAGATTTTCGATAAAGTTTCGATAATAATATGCTTGGCACCTTTTGATCTCTTCTCCCTAAGTTCATGGTGTTTTTTGATTTTGAGTATCATACTTGTATCTATCTCAAATAAGAACCATACTTCTTGGGAAATGATAATGGTCACTTCGCAATAGGTAATAAGCCGCTTGATGACAAATAGAACATAGTCGAAGAATCAATAGAATTAGACGATTAAATCTGTCTACAATGTGCTCCTTTTTAAACACTCCGTCTAGACCGAAAATTATACACAGCTAAATTCTAGATAGAACACCTCAGACGAATTTATCAAAAACTTGTTTATATTTTTCATCCTAGATTGATTTCTTCTGGGCATTGTCGACAATTTCTCCATTTACGATGCCCCATTTTCTATTAATAGTGACTATTTAGTTAACTCTTCTCATTAAGGGTCAGTTTTGTTTTCTGGACTAGAACAACTGGAAACAGTGTTAGTTTGTGTTTTCATCCTCCTTTGTTGGAGGCTTTTCCTTTGCTTTCATGAATTGATTGAGTCTAATGCTTGTGGGTTCCTATTATGAATTATGTTGTATTAGCCCTCTAAAATGTTAAAATGTATATAGGACCAAGTTACCATTTTTGTTCTTAATTTAAGTGGGAAAACATTAAATTGCCCTCTAAATTGTAGATAAAAGTGATAATTATTGTTGTCATATGACTTATATGACATTTCAATGTAATTGGAAATAGTACATTATATAATATGACACAATAATATCTCAAAAAATAATATATGAGACTATAAGCCTATGAATAATCCCAACTAGCTAGCTAGAATCAACCCATGTGTCCCATGATTTACTCAACATGAGTTTAAAGATTCAAAATTAAAGCTTTGAATCGAATTCGAATGGGTTTCTACATGAGACCCACTAGCACCCCACCCCTCCTCCACATTTGCCTGGTCATCCTCCACAACAAGAAGTCTCCTCCTCAACTTCCATCCCTACACGAACACTCCCTCCCCGACCCCACAGCCGCTTCCTCCGGGTCCCACCGATTCCCTCCCCAACGACCCCCCCAAAAAAAAATCACTCCCCACCTACAAAACCCTCTCCCTCCACATCGATCACCAAAGCCGTTGCAACTGTTCAACCACCCAAATCACCAACATACAAATATACAAGAAACCAAAAAGAGAAAATCAATACAAAACAATGGTAGTATGGCTCGTACTAGTGGGGATACTACTCGCATTCGTCGGAGTGAGCGCGGTGTTCACGGCGTACATCTGCATGCTATGGTACGCAAATTCAAGAGTGCAAGTCCAGCCATCAGCGCCAGCTACGGCCACTACTCCAACGGCGGGCGAATGGTGCGAAGGGACTGTCTGCGGCGGAGTTGGAGAGTTTGCCGAGGATTATGGACGGAGGGGCGGCGATCGACACAGAATGTGCGGTCTGTTTGGACGATATCGAGATGGGGCAGAGCGCGAGGATCTTGCCCGAGTGCCAGCATGTGTTTCATCGGAGTTGTGCGGATGCTTGGCTGTGTAACCATGCTGTTTGCCCTCTGTGTAGAGCGGTGCCTCTGCCGAGCTCCTAAGTTTTCATGCAGTATTTTTCGAAATCTTACACACAGACGATTTTTCTTTTTTCTGTTTTTTCTTATAATGGCGTGAGATGAGATTATTTTTCCCCTCCTTTGAGTAGTGTGAGACTGTGAGATATGCGGAAGTAGATGTACGTAGGTTTCCCAACTTTAATTTCGCCAATATTCAATTTCAAAAGTTATAATTCTCGATTGGTTTCTTGTTTCTTCTTTATTTATTTATTTATTCATTGATTTATTTATGTATTTTTACTGGTAGAATAATGTATTTGTCATATAGTTAGTCAAAATTTCCATGATTAAACTATTTTCCAAGACTTGAAAGCATGTTAATAATCATTATGAAATATGAATATTATCACGTTATATTTGATCATTAGTTAGAAAGAAATATAATTTTGAGTTTCTTACTTTTGAGTACTTTTCTTGCCCTTTTCTTTTCCATTGGGGTTTTTAATTTTGATTTTTTTTTTTTTTTGAAAGATGAGAGATTGAGAAAATCATTGTTTATTTATTTGTTAATTATTTTACATAATGAAAGTTTTAATCTATTTCAACTGCCCATTAAGTTGAGACTAATTTATTTTGCTCAAAATTTTGATTTGACGGAGAAAATCAGATGGATCTTTTAAAATTTTTAATTTATTTGAATTATGTTTTGAAGTTAGAGTCTTCTTGTTGCTAATTCCGAACTAATGCCATAGATGGTTTGGTAATTGTTGCTATCTACGAAGTGTTACTCATTGTTGCCAAGAATTCCTAAGAACTGTCAATCCTAGAAAATCTCACATACAACTTACTGTTTGCTAGTTGTCCCCAATTCCTACTTTCTAACTCCCAACGAGACGCGCGGAAGTCCTGTCGTCCATTCTTTGTTGTCAGTTTTGAATTAGAAGTATCTAGAAGTTTACATTACCTTAATGATAGGAGTGGAGATCAAACATAATTAAGAAATAGTTCGCTAATCGTTCATCTAACTATTCGATTGGATATAGTTCATTTAATAGTAAACAAATAATTTTTAGTATTCAGTTCGTTAACAAATAGAATTTAACTATATGTGTGTATTTTCAATTAGTTTAGTTATCAAATATGTGTTTAAATTCTATCTCTTACAATTTTTATTGTTATACATGCATGCTGTTATATTTTTGACTCATTTTTATTTTGGAATTTAAGTTCTATACTAGTTTTGACAAATTTAAAGAGCTCTATTCTAAACAAAATTTCTTGATTATAACCTATTAGGCTACTAACTAGAGTAATTAATGGATTAGTGTGTCGGGTCAATAACTGGGGAAAGTAATTAGACCCCTGGATTAACATATAATGGCGGAGTGAATGCTTTGAATCTATGTCAGACCGATGTGGTTGTTATCCGCATGTACCTGAGGTGATCGCCAATTAAATGTGTGTTTGGTACACAACATCACATTCTAGCGTCGTTCTCAAAAATAGTTTGTTTTTGGAATCATTGCCCTTAAATAGACCGAATCTTACTTCAAGTTCAGCATTCTAGTACGCACAACAGTTCTATGAGAAAAGTTTAGAAGGTAGAATGAAACTTCAAGTTTCGGAAAAATCAACATCTCTCCAAGTACTCCATATTTTCCCCTGTTATAGTGCTTATTTGCATTAATAATATTCGTTAAAAATATCAATAAAGCCGTCCATCTCTTTTTTGTTAACAACTCCTATAATTTTGTGTGAGTCACGTGGGCTGCGGGGGCCACGCGGTTTTGAGCTCACGGTTTTGAGCTCGTGTGGGGGCCACCCCACTCGTTCACGAGAACGTGTTTACGCGTTCTCGTGAACGCGTTTTCGTGGGGGCCCACGTGAACGCGGACGCGGTTTGTCCCTCACACGCGTTTTGAACCCGTTTTTGACCCTATAAATAGGGAATTAAAATCTAGGGTTTAAGCGGGCTGGAGCTATGGTTTGTGGAGGTCGAAAATAGGGTTTTTTGAGCCATCGTTTGAGAGAGAATTTGTGAGAGATTTGAGAGTTTGGTTTGAGGGTTTATTTATGAGATCTTGAGTGATTGTAAACCCTATTTATTTTCTCTTTCTCTCAAGTAGGAAGATCTCTCCCTCCTTGCCCCGTGGATGTAGGCAACTTGCCGAACCACGTAAAATTCGTTGTCTTGCTGATTTGTGTGATTTGTAATAGCTTGTTTAGGTTCCTCGGCAATTCGGTCACCGGCCCGATGAGAGAAGTAAATATCCCACTTTGTTGAGATATTTGCTTGATTCTTATTTTCTTGGTGAGGCGGGAATTCTTATTGTGATCTAGCTCTCTTGTTGTGGTATTGTTCGATAGAGTCTTTGAAATTTCAATTGCGCACAACATTTTGTATATATACCTAGGGTTAATTTTAACTTTAAACTAACACTTCTAGTAAATCAAGTCAACAGGTAGTAGAGGATGCAAATCTCCTATACTGGACCCAACCCATCAAAATTTCTGATATTTATCTTTCATTCTGAACTTAAGCACAAAGGACTCAAGAAAATTGTCGACCAAGACAGCCATAAATTTCAGGGAGAAATCTGACCTTTTTCCTCCTCAAAACAAAAAGAGTCTTTTCGAACCGTTCAAGTTGGGAGGAGCTACTTGTCCTACGTCAAACCACACTTAAAGGTGCTCCAATTTTATAGCTCATAAAGGTTTCTCAACCTTAATGGCTATCTTTTCAATCAATACCCAAATGGTAATTCTTGATTGAATCATTCAAGTCTAGAGTCTTTGTAGGCTGGTAGCCTTTTACTAGAAAGGCTAAATAGCACTTATATTTCTATTGTTTCATCTACTTTTTACTTATATATCCTCAGTTGTATTTGGTAGCAAGATAGTACCCTAAAGGTTTTTAAACTTGTACTTATACACCCTCACTTGATTTTGGTACCAGTCATATACCCTAAAGTTATTAAAATTTGCACTTATATACCTAAAGTTTTTAAATCGACACTTAAATACCCTAAAGTTTTAAAGCTTGTACTTAAATACTCTCAAGTTTGCATAATTGAGGGTATTTATGTGCAAGTTTTAAAATTTTAGGATATTTAAATGCTAGTTGTAAAACTTTAGGGTATTTAAGTGCCACCAACAAAGGTTAGGGTATATAAGTGCAAATTTAAAAACTTTAGGGTATTTTTTGCTCCTATATAAGTTGGGGTATATAACTAAAAAGTTGGTGAAACAATAGGGTATATAAGTGCTATTTGATTAGCCTACTCTAAACTATGATATTGATGCAGCACAGTTCTGATTATATGTAGTGTGTCCGAATTTAAGGGAAAAAATGAATATATTTAAAGTCTCTATTTTTGTTTTTTGTTTTGTTTTGTTTTGTTTTGTTTTTTTTTTTGTTGTAGAAATCACGTTTAAAATAAAATCATTATACAAAAACCACATTTAATTGTCAATTTATTTATAAATCATCTTTAAAAGATTTTTGTTGCAATCAACCACGACCGCACTTTTATTTTTGATTTTTTTGGTAATGACCTTGTCGAACCTTCATTAAGGATCATCTCTATAATATAATTGGTACATGACAACTAATCATTACAAAAAACCAAAAACTTAAATGAAAATGAGTCAGTGGTTGATTGCAACAAAATGTCGTTAAAGGTGGTTTATATATATATATATATATATATATATATATATATATATATATATATATATATATATATATATATATATAATCGAATATGTTTTTGTAGAATGACCTTATTTTGAAGGTGATTTTTAGGGGAAAACCTTTTTTTTCGATAAGTTTTACCAAGATACAAAAAGAATACAAGGGAGCTACTAACAGATAGTGAGCACCAAAACGAATTGCACCATATTGTGCCCTATCTGAATGAAGGATACGATATGATGAACATCAGATTAGGTTCTTTAGGCATGTCACATGCTGTGTTTTTAAGGATATTTTGAGGATTTCAGACGAAATTTCATAAGAAAATAAGTCAAGATAGTTGATTCCAAATCAGTTTAAAGATGATTTATGTATTAATCAAATTTTAAAATTAGTTTTCATATTGTCACCCAGTCCTAAAGCTCTAAGGATCCTATCAGAACCAGCCATATAGAAATGAGGTGGTTTTAACCATAGATAGAATAGCTAAAATCTCTAAATTAACCCTCAATCATCTCTGTGTGGTATAGATCACCCTATTTATATGAGGTTTTCTGATAGAATCCACCCTCGATTTCCGTAGAAAAAACCCTTTTAGTTTCTCTCAAACTAAGCGGCTAAACTACCAAATTGACATTTAAAAATACCCATTTTACCGCATTGGTATTTAAAATATCTCAGATGGCGCTTTGGTATTTAAAGTTGGTTTACGTTAGCACATGGGTCCAAATTTTTCTTGCGTTCTCTTTTCGTGAAACTCATTCATTGACCATCCGTGACCCTTAATGACCGTTAGAAAACGCTGATGTGACATGGATTAGTGGCGTGGACTTGATTAGCTGCTCATGTGCCTCTCCGTGCCATCAATAAGCGAATTCCGGAGATCAAAAGCCCTAAATTGTGGTTGCCCCATTCTTCATGCGTTTCAAAAGATCGACTGATGGGCGGTGGTTAAGGAGATTGTTGCCAAACTTTCTGATTCTTTGGTGATCTCGATTTCATGAAGGGAAGTGAAACCGGTGTCGATAACCTCTGGTAGCGTTATCGTCCTCGTCGAAAAGACAAAGGTGACTATTTTACGCATTTGCTTGTTCCTTGTTGATGCATGAGTTTAAACTTTTATTTATATAAGTGAAATTATAGTTTGGAGTGTTTATAAGTCTTATTATTAACAAATTAGGATTTATGTGAATGATATCGAAGTGGTTTTCAAAAATTTAGGGTTTTGTAAGATTTGGAGCAAAGCGAGCAAAATGTGATTGTGGTTGTATTTTTTTTTGTTCATCATGCGGATGGGTGGGAATATAATGGTTAAATTCGGACATGGTGGTTCTTTTGAGTTTCTATTGTCGAGAAGAGTATATTAGTGGCTCCTTTGGCGTGCAATTCATTGCGGAAGATATCATGACAATAGACTTGTTGGGAGAAAAATTAGAGAGTATGTGTATCTTGATGCATTCACTTTGTGGTATGGAATACCTCGTGGTGGTGTTGGAGCCGTGTGCCTCTTCTCTTAGATACAAACTTAGCAAAATTTATGGAATATGCGTAAGGAGGGTGTAATTGAGGTGTTTGCCAATCATTTTGTAGATCAAGCTATTGAAGTGGACATTCCTCGGTTGAAGATCCTCGGTGCAAGCTAATCGGCATGAAGTTCGACCCCGATGAGTGTACTCCTAAAAAAGTAAGCGGAGGAAGAAAGAAGATAACCCTAAGAGAAAGGACAACCTATAAGAAAGAAAGCGACATGTAAAAGAAATAAGCACTGTTAGGAAAGTATTATCAAAATTTGAAAAGGGGAAAAATATTGCCACTTCAACTCATCTTGATCGGAATGCATCCTCACGATGATGATGACTCGGTAGAGGATGAAACATACAAAATGGACAACTGAAATGGTAGATGATGATGATGAGGAGTTGGTTGAAAAGTCGAGGAAGGAGAAGGGAGAAGAAGGTGGTGGCCGATGAAGGCCATTCTAAACATGAAGCTAACGAGAAAAGGGATATGAAAGTGATGTCTCGGTTGATAGTGAAGTAGAAAAGGCACTAAATAGTGACCATGAGGAGCTTCGTGAGATGAGAGAAAGAAATATTGCCTTATTTTTGCTTGAAGGGTAACATAGCTTTCAGTTGCAAGGATTGAAAAGGAGCGACCAAGTGAAGGAGATCTGGGACAAACAAGCGAGACTCATGCACAACCAATTGAAGCACATGCGACCTAGTACCCTAAATGCGAAGCGGTCTAGTGAGGCAAATCGAGAACCACAACATTATGAAGCAAATGAGGCAACCAACTTGATAAATGTAGAAAGAGCAGCGAAGCAAATGCGAGAACCACGAAGTGGACTAAATACTTGTTATGGTCATAACCACTAACGGTGATTAAGGAGAAAAAGCGAGACCGCACGGATAGCGCTTGTATGTCAACAAAATCGACTCGAGCCTCGCGCGGAGCCATAAAGCTGAGCATTCTGGACCGCCATGGTCCAATGGATGACTATCATCATAAATAGCGGCGAGTGATGCGAATTGACGTCAACAACTCTCTCATGCGACGGCGGTGGCGGTCGTCCATGCGTCGATCGCGGCTTCGAGGCCATTTCGTCGCTCGTCCCATCCAGTTAGCGGGGAGGCAACCGACTATCACCTTAGGCCTCGTGCAGCCCGGGAGCGAAAAGCGGTGCTAGTCGTCCTCCCAACCCTTCACCCATTATAGCCCGTCCTACCAATTGTCGGCCTTTCCCAGCGATGCGGCGAGTGAGACCCTCTTATCGGCCACCCGTCCTCGGGGGCGACACAGCGGCACTGTGCGTCCCTTCCAGTTGATTACCTCGAAGGCGTCGAGGCCGGCGAGTCGGCCACAGCCCGGCTCCCATACCTCATCTTGCGTGGCTTCCTCCACTCAAGCGGCGGTTATCGATTTTCGAGCCATCAGCATCGCATTAAATGCGCTGACAGCCCCTTAACTCCCCCATCTCTCACGGTATTTAAGGCACCTCGGACCCATGCAGCTACAGGCGCCGTCAATCCCATCCCATTAATGGCGAATAGACCACACTAACCCTCAAATTACCCGCAATTTGACACCTGTAAAGGCCAGCCACCGTAGCAGACAGAGAGATGCTCAGCCAATCACTGGCTCACACGTGGAAGAGAGGGCTGACTCAGCAATGGTTTCTCGGCCAACGGAAAGACGAAAACACCCCCACAACCCTAGGTATAAGTAGCAACGTGAGCAACGAACCAAGTAAGCAATCTCTTCCGAGTGAATTCCTGCTCCATGAGATTATCTCCCTTTTACTGACTTGACCGTCGGAGGAACCACCGGAGATCCCAACTCCGCCTCTTCCACAGGTCCCTCTTTTTGCTGCAGACGAGTCCCTTGATCGGAGTCAGCGTCGCTGGGCTTTAGGAGAGAAGGCGGACTCCGCTCTCTTAAAAGCTAAACTCACTCGAGGTTAGTGACTGTGATTATATACATCAACAGTTTGGCGCCCACCGTGGGGCCTCCTTTCTTCTTCTTGCAGTTATGTCCAGCGGCGATGATCTTTCCGGGTCGGGGAACCTACAGGCGGGCTATGTCACTCAAGCCCAACTCCAGGAATCCACCGAGAAGATCACCCAAGCCATGCAAACAACCATGCAAACCCAGCTCAGAGCTTTTGCAGATGACCTCTTCACTCGCCTCCCACCTCTCGCGGCAAAGGCGCCATCGGCAGGGCGGACGCCAGCCTTAGCCATTCCGCCGCTTCGAGGCGAGGCCGAAGCCGTCATGAGGCAAATTCCGTTCCGGAAACTCATCATATTGACAAGTCGCGAAGAACCGCTTGGCCAGCGCCGCCTCACCCTGCGAGGCAGTGAGCCAGGCGCCGATATTAAGCGCCGCCCCTTCGCCCCTCGAGCCGAAAGCCCTTCTCTAGCCAAGGCTAGAGCAGGCAGGCCTCAAGGCCCGTGCGGCCCGGCGCCATTCCCAACCCACCGGCGCACGGGCGACTACAATCAAGTGTACCCGCCCGAAGGCGCCATCGGAGGAACACCCCTTCACCGACTCCATCATGAGAGCCGTGAGAAGTTCAAGATGCCGCGATGGACAAATGCAGGCGATAGAGACCCGTCAGAACATGTACAGGACTACCACAACACCATGATCATGATCACGGCGCCGAAGCGACTATCTGTCGGCGCTTCCGTCACACCTGCGAGGGCGCCAAGCTTTGGTGGAATTGGAGAAGAAATCCATTGGCGGCTTGAAGAAGCTGGCCGGCAGTTCATCCACCATTTCTTGGCAGCGCCAAGCCCAAACTACCCTCGGTGTGCTCATCGGACCAAGCAAGAGGCGGGAAGCCTCAGAGCCTACATCAAGAGATTCCAGGCGAAGAGATTAGAAGTCGAAGACCAAGGGAGCAAAGTCGCTATGGCGGCTCTAGTAGCGGGGCTGCGTCCTGGCGACTTGTCTAAAGCCCTCAACAAGAAGCCCATCGGGAGTTCGAGCACTTGATGTCCAAAGCCCAGCTTACATGAACATGGAAGAAGCGGCGTACAAGATGCGCCACGTAGAGTCCAGCAGCGGCCCGCGGCCATTTTGGCCCTCCCGGCAGTCGCGGTACCCATCATCCTCCCTGGCCAGGCCACTGCTCGGCTCCGGTAGCCCCTCAGCTAGGTCAGCTCAGACCCGCCTCGAAAAAAGAGCCGAGGCACATCCCAAGGAATCCTCCTCCCAAGAACAACCGCAATGTTCGGTTCGAAAGGAGGGAGGACAGAAAGCGAGATGCTCCCCTCCGGTGTTCCAGTCCTTGATACCTCCCTCTCGGGGCCACGGACAAGGCCCGAGAGAGGGGCTCCTCCACAAGCCCCCGCGAATGAGGGCAGACCCAAGCAAGAGAGATCCAGCTGATTGCCGATACCAAGATCACGGCCACGACACGAGGCTGCCGTGTTCTCGAGAAAGACATTAAAGACCTCATTGAGAGGTTTCTTGAAGAACTTGATCTATGGGGCGGCACCAAAGGCGACCAGACCTCGCTCGATCTCCCGGCCTCGACCTAGCTCGGAGCACAGGAAGCGGACAAAGTGGGGGTAATCAATACCATCAGCGGAGGTCCTACCTTGGGAGGAGAATCCAATAGCCGAAGAGGTATGCCAAGCATGCTTTACGGGTGAACAGCTGCGACAAGAAGCAGAAGGCCGATGTATCCATCTCTTTCAGCGAGGCCGACTTGGATGGAGTCGAAACGCCTCATGACGACCCCATCGTCATATCAGCCGATATCTACGGCTTTAAGGTGAAGAGGATCATGATCGACACCGGGAGCTCTGTCGACATATTGTTTTTGGACGCGTTCAACCGTATGGGCATCGACAGGTCCAAACTCCAGCCGTCCTTGGGTCCCCTGATTGGTTTCACGGGACATTCTCAGCTTCCAGAGGGACAGATCACCCTTCCCCTGACTGTTGGGCAACCCCCATGCCAATCGACCATGGACGTCCAGTTTGTAGTAATGGACATCAAGTCGGCATAATGTCATCTTGGGCGAGCGTCTCTCCACCACTTGCGAGCCATCCGTCCACCTATCATCGGATGATCAAATTCCGACATCGAGAGGGTGGGGATAGTCGGGCGACCAAAGAAAGCCCGAGCTTGCTCGCCCTCTCCACCAAGGGAAAAGTCGCGACCGCCACGCCCATCGAGAAGGCGGCTCTCGGCTTGAAAAGAAGGAGGCCTGAAAGGGCGACTCGGTTGAGGACCTCCATGAGATCCCCATCGACCACAGAAGGGCCTTCGAGGATCCGGATCAACCTCCGAACCATTACGAGGTGCGATAATTGCTTTTCTTTTATCTAATCTTGATGTGTTTGCTTGGAGTCGGAAGACATGCGGGCATTTCACGGCGTCATTTGCCACGAGCTCTCCGTCGGCCGACACACCAAGCGGTTCGTGAAGAAGAGGCAGGGCCCGGCCAAAAGCGGCGAAGAGGTCGGCGGCTCTTGAGAGCGACTTCATTCGGGAGGTCAATATCGAATGGTTGTCCAACGTCGTCCTAGTGAAGAAGTCTAGTGGCAAATGGAGGGCGTCGCGTCGACTTCACCGACCTCAACAAAGCATGCCCCAAGGACGGCTACCCCTTCCCGCGCTCGATCAATTAGTCGATGAAAGTCACGAGACATCAGTTCTTGAGCTTCTTGGGCGCCTTCGAGTTACAACCAGATCCGCATGGCGGAGCATGATCAAGCGTCCTTTGTCACCGGCCGGGTACCTTTGTTACAAAGTAATGCCCTTTGGTCTCAAAACAGGAGCTACCTATCGAGGCTGGTCAACAAGATCTTCAAGCCCATTTCGTCGCAATGTGGAAGCCTATGTGGGCGACATCTTGGTGAAGTCGAGACTCGCGGTACCCACATCACCGACTTGGAAGAAACCTTCGCCCCTCCGGCTACATGAAGCTCAACCCGACCAAATGTGCTTTTGGGGTACAATCGGGAAAATTTCGGATTTATGATCACCCGGAGAATCGAAATCAACGGGAGAAGATAGAAGCCATTGGCGACTCCCGAGCAGCGCACCATGAAGGATATCCGAAGCTCAGCGGGAAGATAGCGCCTCAGGCGCTTCCTCTCCAAGTCGGTGAGAGAAGCCTTCCTTTCTTCAAGATACTCGGAGGGCCAAAGATCCCAAGAAGAAGGCTGGAGTGGACCGAGTCTTCTGCCTGAGAGAGCTCAAGGTCTATCGAGCACCAAGCCGCTCTTAAGCCAACCCACCGAGGGGAAACCCTATACTGTATTTGGCCGTCTCGCTGAAGGCGTGAGCTCGGCTCGTTCGGAGGAAGACCACATCCGAGCCGGTCTATTATGTCACCGGATCTTATGGCGGGGAACTCAACTACCCCAGTGAGAAAGCATCCTTCGCCCTCATCACCACCGCGTAGACCGTCCCTACTTTCAAGCACACTCTATTGTCGTGCGGACGAGCCTCCCATTGAAGAAATCCCTAGAGCCCCACGCATCGGGAGAATGGTCGGCGTGGTCGTCGAACTTCGATGAATATGGCGTGCGATTCGAGCCGGGACCACCATAAAGGCACAAGCATTGGCCGACTTCCTCATAGAATCAACCTCGCCGGATGGCGAACGGATGATCTCATTGTCCTGCTCAATCCGCCCCTAAAGGCCGGGACAGCAGCGACACCTCCCATGTCCGACGACGGCTCCCACGAAGTCGCCTCTTGGTGGGAATTGAGAGTGGATGGATCCTCAAATGAAGCGAGGGGCGGGGCGGCGTCGTCTTGCGTAGCTCAGAAGGAGCGATCCACAGGCAGATCCATCGCCTTCAAGTTCCCGCCTCGAACAATGAGGCGAATCTGAAGCCCTCGCCCGGCCGCGGTGCCCCAGCGCAACCAAAGGCGGTGTGTTGGCCACTCTCAGTGGTTCATCAAGTTAGCGGCAAATCGCCGCCAAGGATAAGAGGATGGCTCGGTGCACGAAGATTGTCAAGGACACATTGCCCGCCGCCAACTTCAAAATTGTCCAAGTCCCTCGCGCTGCTTGCGGCGGGCCTTGTCGGCTTCGCATCAACCAGCTCCTTGAGTAGCTCCGGACCCATCCTCGCCGATACACTCCCTCATCCAAGCATCGCAGGACCCGCCTCAGGCGTCATGCAAACAGATACTCCCCATGAGTCCTGCTGGATAGACCCTATCATCCAGTTCTTGGTGGCCGGCTCTTTACCTACCGACCCGGCCGAAGCAAAGAGTTTGCAGAGAGCCTCCCGCTACCTCATGATTGTGACCAGCTCTGGGACGTCCTATCTAGTCGGAGTGGGGCCTATCTCCGGTGCCTCCGACCGAGCCGGCGATTATGTTTTGAAGGAAATCCATGAAGGCACCTGCGGCAACCACCCAGGGGCGAGAACCCTCGCCCAGAAGATCATACGCCAGGGATACTATTGGCCGACCATTGTGGCCGACTCCCGGCGGCTCGTCTCCAAGTGCAAGAAGTGTCAACTCTTTGCGGAGATTCCCAGAGCCGCCACGAGCTAACTTCCATCTTCAGCCCCTTCCTTTAAGCCCAATGGGAATTTGGATATCTTGGGGCGCTCCCCTTGCCGAGCGCAAGTTCACGATAGTCGCCATCGACTACTTCACCAAATGGATCGGCCGAGCCTTTGGCGAAGATCGGAGAAAACAACATCACCGGCTTTGCTTGGAAGTCGATCGTATGTCGGTTCGGCGTCCCCGCTCATTCATCACCGACAAGCGGCACTCGGTTCGGCGGGATTCCAAGATTTTGTGAAGAATGGGGATCAAGCTCAAGTTAACCCGGTAGCCCACCCAAGTGCAATGGTGCAGGCCGCTAATAAATGCATCCTCCAAGCTCACGAAGAAGAAGGTCGACCAAGCGTTCGGCAATTGGGTCGAAGAACTACCGAGCATCCGTGGTCATACGGGGCGACCCACAAGAGTTCAGCAGGAGAAACCCGTTCATGCTAACCTCTGGTGAGCGATGGCTCCGTGGAGGTCGGCATGCCCACCATCCGACTCCAACATTTCGGCGAGGAGGTGAATTCGATGGACTTGAGGACAGTGGACTGATGGATGAGATCCGGCGACCGCTCTGTGAACAAGTCGTCAATCAAGAGCGGATCGCCCGATACTACAACAAAGAAAGTCCGTAGGAGATTCCAAGTCGGCGACCTAGTCTTTGAAAGCGCCTTCGACAAAGACACCCGTGGCAAGTTGGCGCCTAATTGGGAGGGGCCCTACACCGTCCTTGAAGAATCACGCCCCGGAACATACCGACTCAGAAGCCCCGATGGGAGAGTCCTACAACATCCCTGGAACATAGAGCACCTCAGGAAGTTTTTTCAATAATTTAGTGTTGTAAATTCAGTTCATTCCCTCCCAATACAATTCACTTTCTGCCTCTAATTATTGTTGTTTGTCATAAATTATGCAAGGAGCGTCAAAATCAGTTCGTAGAATCCAGCCGATCAACACCTCCCTTGTGAAGCGGCCCGACTCACTACCGAATTAGGAAAACCGACCACTGGTAGTCAAGGCAATTTTCTAGTCGAGATGGGTCGAGTGATCTGTCGCTAAGTAGAGTCAAGAAACTCTTCTCATTTAGCGAGTCAAGAAACTCTTCTCATTTAGCGAGTCAAGAAACTCTTCGCTTGGTCCCGACGGGTGATCTTGCCCATTCCACTAAGGAAGCGAGCCCTATTAGCCAGCGAAATCGGATTATCCTTCCTCGATAGGCGGTGAGGCCACTGCAGCTCACCCCGTGAGAGGAAGCCGGTCTTTGAAAAGACCTAGGCGCCACGTAAGTCCTAGGCACCGACCTCTGTGATGCGTCCTCCGCGAGTCGTCGGCTCCCGGGGCCGGCTCGAGCTTGCTCTTTGCCTCAAAGCAGAGATCGGCCTGTAGAAAAGACCTAGGCCCGTAAGTCCTAGGCACCCGACCTCTGTGATCGTCCTCCGCAGTCGTCGGCTCCCGGGGCCGGCTCGGGCTTGCTCTTTGCCTCAAAGCAGTCGGCCTGTAGAA
This sequence comes from Asparagus setaceus, assembly GCA_012295165.1. Taxonomy (NCBI): domain Eukaryota; kingdom Viridiplantae; phylum Streptophyta; class Magnoliopsida; order Asparagales; family Asparagaceae; genus Asparagus; species Asparagus setaceus. Next base: position 53,082 of record WHSE01000117.1, read on the forward strand.
AAGACCTAGGCGCCCGCGTAAGTCCTAGGCACCCGACCCTCGGTGGAGTCCTCCGCAGTCGTCGCTCCCGGGGCCGGCTCGAGCTTGCTCTTTGCCTTAAAAGCAGAGATCGGCCTGTAGAAAAGACCTAGGCGCCACGTAAGTCCTAGGCACCCGACCTCTGTGATGCGTCCTCCGCGAGTCGTCGGCTCCCACGGGGCCGGCTCGGGCTTGCTCTTTGCCTTAAAGCGAGATCGGCCTGCCGAAAAGACCTAGGCCACGTAAGTCCTAGGCACCCGACCTCTGGCGGTGCGTCCTCCGCAGTCGTCGCTCCCACGGGGCCGGCTCGAGCTTGCTCTTTGCCTCAAAGCAGAGATCGGCCTGTAGAAAAGACCTAGGCCACGTAAGTCCTAGGCACCCGACCTCTGGCAGTGCGTCCTCCGCAGTCGTCGCTCCCACGGGGCCGGCTCGAGCTTGCTCTTTGCCTCAAAGCAGAGATCGGCCTGTAGAAAAGACCTAGGCCACGTAAGTCCTAGGCACCCGACCTCTGGCGGTGCGTCCTCCGCGAGTCGTCGGCTCCCACGGGGCCGGCTCGAGCTTGCTCTTTGCCTCAAAGCAGTCGGCCTGTAGAAAAGACCTAGGCCACGTAAGTCCTAGGCACCCGACCTCTGGCGGTCGTCCTCCGCGAGTCGTCGCTCCCGGGGCCGGCTCGGGCTTGCTCTTTGCCTCAAAGCGAGATCGGCCTGCCGAAAAGACCTAGGCGCCACGTAAGTCCTAGGCACCCGACCTCTGGCGGTCGTCCTCCGCGAGTCGTCGGCTCCCGGGGCCGGCTCGAGCTTGCTCTTTGCCTCAAAGCGAGATCGGCCTGCCGAAAAGACCTAGGCGCCGCGTAAGTCCTAGGCACCGACCTCTGTGATGGAGTCCTCCGCAGTCGTCGCTCCCACGGGGCCGGCTCGGGCTTGCTCTTTGCCTCAAAATAGAGATCGGCCTGCCGAAAAGACCTAAGCCACGTAAGTCCTAGGCACCCGACCTCTGTGATCGTCCTCCCGCAGTCGTCGCTCCCGGGGCCGGCTCGAACTTGCTCTTTGCCTCAAAGCGAGATCGGCCTGCCGAAAAGACCTAGGCCACGTAAGTCCTAGGCACCCGACCTCTGGCGGTCGTCCTCCCGCAGTCGTCGGCTCCCACGGGGCCGGCTCGAGCTTGCTCTTTGCCTCAAAGCAGTCGGCCTGTAGAAAAGACCTAGGCCACGTAAGTCCTAGGCACCCGACCTCTGTGATGCGTCCTCCCGCAGTCGTCGGCTCCCCACGGGGCCGGCTCGAGCTTGCTCTTTGCCTCAAAGCAGATCGGCCTGCCGAAAAGACCTAGGCCACGTGAAGTCCTAGGCACCCGACCCTCTGGCGGTCGTCCTCCCGCAGTCGTCGCTCCCACGGGGCCGGCTCGAGCTTGCTCTTTGCCTCAAAGCAGTCGGCCCTGCCGAAAAGACCTAGGCGCCACGTAAGTCCTAGGCACCCGACCCTCTGGCGGTCGTCCTCCCGCAGTCGTCGGCTCCCGGGGGCCGGCTCGAGCTTGCTCTTTGCCTCAAAAGCAGATCGGCCTGCCGAAAAGACCTAGGCGCCGCGTAAGTCCTAGGCACCCGACCTCTGTGATGCGTCCTCCCGCAGTCGTCGCTCCCGAGGGGAGCAGGCTGGTTATCCACACGGAATGAAGATCGGCCTTACCAAGAATCACAAGCGAATCCGGGACGTGGCCCGGGCCTTCGCAGCGTCGATTCAGCGGTAGGACCCAAATGCCCCGGCGTGCAAGCGGACCGATGTGGTAGACCAAGCACGAGGGGCGACTGATCTTCGGTCTACTTATTATGTTCATTGTAAGCCCACGGGGGCGATCCATTCGATCTACTTATTATGTTCATTGTAAGCCCCGCGAGCAGACTCATCGATCTACTTACTATGTTCATTGTAAGCCCCACAGGGGCCAACTCGTTTTCAATAAAAAAAAAAAGAGAGAAAGAAGAGCCAAGAATGAGTCGAATAGACAACCACCATCGCTAAAATGCGACCTTTCATTGATATTCCAAGCAAAAATTTACAATGGTAAAAAATATATACAAGTCCAAACAGACGCTCCAGTCGTTACTCTTCGGTTTCTTTCTCCTTGCTTTCGTCGTCTCCTCCGCTCGCCTCGGCGCTCATGCCAGTGCTCCCTTGAGAAGGGAGGTGCCGCAATAGTTGCAGAAGTTAATGAAAGGGCGCCATGGGTGCAAACATCGACCCCATGGTTTCATATCAGCACAATAGCCCGGAACCCATGGATGCAAACAAGGCCGCTCTTCCTCGGAGAAACACTCGGCGCTCCAACTATTCCTCGGCTGAAGCAGCGGGCGACAAGAGGCATTGCTTACAATCTGGAGACAGGCGTGCCCCTTATTTCTGCATTGCATCCCTTTCTCGAAAAAGTGTTGATGAGCTAGGTGTGTCTCGATTACAAATGGCGCATTCGATAGCCATATTGGTGGGCTTCGCAGTCATCATCGGCGGCTCTCGATTCGATAGCGATCGTCGACCCTCTGGAACATTCATTTCACTTGGACTCGTTTCCAACCGACTCCAAGCGAAAGCCAAGCTATTATGGTCATAACCACTAACCCGTGATTAAGGAGAAAAATGAGACAGCGCGGATAAGCGTTTGTATGTCAACAAAACCGACTCGAGCCTCAGCGCCCACAAGCCCGCCGTGGCCAATGCCGGCCATGGTCCAATGGATGACTATCATCATAACGCGGCAGGCTGTGCGAGTCGGCCCGTTAGCAACTCTCCGCGGGCGGCCTTGGCGGTGACGGTCGTCGCCCGGCGATGCGGCTTCGAGGCTATTTCCGTCGCTTCGTCTCGCCGGTTGCGGGGAGGCAACCAGCTATCACCTTCCGGCCTTTCGTGCAGCTCTGGGGCAGCGGCGGTGCTAGTCGTCCTCAACCCTTCACCCATTATAGCCCGTCCTACCAATTGTCGGCCTTTCCCCGCGATGCGGCGAATGAGACCTCTCTTATGACCACCCGTCCCGGGGGCGACACAGCGGCCACAGTGCGTCCCTTCGATTGATTACCTCGAAGAGCGTCGAGAGAGAAAGTGACCGCGACCCGACTCCCACATACCGACCAACTGGCGAGGTGGCTCGACCAAGTGGAAACCACCAGGTGGCAGCACCCTCCATTGTATAAATAGGGGGTCTTGGACTTCGAGAGGGATGGCGGTTAGAGAGGACTTGGGCTTGGGATTTTGGAGGATTTTCTTAAGAGTTCTCCACGAGATCCTGAGAGCCGTCGGCCTTACCGTTCAGAGCACCGTGAGCACAAGTCTAGTCGGCGTCGATCTTCAAGCGGAAGGTGGCGGGTGAATCGAACTCTGAGATACCCTCTAGGTTAAGCCGTCTTAACCTCGGGGATAGCTGTGATTTCTCTAGTAGATCTCACCGCTCGTGATCCTCTCGCCGTGAGTGTGATCCCGTGGCGATCCTCTCCTTAGTGAGTGTGATCCCCTCGGTAACCGTTTCCTTCGTGAAGCGAGCCTTCCATCTGTAGTTCCATAACCGGGTCTCTACGGATTGGAATTGCGGTGGTCCACGGACACAAAAGTCCCGACACGGGCAAAGAACCCATAGCGAGGATCCGATATAGAGATCCTCGTGTTTGTTCTAAGGATAAAAGTTGTAATCTTTTGATTTTCATTATGCGCCTTAAAATAAAAGGCATTTCTTTTGAATTTTGTTGTAGGCCAAAGCTGTAAGCAAGTTCAAATCAATGACAATCATCCCAACTTTACCTTGAACAAGTGGCGACCCGCGATTAGGAGCCACAGGCCTCGAATCGGAGGTAGAGTGCGTCTTGCAGCATGATTCCTATCCGGTGGAGGAAGAAGTCGAGTTCGAGTTCGACCAAGAGAATGCGAGTATCTTTCCTCGTCTTCGGATCGATTCCCCAGCGCTCAAGAAGATCTCGGCGCAAGGAGAACCCGATGGGCCTCGATGTAGAGCCCGGGGCGGAGTCCAACTATTTGCAGGTGTGAAAATCCCGCCGGTCCGAAGTCGGATGGCGCCGAGATGAACATCGATAAGCG
>WHSE01000118.1:0-57016 GCA_012295165.1 Asparagus setaceus
AAGGGGTGTGGTGTTGGCGAATCTTTGTGGGCGTCGGTACATCGAGGAAAAAGCTCACGAGTGCGGGAGGGATTGACTTGCTACGGTGACTTCTTGGTCACCTCTGCTCCTTTAAGTGTTGAGTAGCTGAACCAGCGCGTGCTGCAGCGTCGTGGGAGCCTGGCGTTTTGGATCCGCCCGAGGGTGGAGCGATCTCGCTAGCCGGATCCATTCTTCGGTCGGCGGTTTAGAGGAGTTACTACCTATCTTAGATCTTCGGGGCTCGTGCCGTCGTGGAACATCGGATCAAACTTGTATCGGACCAATCCATGGATTCTAGCAACTGCGTATTACAGCATAAGGCGTTGTCGGCGCCGTTGGCGGGCTCTCTTTGAGAGAGTCACATAGCCTTGGCGGACTTCTCCTCATTGGCCCAGGAGGAGATCGAATCTGGCGCCTTTGGATGGCGGGGGAGTTATTCGTCATTGTTGTTGGCGGCGAGGCGTCGGCTTGGTCGGTGGCATGAGTCCTCCTTGCGGCCGAGGAGGGCTTCTTAGAGGAAAAGAGTTGGATGAAGCAGAGATAGGCCTCAAATTTCTCTGGTCGAATTATTACTCGACCTCTTCGATCGGGGATCGAATCGTGGTGTGACACGGCGATCTCGGATGCAAGACCGGTGGCTCCCCCCTGTGGTGCATGACTTGTCCTCGGGGAAAAGTCACTATCTTTTCATTGGTGAAATCATTCTACCTTGATGGGATTACAAATGAGTTTCAAATAAAAATCACCTTTTATAAGGCTTTTACAATGAAAAAAGATAAAATTACAACTTTCCTCCTTGTGAACAAGCGGGATCCGTTTATGGGATCACAAACTGCGATGGGATTCTTTACGTGGGGATGTATTAGTGGACCACCAGCGATTCCTTTCCCAAGTGTTGATCAAGCGAGATGCGGATGCGGATCTAGATCTAAAATCCTCTCCTTTTTAGGGAATTCTTAGATCGATCGGTCACGAGATCTAGCGAATCTGATTAATTAGCCAGGAACTAATCAGCGTAGTGAGCGAGATCGACCAGCGAACTTCGTTACTCTTCTTCGGATCAAGGCCAAGCTTGATCAAAGGATGGTTTGTTGTTGTAGATGCGGATCAAAACTTTGGATCTCGAATGCCGTCCCCAGCGCAAGTCTAGATCTTGATCTCCTCTCCTTTGGAAATTCTCTAACCTAGGCACACACAGAGTTAGGCGGCTATCTCCTCTTTTTTTATCTCTGCCGACCTGCGAAAATGAAACCCAGCCGTCACATAGGTGCGGCCGGATCTTGGTGGCGGGCAAAAAGCCCATTGGCCTTGGTGTCACGCCAGTAGAGACACCTACAGGTCTCCTTCGAGCGAACACCTCTGAGTGTCTCGCTCAAGCCCGAACACCTCGGAAATGGGAACACCTGCAGATGTCATCTCGCTTCGGGCGAGACACCTCTCAGATGTGGGGCACCTCAGGAATAGTCTCGGTGCGGAGAGACACCTCTGGAATCTCGCTTCGGGCGGCAGCAGCCTGAAGATCTTCCGAGGCGAGACACCTCTGAGTGTCGGTTTGGCGGCGTTGCGTGGCTTCTCTCTGCTGGTTTTAGAGCTTAATTTGAGGCTTCAAAGTTGGGTTTATCCCTTTACTGCGCACTCATGGCGCATCGGTTCACCAGGTTAGAATCGGTGGCGGCTGGAAAGGAAGCTCTTTTCAAAAACTTCTGCGTAGAGCGTCTTGAGGAGGCGTTTGCGTTGCGTTCACTTGTGGTCGTCAGCGGTTTGCCAGTACTTCATCGGATGACTTATGCGATTATTCTGCGTCATCATCGAGCTACGTTCGGGGACTTATAGGCAATTTTCAGCGCTACGCATCTCTCCCCGTCACATTCTTTGAACATCTTCCATACTGGCTTTATCCTCCCGGTACCTTTACCACCATCCACTTACGGATCTAATCTTTCTTGAACTGACACACTCAACTCTCGGCACCACAAATCACTTTCTGGAGCTAAGCTCGAGAACTAGTTCTTCCACAGAGCAAGTGGCGGTCGACCCACCTCCTACTACGAGGATCAACCGGCTCCTCCATAAAGCTCCATCGGACTGAACCACCCTCGCGATATCCCACGGGACCCGATATCCCACTCGAGATGTGACCACCCGACCAAATCTGGCGACCCGACTTCACATCCATTGCTTTTCACCGGTCACTTTATGATGATGTCGGATTATGTGGAACCCCACTCTTACCATGATGCGATCCAAACACCACGGTGGCAGCGAGGCCATGCGGGGCGAACTTCTGACTCTCCGGCAAACTCATCGTGGGATCTCACCCCTCTTCCCGGGGAAAACACCCATTAACTGCAAATGGACCTACAAAGTCAAGACTAAAGCGGATGGAACCATCGGCGTCACAAGGCTCGGCTAGTCGCGAGGTTTTACACAATAATATGGGGTGGACTATGAGGAGACATTACGCACCATTGCCAAAATGACTCTACTATTAGCTGCTTGCTGCTCGCCGCCTCGAAGGCACTATATCAAATGGATGTGAAGAATGACTTTGCATGCAAAATCAATGAAGATATTTACATGACTCTCTCCACCTGGACTATCTCACCCCAAAGGCCTCGTCTGTCACCTTGAGCTCTATATGGCCTCAAACGGGCACCCATACGGATTAGCCCGATTCATAAGCCATGTAACCCGGTGGCTTCTTTAGAGTGAAAGCGACCAGGCAATGTTCATCTCCTCTTCAAATGGACAGCGGACCATCCTACTTCTCTACGTCGATGACATGATCATCACCGGTGACAACCCATCGACCATCGGCACATCAAAGGTGGTAGAACCGCCGGCCATGGTAGGTACCTCGGCCAAGTTGGCAGAGTGCGCAGCTCTCCCGTTCGTTTTCCGTCGTTTTTCGGTTTTCATCTCGGGCTTGAGTTACATGCGTATTTGATTAGGGACTAGTTCTTGGTTCGTTCGGTTTATGGTCCACGAAATCCGATCGTCGATTTCAAGTCCGTTTAAACCGTGCTTGTGGCGGCTGTGGGTTTGCCGTGGGTTCGCGTCTTAACGATTCGGCGTCGTATCATTCGATGGGTTGTCATTCGAGCTCCCGTCTGAGTTGGTTTGAGGGATCTTGTAAGTATTTTTCGCCTTCTGAGATACCCCTCCAAAGCGTCTCGGTCGATTCTTATGAGTGGGATGCTTTGGACATGATAGTTCGGCCTTGAGTCGCTGAGGTCCCAAAGATAGCTTCAAGTCTTGATTCTTCGGACCATCGGTTCTTTGTAGGATTTACGATAAGATCCGCGGTAAAAGTCGGTTGATTGGCGGGTGCAACTTCTGGATCGTTGTATAAACATTACATCATCAAAAGACAAAGGGTACTCTATCGTCATTTATTGATTCATGGCAATTTGCCAATTATAAAAGATAGCTTGTTCGCGGTAAAAGTCGGTTTGATTGTCATTGATTTGAACTTGCTACGGCTTCTTTGGCCTACAACAAAATTCAAAGAAATATCGCCTTTTATTTTAAGGCTTACAATGAAAATCAAAAGATTACAACTTTTCCTTTATGAACAAACACAGGGATCTGTTATATCGAGGTCCTCGCTTGCGTCGAGTTCTTTGCTGTCTTAGGGACTTTTGTGTCCGTGGACCACAGCGCAATTCCGATCAGGTAGAGCAGGGTTACGGAACTACTGAGCGTAGAGAGGCTCGTTTCACGAAGGAAGAAGCGCTGAGGGATCACACTCACGAGAGGAGAGGATCGCTGCGGGGATCCACACTCCTGAGAGAGGATGGCCGGGCGGGTGAGATCTACTAGGAGAAATCAGCGCTATCCACGAGATTAAGGCGAAGCTTAACCTAGAGGGTATCGTAGTCGACCGAATTCAGTTACCTTCGCTTGTAGATCGGGCGTCTGAACTTGTGCTCGCCGGTGCTCGGAACCGTCGTCGGTGGTATCGTGGACTCGCAGAATTCTTCGAAGATCTCCGAAATCCGCGCTCTTAAAATCAACCCGAAATCTCCCAGAAGCCCCCTCGAAGGCGACACCCCCTATTTATACAAATCGGGGTGTTTAATGGCTCGGCCACTAGGCGAGCCACCTCATGGCCGAGGTGGCTCGGCCATGGTCTTAGAGCCACCTCGGCTTTCTGGCGAGTCACCTCGGCCAGTTGGCGGGGTGGCTCAAAGTGGCAGCCTCGGCCACTTGGCGGGTTCCCGACAAGTGGGCGAGGTGGCAGCCAAAGTGGTGAGACGCCGACCACTTGTAGAGGTACCGACAGGATTGGCTGAGGTCATGCTCGCCGTTGGCCGTTTTCCGTCGTTTTCGGCGTTTTTCATCTCTCGGGCTTGAGTTACATGCGTATTTGATTCGGGACTAGTTCTTGGTTCCGGGTTCCAGCGGTCAAATCCGATCGTCGATTCAAGTCGGTTTTAAACCCGTGCTTGTGGCTGTGGGTTTGCCCGTGGGTTCGCGTCTTAACGATTGACGTCTGTATCATTCGATGGGTTGTCATTAGCCCGACTCCCGTCCGCGAGTTGGTTTCGGGGATCTTGTAAGTATTTTCAGCCCTCGGAATACCCCAGCGTCTCGGTCGATTCTTGATGGTGCAGGATGCTTTGGACATGATAGTTCCCGCCTTCGATTGGTGAGGTCCCAAATAAGCTTCAAGTCTTGATTCTTTCCGGACCATCCGGTTCTTTGTAGGATTTTTGATAAGATCCGTGCTGCATTTATTGTCGACCGCTTGTTAAAACCTGATTGAAGGCGGGTGGGTGAGTGTTTTTGTAACTTCGTGTCGGTTGGTTGTTGTTTGACTAACCATCGGACTTTTGGACTTATCCATTGTGGCGAACTCCTTGTTGGCGACCGTTGGTTAATGCGGATACATGGAATTTCATAACCTTTAATCGGCTAATTCTTCCATCATCACATGTGTTGTTGGTTTTAACCCGTGGAGGACTGACGATCTTTTCATGGAGATATCCTCAGGGGATTCCTTGTTGAAGCGAGGAGACCATTTGGCTTTCAACCATCGTCGCCTTGATGGCGGAGTCACGGCGCTTTGACCGTTGTTGGGATATGATTATCCACGGTGGGTGAAGTTTCTTGGGTGGACATATTGTCGGTGTCGTCATGACTTTCCGCCTCGTCAGATTATTCCTCTCTTGGATATTATGGTGGGAGAAATTAAGGGTTATCGAGTTATCCTTAAGAATATGGGTTTATTCTCCGGGAACTCGTTGAGAATTTGGAAGCTTGTTTATACTAATCCTAGTTGGAGTAGGATTAGGCGTTGATTTGCGTCGGTGCAATCCGATCGAGTTATCCTAAGAATATTTCTTGTGAGAATATCCTTAGGAACTCCTCGACAAATTAGGAAGCGGTTTATACTCGTAATCCTAGTTGGAGTAGGATTAGGCGCAGCGTTGATTTGCGTCGGTGCAATTCGCGACCGAGTTATCCCTATATTTCTTGTGAGAATATCCTTAGGGAACTCCTCGACAATTTAGAAACGGTTTATACTCGTAATCCTAGTTGGGTAGTAGGATTAGGCTGACTTGTTGATTTCGCCGGTGCAATCCGTACGATCGAGTTATCCTAGAATATTTCTTGTGAGAATATCCTTAGGAACTTCGACAAATTAGGAAACAATTTATACTCGTAATCCTAGTTGGAGTAGGATTAGGCGTAGCGTTGATTTCGCGTCGGTGCAATCCGTCTGTCGAGTTATCCAAGAATATTTCTTGTGAGAATATCCTTAGGGAACTTCTCGACAAATTAGGAAGCGGTTTATACTCGTAATCCTAGTTGGGTAAGTTAGGCCGTTGATCGGCGTCGATGGGGGCCAGCGAGTGTTATCTGTGAATAAATCTTGAATCTTTCCAAACTTGGCGGAGGTAGGAGCCAATCAGCGGACTGATTTGGCACTATTTTGACATCGGGATAAGGTTCAATTAGGGCTTCTTAAAGGAACTCCTCGACAATTTAGGAAGCTTGTTTATACTCGTAATCCTAGTTGGTAGGATTAGTAGCGTTGATTTAGCGTCGGTGCAATCCCTTGTCGAGTTATCCTAAGAATATTTCTTGTGAGAATATCCTTCCGGGAACTTCTCGACAAATTAGGAAGCAGTTTATACTTTCGTAATCCTAGTTGGGTAGAGTTAGGCGTTGATTTCGTCGGTGCAATCATGCGATCGAGTTATCCCTAAGAATATTTCTTGTGAGAATATCCTTAGGGAACTTCCGACAAATTGGAAGCAGTTTATACTCGTAATCCTAGTTGGAGTAGGATTAGGCAGCGTTGATTTCGTCGGTGCAATCCGTGCGATCGAGTTATCCTAAGAATATTTCTTGTGAGAATATCCTTAGGGAACTTCTCGACAAATTAGGAAGCTTGTTTATACTCGTAATCCTAGTTGGAGTAGGATTGGGCTGACGTTTACGTTGGCGTCGTTGAGGGCCATGGGGTGTTAGAATAAATCTTGAGAATCTTTCCAAACTTGGCGGAGGAGTAGGAGCCAATCAGCGGACTGATTTGGCACTATTTTGACATCGATAAGGTTCAATTAGGGCTCCTAGTTAGGGGCTGATTAGAGTCCTAATTAGAATTGATTTGGGCTCCAATTAGAATTCCTACTTCTTGCCAAATAGGAGTCCTTGTTCAAAGAGGATTGGGTTCATATGGGGTTGTTATAAATACCCATAATCCCTCCTTTTTCTCGACATAGGCCGGCCCCCCTCTTGCTCTTTTCTCTTGTTTTCATCTCTCGTCTCTGCCGTCTCATCTCTCTCAAACAAGATGCGATGCCGTCACTTCTAATCAATTTTCTTCTCTTTCTTCCCTCCTTTTCCCCTCTTCTTTTTTTTGTTGTTTACGTGCATGAGCAGTGTATAACCGGCAAAGCGGAGAGAATCATCGGCGGTGGCGGCGAGGTAGCGCCAGCGTACCAGGCGGCGGAATCGCCTGGCGAGCCAGACGCTGAGCGGCTGGCTCGCCGACACTACCGAGCAGCGGCTGGCTTTGAAGCGGCACAAACGCGACACAGGCGCCTGATGCGATGCTGGCGTGTTTGGCGTGTCGGTCGTTGGTTGTTTACTTGGGTTGTGGGGTGGCGGTCTTCTTGATGCCCTTTTGTTGATTTTTAAGAGCATATCGACTTTATTTGTCTTCTCTTGCGGTTTCGATGTGCGTCGCGGAAGATCTCATGTTCGAGTCGATCAACTCGCGCCGTGGTACGCCTCCTTCTTTCGGTGGTGTGCCGACTTATCATATTCTCATACAAATATGCGTATCCCGCGGCTCTCCCTTGTGAAGCGATTGGGACGCCGAAATCCTCCTTTGTAGGGACCGGCCTTCAGATTGTGCGTTAGATTCTGACCAGCCGTTCTCCTTTGTGAGGCGATTGGGAAGAGCAGATTCTCCTTCGTGAGGATTGAGGCTTCAAAGCTCACCGTCTTTAGCGGGGCGATTTCATACGTACCCTTGCCACGTGGAGCGGGATGTATTGCAGCTTTTATCGCGACTATATTTATCGTTCTCGGGTATTCAATACGGATGAAATCGTCATACCGTTATAAGGTCGTGACTCAATCTATGTAAGATGAATTCAGCGCCATTTACTAGCTGAATATTTTCGATTTGGTTGATTATTCCTCGGGAGCTTTTCCGGCTTACGCGGTCGATGGGCGATCATAGTGACTATTATTCCCGTGTGATGATCCAGCGATTTTATCTGCCTCGATTTGCGCGACATGTGGAGGCGATCGAGTACGTATTTGAGGGGAGTTCCAGCGTTCTCCGGCGATTGGTCACCCGATCGCCACTCGTAGGGACACGACTCACGAACCTTTGAAAAAGATTATCTATTGGCTGACTTCGATTAAGGATCGGATCGGCTTTTGTCGAGGCGGCGGTGGATTGAACCAAAACGGCGGAGGTCCCTTGTATATTCCTGGATACCTCGTCGGCTCTCATTGGTGATTTGGACACCCTGCCGTGACCGCGTTGTATGTCTGGCGTCGACCGAAGAGCATGATCATATTCATTCGCGGTTATTACCCGGCGGCCGATTAGGGTTCCAGCAGGAATCGTCATCGGCCTTCACCACAGGGTTGTAGGGTTGGACACACCGCCAGTGATGAGCTCTTTGTTCCCTGCGACTCGAAGAATTGCCTGCTTCTGTTGGGGCGAGATGCCGATCATCTAGTCATAGATTTTACGGTGGGTTCACTCATCGAGGTAAACATTGGTGGGGTGCGCGACCAACTTCGTCCTCGGCCGATGGGATGGAGAACCGTGCTTGCGGTGCGTACTTTCGGCGATTAGTGCCACCATGTATGGCCTTCCAATCGGCGTCAATCATTTCTTCACCTTATTTGAGCTCTACAATCCGATTCAAATACATTTTCACAAAACCGCGGCGAGTTGGGGCTCTACATGAGATGTACAGTTTCCGATTTACCCATGGGAAGATCTTTGTATCAAAGTATTTCCCTTCAATCCGGGCGGAGTCGGTGAAGAAACACACACACCTTTCGTCACAAAATTTTGTGGGATCTCACTTGTCATTATCATATAGCTCGACCCAATCGAACCTTAGCCAAAGGAAATCACAAGTGAGTGCGAAGCAATTTGCCAATTACTTGTTCCGGCATTTGGAGGACAAATGCGGCGAGGAAATATGTGAGCTGTCACGCTCACTCCCGAAGGTTAATGAAGCGTCGAGAGGTCGAGGCTAACTCTTATGCACATTTCGCGAAGATGGTTTTCCTCCGAGGACCAAGTTTGCAACCTTTACGTGGCATGCGGTAAAGCCTATCAACCGACAACTCTTCTAGTAGGCTATCTTGCAATCGGCTAAAAGTGTGTGGTTCCATATCAATCGATGATGCTTTACCTCTGGAGGTCCTTTACCTGCGTTCAGCTTGCCCACAGAAGGAACTCTCTCTCCTTCGGTAATGGTGGCCAATATCCACGTGGATTGCGGCATATAGTCCGGCGTTTACCGAGAGAAAGGCGAGCCATCATCACGTATTCCTTCCGTCCGAGTAGAGCTCCCATACACCTATTTGATGGCTTGGTTGGTCCTTCATCGTCCGACATGATGTCGGCACGGGTTCCGGTTCGTCTACTCCTTTTTGCGGTTGGTAGAGGATTGCGAGATGGAAGGGGCGTGGCTGCGAGATCAAAGCAGTCTTGATTCACAAAGGGTGGATCTTTTCGGATGTTTTCCTCGATTCTCAGGTCAATATGGTGAGTCCTTGGTTGGCGAGGAGGTGCGAACCAAAGGCGGACTTCACTTGACATTGGTTGTTTCCAGCTGGTGAATATCAGGCGGGGTATCTCACTTTCGAGTAAGGAGGAATGCTTCATTGAGCCTTACTTTCCACTGTCGTTTTGCGCCCGGTTCGGTTCTGACCAACTTTATGTTGGGAACCCGAACCGGCGACTCAGTTCGAGTGGACTTGTGGATGGCCTTGAGCATGGTTGTGGGCGTCATGGGATGTACGGTGCTAGATTCAGTCTCGAGCTCGAGACCGTCGGTGAGTCGACATTCCTTCATTGTAGGCGGCTATTAGTAGCTAGCAGCGGTCCACATGAGGGCTATCTGGACACGGTGGCGAAGCATCGTTGAGCCGACACTCGGACATCCCGAGATGCAGCTCAAGTTGAGGCGCCCGGCAATCATCACCGATTGAGGTGAGAATTCACGACTCTGGTCTTTGGGACTTTAGAAGAGGACCAAAGCGGGCTGCGAACCTTAGTACTCTCTCTTTTCCCTTCGTTTTCTCATCCTTTCTATTGGATTCCTCATCCAAGCGAACTTCGGAGAATCTGGCGAAGAGGAATTTCGACCTTCTCGAGGGTTAAGCGAAAGAGATTAGCCCATAAGACTTCGGGTGAACTCTCGGTCCGATATAGACTTGACCCGCGATGATCCGGTCGTGACGAGGTAACAATTAGCCATGATGTAACCTGAAGTTTTCGCTTTTGGAGACTGCGTTTCTCCGCTTGCATGCGGGGGTTTTAGAGATTATGATTACGGTTTTGATTTTCCTCACCACAATTCTGGGCCCGTTACGCTCATCTGAGCCAGTTTTACTCAGCAGGTATGGAGCTATGGCGGAGGAAGCGATGTAGGACTGATTCGGTGAACCGAGTCAGATTAACATCGATAACTCCTCTTCTAGATGGCGAATCACGAGAATTGAACAATTGAATTCGTACCCCTTAATTGTCTCTTTGCTTTTTGCTCTTTTAGAAGGATTAGGGAGACAAATGCGAACGAGAGCTAGGCAAGCTAATTCCCTTGTAGAGGTAAGTAGCTTTACCTATTGTTAGTCAACTCTTAGTTGCATTAAGCTTTCTAATGCCTTCTTTTCGGACTTCTCAATGGAAGATTTACGTGGAAGGCTGGTTTATCTGACAATACTTCCATGGATGACTGATTCGCACTTGGTCCGGGATGGCAATGCATTGAGTGAAGATTTACACGAAGCTACCATCCACGAAGAAGGTATGAATTTTCTCTTGATTAATTATAGGACCAGCCGTTTGGCTAATACCACTATAATTAAAGAGGTGAGACGTTCCCTTTGTGTAGTGGCGGACTCCTCTTTCCGTGCTTTCGGAATCGGACTACGGCGGCCGTTGAGATAGATGAGCACAGCGAGGGCTCGGTTGCGACATCCCGATAGATCGTCTCACGGTAGACTCATTAGTCTCTGAAACTACACAGAAGGAGGCGGGGAAGTCCTTTAGCCAAATAAGTTTTTCGCCAATTTTTTGGTGAAGATTCTAAAGTCCTCTCTTCTTACGTAGAGCCTACATCGACTCCATGATCACGGTGAGGCGTTGATCTTTGGATGAAGATCCATCCCATCTTATTATCTGTTTGGAAATGCGCTCATTCTTTTCACTGGTGAGCGGTGATCGAAATCCTTCATGGCGGGCTTTCTCTTCATCGATTCAGGCCGGTCCGGATGGCCGATGGGGATCTGGGTTATCGAGATCTGGCTCGAGCCATTGTTGGCGACCTAAGCCCATCACGGAGGGAAAGCTTGAGGCTAGCGAAGGCTGCGGGTGGCTGGGGCTTCCTCATATGTAGCTGCTCATCTGGACTGCGTTTAGAGGCATGGCTTGATGCTGCGTGTTTTCTTGGGCTCGAAGTCGGATCACGAGAAGGCAGTCGGCTGATCATTCGGGCCTATTCTTCCTGCCACATCGGTGATATTGTGGCGAGTCGCGGGAAGGATATCTTGCTTTCGGGGAGGCTCCATGCCGAGAAGATAGGATGGCGGGTTTTGGGCCAACAAAGGGAAGAAGCCCTCACCGTTGCGTCTAGGGAACTCGATGTCAGCGGCCGCGAGCTTGAGGAGGCAACCACGAAGACGAACAGATGAGAGTCCTTGAGGGCGAGTGCGGGGAAAAACTCCACCCGGGCTTACAATGGTGAAGTGTCACCATTCGAACAACAAATCCTTTGTCATAGACTTAATGTTTAAGCGGTTGTAGCTCCTTCTATATTTGCTTCAAATGAATGAGATCCATCCCTTTCATTGTTTATTATGATTCTTTTGCCGTCGAGAAATAATTAACCATAATACTTATAGGATTTTGGCAAACCCTCGCCCTCAGCGGGTTTGATTAGCCTTTACCAACCGGGTTTGAGTTGGGGCGTCGCGGATTATCGGGATCCGTTCGCGTGGCGTTGTGCTAAAAGTGAAACTCTTCTAGACTTGTTGCTATGATATTGAATACATAGGCCAAACTCTTTACGCGGGGCCAGCAGCGTGTAACTTTATCCTTCTTAGGCCGGATAAAATACCCGGGAATCAAACTCACGGTGTCTTCTTCAATGGGAAAAAGACTAAACCGACAGCAGCGTGTGAGGCGTTGACTTTAGGGTTATTAGCCAACCCCAGCCTTCAGCGGGTTTGATGAGCCTTTACCAACACCGTTTGGTTGGGCTAGCATGTAGATTGTCTAAATCCGTTCTACATACAGCGTTGTGCTAAAGAATGAAACTCTCTTAGACTTAATGCTACGATGTTGAATACGTGAAGCCGTCTTTGTCGCGAATTGAGACTACCGACAGCAGCGTGGTGGCGTTGGCTTTATCCTTCTTAGGCTTGGGATAAAATGCCCCGAGTCGAACTCGGTGTCTTCTTCAATCGGAGAAAGACTAAGGAAACCAGGCGTGTGGCGTTGGCTTTATCCCTTCTTAGACTTGGGATAAAATGCCGATCGAACTACGGTGTCTTCTTCAATCGGAAAAAGACTAAGCCGACGCTGGCGTGTGGCGTTGGCTTTATCCTTCTTAGGCTTGGGATAAAATGCCCCAGTCGAACTCTGGTGTCTTCTTCAATGGAGAAAGACTAAGCGACAGCAGCGTGTGAGCGTTGGCTTTATCCCTTCTTAGATTTCGGGATAAAATGCCCGGTCGAACTTCAAGTGTCTTCTTCAATGGAAAAAAGACTAAACGACAGCAGCGTGTGAGGCGTGGCTTTATCCCTCTTAGGCCGGGATAAAATACCCGAGAATGCGAACTCTGGTGTCTTCTTTTGGCCAGGAGAATGACTGAACCGTTAAGATTGATTGAGGTGGGAAAAGAAAGTGGGATCTCCGCCGAGAAAAAGACTTCGGGCGACCGACCGGACAACTGATCACGAAAATCCGGCGCGCCTACCGGTGGCTACCTAAGATGAAAGATGGAACTAAAGTGGGATCTCCGCCGAGAACCGAAAAGACTTCGAGGCGACCTTGGTCGGACAACTGGTCACGAAAATCCGGCGCGCCACCGGTCGGTAGCTACCTAAGATGAAAGATGGAACTAAAGTGGGATCTCCGCCGAGAACCGAAAAGACTTCGGCGACCGGTCGGACAACACAGTGCGAAAATCTGGCGCTATACCTTCGGTCGGCGCTACCTAAGATGAAAGATGGAACTAAAGTGGGATCTCCGCCGAGAACGAAAAGACTTCGAGGCGACCTTGAGTCGGACAACACAGTGAAAATCTGGCGCATACCTTCAGTCGGCTACCTAAGATGAAAGATGGAACTAAAGTGGGATCTCCACCGAGAACGAAAAGACTTCGGCGACCTTGATCGGACAACTTGATGCGAAAATCATGGCGCATACCTTCGGTCGGTAGCTACCTAGATGAAAGGTGGAACTAAGAGTGGGATCTCCACTCAGAAGCGAAAAGACTCGAGGCGACCTTGATCGGACAACACAGTGCGAAAATCCGCGCTTACCTTGGTCGGCGCTACCTAGGAAGAGATGGAACTAAGAGTGGGATCTCCTCCGAGAACGAAAAGACTTCGAGGCGACCTTGATCGGACAAAGCGGTCGAAAATCGGCATACCTTGGTCCGGAGCTACCTAGGATGAAAGATGGAAAGAACCCTTCCGTTTATCGCGAAAGGGATCCGATGCTTGGAGAGGAAGAATTTTATATTCTATCTCCGGTAAAAGGATTTTGATTGGGCCTCTTGTTCATAGAAGGAATCAAGAGGAGATTGTGGCAATGTACCATAAAATTTGTAGACCAGTCAAGGAATTTGATCGGTGGGGAAATTATGATGGAGGATAAATCTAGGGTTATCCTCAAGGAAAGTGGGTAACATCCCGCGAGGAACTTCCGTTGAAGCGGGTTATCACGAAGATACTAAGGGTAGTATTTCTTGAGGAACTTCTCGGCATTAATTGCGGTCGTCATTTTGTGTTATTAGGCGATATGCACCATTGGAGTAGCCGTTTCTATTGTAAGCGGACCCTCCCATTTAGGCTCGAATTTGCCTTTCTTCTTGGAAGTGAGGATTATCGGTCGTCGGCGGCGAGGACCAAATCTCCTTCTTTGAAACTCCGTTGTCGTACTTTCTTGTTGAAAGCTCGACATCTAGCTGGTAGAACTCAATGCGTTGTTGAGCTTCCGAGCGCTCTCATCTAACATCTCAAGCTCTTGAGATGCTTTTGATGTTGTTGTCGTCATCTCTGTTGAAGAGCGTCTGTGTGAATCTGGATTTCCAGCGGGAGAAGCGCCACGCGCAGTAAACCAAAGAATCGGGGTCTCTCGGTTGGCGCGTCTGGGTGTCGATATGCCTAGAAGTGCTTCTCGAGTTTATCATCGGTCTCGCTTGTTATTCTTCACAAGCTTGACGGAATCTTAATAATCGTCTTGTTGAATGCCTCGGCTAATCCATTTTGCTTTGGATTATAGAGCATCGGCGAGGCGTCTTGTATCTTGAATTTCATAAAACGATGGAAGGTGGCGATGAATTAGGGACCATTGTCATGCACGATCCGTCTTGGAACACGTGGGATAATGACATGGTGTTTGATAAATTTGGCGAGCGGTTTTCGCCTTTACTTCTTTTAGCGGGATTGCTTGACCAGCTTGGAGTAGTCGATAGTGCTAGAATAAACCGATCGCCTTTGGTGGCGGAGGAAAAATGGGACCTAGCGTCCATTCCCCATGTCTTGAATGGCGGGATGTGGTAGAAGGATGCAGCCTTTCGGGGAGGTGATGCATATAATTGGCGTGAATTTGACCGCGCGTGGCATTTCCGGCGGCTCGTGCGTCATTAATCATCGTGGGCCAAAGTAGCCCATTCTCTGATTCGATCGTAGAGCTTGGGACCGGTAGTGCGCCACATTCACCCCGTGTGCTTCGAAGGACCTCTTACGCCTCTTTGTTTGAGAGGCATCGGAGAAAAAGACCATCGTACCCGCGATATAGCATGCGGGTTTTACGTTATTAGTAAAGAATCTTGGAGCTCTTGCGGATTGACTCTCTCTCCTTCCGTCTTGGCGAGAATACCATGTAGGCGTGTCGATGATAGGAAGCCAATCTGGGGCTCCAACTTGGTTTGGGTTGCATTTACCTCTTTGGTAACTACCCTTTGTCTTCTTGTACCCCATCATATATTGATGCGAAGAGGTGAGTCGTAGTAACTAATTGCTTTCGGTCTCGGAGGTTGTGCTAACGACGCGACTACGCCCGGATGCATCCGCAAGCGTTACGGCGGGATATATTCGATGAAGAATTCTTGAGCGAGTGCGCCATTTCCACGGCTACGATGATAGGGGACGGATCGGGGTTCCTAACCGTAGTCACCGCGGACGCTGCAACTATCGGTTGTGAATCTCCATCGCTTGAGATATTCGACCCCGCTCTTTGGCGAAACTAAGTCCAATAAGTAGCGCATTGTATTGACTCGTTATTAGAGCAAGGTTGATGAGTGAATAAGCGCGGGGCATGACATGATTCCCAGGAAACTAAGACAACCCGACTCGTGAAATCTTAGAACATCAGGGGCACTTGCCATTTGGTAGCTTCGAGAGGCTCGAGTCAAAATACAATCGCCATATTTGTTGGTGCGATGTAGTGTTGACTTCTTGAACTTCATCGGAAGATCGTCATATAGCTCAATGCATCCGTTGTGGTGGCGACCAGAGATCACAAATCTTGTCCTTTGGTGACTGTTGTTTGAAGTGCAAGTCATATTGGGACAAGTAAGGCCCATTTAGCGGGCGCCAACTCATTGAGGCGGTGGGTCATAAATATTTGGACGGTTACATTAGAGATAACATAAATCGTCTGTCAGGCTAAATAGTGCGCATTTTACGAATCGCGAACACTAATGCAAAGACGCGCTTCCGACCATTGGATATCGAGACTTCGGCCCGGTAATGTTACTCGGGTAATACTTTGCACGTTGCGTTGACGATGCGTCGTCTTGCTTGTAAAGCGGCAAACGAGTGATCCGTTGCCTTGGCGTAGATCAAAAGCGGTTTTCCGACCTTGATTGCAACAAAACGAGGAGGTTTAGCGAGATAAGATTTGATCTCTTGAATGCCTTACGGCGTTGTCCCAAATATATGACCGCCCTTCTTGTTCAACTTAGAGAGCGGTTGGCACTTCGAGATAGGTTCGATATGAGCCGTCGGATGTCGCGCCATGTCGCCCTTATACGAGTTCTCTCGATTTCGGGGGTTGCAATTCTTGAATCGCCGCTGCTCGGGATCGACATGGATTCCTTTGTTGGTGGCAATGAAGCCAAGGAACTTGCCTGGGACATCAAGGAAGGATTTGGCGGGATTCATCTTTAGGCGATGGGCTCGCATGAGTTAAAACCGTTCTAAGATCTTTGATGTCTCTTTGTCCGCGGCTTTTCACGACCAGTAAATCGGCGTAGCGATTCGGCCGTTTTTCAGAATGGTCTGGAAAATTTCGTCATCGCTTCGCTGATATGTGGCACCGGCATTTTCGAGCCGAGCGGCATGGCGTAACAATATATCTGGATAAGGCGTTGAGCGGCTGTGTGTTTGGCATCATCGGGGTGCATCTTGATCGATTGTATCGAGAAACCATCCATGAGCGACATTCTTTCAAATCCACGTGTTATGCGACTATGACATCGATTGATTGGTAGAGAAAGTCGTCTTTGGGGCAGCGGCGTTCAGGTCTCGTAGTCGACCGAGATCCTAATCGAACCATTCTTCTTCAGTATTTGGGACTATATTAGCCACCCAATCCGGATGATGAGTTTCTTCGCCGTCAGCGATTACTGCAATATTTGTGGATGAAACGTCTTTGCGGTTGCTTGGCGAGTTTGACATCCATCATGATGTTGAGGCGATGTCGTCACATTAGGGTCGAGTCTGGCATGTCCTCGTAGCTCGGTGAATACATCGATATACTCCTGATTAAGGCAATCAACTCTTCCTTTTCTTAGGGGAGGAGTATTGCTGATGTTTATGAGCTTAGGATGCTCTTTGTCACCCATATTAACCTGGACTACCTCGTCCTTAGTGGGGGGTTCTCTTTGTTCGAACCTATCCCCAAACTGCTCTTGGAGTTGATGGATCCATGGGTCTTCCCATGTTGGCATGTCTTCATCACTCTCAACGATGGCGGGATCAGCTGAAGCCATATTTGACATTAAAGCAGCTTCTCAGAAATTTGGTGTCGAAATCCCAAGCGAAGAAGAATCGGGCGAATGTCGTCTCCCTCATTGGGTGGATTATTATCAATGACCATGAGCATTCATCTTCGAGGAGGATTAGTATCCCACCCTCTGTTGGTCATATAAGCCTTTGAGACTCCGATCTTCTTGGCATTTTGTTGCCAAGCCTATCAAGCGGCGCCTTCTTGGTGGCGATTACATTACACAACATCGCATTGATTAGTTTGAGAACACGGACAATGCGTGTTCAATCGAGAGAACTTCTCGAGATTTTCACACCGGCGTACGATAGTACAACTCCGGCATGAATGCGAGCAACCCGGTGTGTTGGTATGACTTCCGGGTATAGCGTCATCGTCGTCGGATAAGCGTCTCCCGAGGATGAGTCACATTATCGAGAGGTTCCAAGAGTCACTAATCTCAGCGTTAAGCGCTGCGGTGCGAAGTTCGGCGGGAACTCGAACTGATCCAATTCGGTGAAGCGGCTCACGGGGAATCTTCTTATCACGGTTGAGGTAGGTCGACGACATGCGGGGAGTGACACAGGACTTCCTGCTTGACCCAATCGTTCTTTGATCGAAATTTTACCTCGATCATCATGCAATGAGCGAGGTGCTCCAAAGCCGTTTTCTTGCCGGGGAAGCTCCAGTGAGCTTCGACCTAAGACGCGAGGTGGATGGCAACTTGGATCGATGGCGGAGGTGGAATCGATATTGGGGGGGCCTCGTTGAGATCGGCTTTTAGTTGACGATCGAGAACAATGTTGTTGATGATTGATGAGATTCTGATGAAGAGCTTGATCTCTTTCTCTAGCAAGTATTGATCTCCAAAAGTTCCAAAGCTTCTGCTAATGGCTACTCACGCCATGCAAAAATTGGGAAGCAGCGGGTTAAGCGTGCCCACTACTTAATCCGTGGTAAATTGGGGATTCGGCAGAGGCGGCGTCGAGCCTCGTCGAATAACGAGCTTGAGCTTCTTGAACTTCTTTGCAGGCAAATCTTGATTGCATACGAGGTCGCTACTTGGATGAACTTGGCTATATGACTAGTTTATTTGTTTGGGAACTTGATCGAATGCATTTATGCATTTTGGTTGGATAGCGAGCCGGCTGGCACGCAAACCTGTATGAAAGTCGAGCTTAGCTAAGTGCGAACCTGCGCCTTAAGATTAAAGTCCGGTTTCGGGCGAATGTCGAGCTTGCTCCTCTTGTGAACCTCGGATGAAAGTGGAAATCAGCTGTTGTGGGCGAACCGTCGGACCAGCATTATGGCGACCGTCGGACCCAGCATTGTGGCGAACCTCATCACATTTGTTGAGCCGTTTCTCGTGCGAACCTCGTGTTAGCTTCGAACTCCGCTCCATCGCGAACCTCGTATTGAGGTTGAGCCTCGTCTCTTGAGCAAGTCTTGTTTTAAAGTTTGCATGGTCTAGCCTCGTCAAACTTTGATGTTGTCGTGAGCCTCGTCAAACTTTGATCTTTGTGGGCGAGCCTCGTCAAACTTTGACATTGTGGAGAGCCTCGTCAAACTTTGATGTTGTGGGCGAGCCTCGTCAAACTTTGATCTTTGGGCGAGCCTCGTCCAACTTTGACATTGTGGGGCGAGCCCGGTTGAATGTCGAGACTTCTTGCGGAAGAACCTCGGTTACTGTCGAGACTCGCTGCGTAAGCGAA
This sequence comes from Asparagus setaceus, assembly GCA_012295165.1. Classification (NCBI taxonomy): domain Eukaryota; kingdom Viridiplantae; phylum Streptophyta; class Magnoliopsida; order Asparagales; family Asparagaceae; genus Asparagus; species Asparagus setaceus. The sequence goes on from WHSE01000118.1 coordinate 18,670, forward strand.
CCTGGTTACTGTTGAGGCTCACGGCTGTAGCGAACCTCGGTTGAATGTCGAGGCTCGCTGCTTTGTTTGGCGAACCTCGTGAATGGAAGCCCATTGCTTGGCGAACCTCGTGCGGATGGAGGTTTATTTGCTTGGCGAACCTCGGTGAATGGCGAACCTCGGCTGAATGGAAGCCCATTTGCTTGGCGAACTTCCTCATATGCTACGAAGGGCGAATTCGTAACTTTCAAGCCGTCGCGTCGAATTGGGCGAATTATACATGAAAATCGACTATCTCGGCGAGGCGGTGCCAATAAACCCACGAAGGGTTCGGTTTGCTCTGTCATTTGCCCAATTCCTTCGGTTTTAGAGATATCGGCACTTTTGTAAAGTCAAGCATTGGTTGAACTTAACCTTTAGGCGGGAGAGCGATCGGGCGAGCGATAGTCGATACTCACAGTGGAACCGGATCAACTTGGATTCGGTTGACTTATTTGGGCGTAATTATTACACCCTACCTTGAGTTTTGGCGGTCAGCTAGCCGGTTAGCGTCGCGAAGTCAAGGGGCAGCGGCCCCTTCGATCGGAAATTTTTCCTATATCGTCGCCCAGGGGCCTTTGACTTCTTCTTCGACCGGGATGCGGATTTGCGGCTACGACCACGGCGGTCTCGACTTGAGACCGTTGGCTCCTTAATGGTCGCCCGGCTTGTTGCGGTAAAAGTCGGTTTGATTGTCATTGATTTGAACTTGCTACGGCTTCTTTGGCCTACAACAAAATTCAAAGAAATATCGCCTTTTATTTTAAGGCTTACAATGAAAATCAAAAAGATTACAACTTTTTCCTTTATGAACAAACCACGAGGATCTGTTATATCGAGGTCACCAACTTGCGTCAGGTTCTTTGTCATGGGGGACTTTTGTGTCGAGTGGACCACGCACAATTCGATCAGTAGGGCGGGTTGGAACTCTGAGTAGAGGGGCTCGTTCCGAAGAAAGCGAAGCGCTGAGGGATCACACTCGGAGGAGAGGATGCGCTGCGGGGATCACACTCCGCGAAGGAGAGGATGGCGGGCAGGTGAGATCTACTAGGAGAAATCCGCAGGCGCTATCCACGAGATTAAAGGCGAAGCTTAACCTAGAGGGTATCGTAGTCCGACCGAATTGATTACCTTCGCTTGTAGATCGGGCGTCGGTGAACTTGTGCTTTCCCGGTGCTTTCCGGGCACCGTCGTCGTTGCTCGTGGATCTCATAAGAATTCTTGAAGATCTCGAAATCCAGCTCTTAAAATCCAACCCGAAATCTCCTCAAAGCCCCCTCTGAAGGCGACACCCTATTTATACAAATCGAGTGTTCAATGGCTCGGCCCTTGGCCGACCACCTCATTGGCTGAGAGATTTTGCTTCGGATGAAGAAAAAGTGGCATTATTGAATGGAGAGCGATACGAGATCATTTTAGGAATTGCTAGAGGACTTCTCTATCTTCACCAAGATTAGAGATTGAGAATCATCCATAGGGACCTTAAAGCTGGAAACATCCTTCTCGACAAAGATATGATTCCCAAAATATCAGACTTTGGTTTAGCCAGACTTTTTGGAGAAGATGAGACAAAAACAAAGACAAGGAGAGTAGTCGGGACATAGTAAGAGATATCCATCTTTGATAGTGATCGGTCAATTTACTTTCGATTACATAATACCTCATTTAGTGTTTGATTGAATGTAGTGGTTACATGCCTCGAGTATGCATTGAATGGGATCTTCTCGGTAAAATCGATGTATTGACTTTGGGGTTTTAGTATTAGAAATCATTAGCGGAAGGAGAAATAAAGGGGTATATCTTCTTTGCTGGTGAGGAATATCTCTTAGGAAAAGTAAGTACAATTAGCTAATTACTACATCTAATTATTGTCGACACATGGCTTATTTACGGGTTTTAATTCTTCGGGCATGGACTTTGTGGAATGAAGGTAACGACTTGCAACTAATTGATGCATCATTGGATGTCTCGGTTTTATGGTGAAATTTTGAGATGCATGAAAGTGGGTCTTCTTTGTGTCCAAGAGCAGCAGGAGGATAGCCGATCATGTCATCTGTTGTTTTGATGTTGGCGGTGATCATGCTTTTACGCGAGCCTAAACAACGGCTTTATGGCAAGGATATCTCCTAGGAGTCCATCTCGATGAAGGAAAGCTCTAGTATAAGCGATCTAACAATTACAAAGTCTTTAGGTAGATAATTGTTAGAATGTTTGTGGTTAATTATGGTTTCACTTTTATTCCAAGTTTTCTTGCCTTGTGCCATTATGGTATGACTTACGATGTAATGGGCTGGTTTTGTTATTATCATCAACTGTCTTATTTATTTTCGGACATCGATGTATGATCTCTACAAAGATATTGACTTTTCGACTAAAGCAAATTGGAAGCACTCTGAGTTCAACTTTCTCCATGAGATGTTACGCAACAAGTCATATAAATAGAAGCCCCTTAAGTGATTGGACACCTTCTTTTGGTTTGTTTTAATGGTGTAAGATTGATGTAAAATGTCAAAACACAATCCATTCAAACCTTAGGGCTCATTTGTCAAATGGAGCAGAACCCTTGAGGCTGCTCTACAGCTGGATGATCTCCTTTGGCGAGAACCTTCGATGGTCGAGTCATCAATGTGTTTTATTTTGATAGACCTGGAACTTAACATTGCTATTTCTAGATATTGTTAGGCAAATTCTGCCAGTTACTATTTCAAACAAGCTAAAATGAGAAGTGCAAGTTATGGATAGTGATAGATTGGTGAAAGGTGAAATGTTCTATGTTGATGCTAACTCTAGGCTTTGTTATGGTAATTTTGATTCCGATTTTACATGAGCAAGAACCTCTGATGTTTGTTGAGAGTTGTTTCTTTATGTTGTTTAGTCCCACATTGGTTAGGGACAAGCCTCTTTGTAGTTGGGATATTATCAAGAACATCTAAGAGATGGAACTAAACATCCTCTCTGATTACTTCTTTCAACATGGTATCAGAGCCACAATAACCCTAGCCGTCATTTCTTTGGCGATTATTTCCTTAGTGAAATAATCCCTAACCTAACCATCATTCCTTTGGCGATTATTTCCTTAGTGAAATAATCCCTAACCTAACCGTCATTCCTCACAAAACTTCGAGATCCAAAATCCTAGAGTTAGAGATCTAAGGATCGAGATCTACACTTGACCCCTCTGGATCAAACCTTGCTTTGATCACGAAAAGTGGTGATTTAAGCAGTGCGATTTCACTCACTTTGATAATTATTTTCTTCATTGAAATAATCCCTTGATCGTGTAGCCCCTCGTGTTGAGGAGATGAGATGAGCGGGGGTAAGGTGGATGATGAGAAAGGGTGATGTTTGGAGGCGAGGAAAGTTGAAGGCGGTGTGGGATCTAAATTTGTGGGATGCGGTGTGAGGCAGAACACAAATTAGATCAATGGAGGCAGGCACAAACTTCGATGGCGAGAACTCATCAAGAAGTTGAACCCGAGGATGTTTCAACTTTGATGCGGTTCATGAGGATGACGGCGGGGAGAGGGCTCAATAAAGCCACCGCCCAGAAGGTGGAGCTTCCACCTATCGGCGTGGCTTCGAAGGGCGGCTGACATATCACGAGTTGGTGGCGTCGGGTGAGATATACCCTGCGGGGAGGAACCTAGAGGGATATTTGATGGGGGAAAGGCGAGGCAAGCCGAGGGCTCCGAGAAGAGATGAGTGGAAGTCCACTCATATGTTGGTGTATATCTAGCTTCTCAGTGCAGCCAGTCCCGACGATTGCGACCCGGTGAGATGGCTTTGGGAAGGTCGCGGGATGTCAGGGAGAAGGCTGAGGAGGACTATGATGGGGTGGGGAATAACACGAGGGTATTCAGATCGAAAAAGGAGATCAGCCTTCTGATCTAGGGAGAGGGCTGTCTGAAGTATCTGCAATTTGAAGCGTGGTACGGATCTGATCACTTCTGCGCTAACAAAGGCTGCAAGGACCACGAGTGTAAGAAGCCTTGAGGCCTCTTTGTAGAAAGGGACCATGCTATTCCTCAGAGGCTTGGCTCCATCATTTGGCGAGGGCGGCGATGCTACTAGCCAGACGAAGATTTCATCTGGAGGAAGCGATCGACCATGATATAGGAGAGCCGTATCGAACTCTGGTGGGACAAGTGGACTTTGAAGTGAAATCGGCAGCCGGTCTCAAATGGAGGTATCTTTGGATTGAGAGGGAGACTAAGCGGTGCTTTAAATCGGAGAGATAGGGCATCACGAGAGCGAGATATGCCGCCCTGAGAAGGAGAATTGGGCGATGGACGAGCCGGGCCGTGGAGGCGGTGAGGTGGAAGTGGAGGCCATCGGGCGAATCTGTCCGATGGCGGAAGGAGAAAAGCTGAGATAATTTTACTAAGGAAGATCGAGCTCTCTTGGCGGCGAGAAGGAAGCGATGGCGGCGTGTCAGAGGTGCATCTGCTTTCTGGAGGAGACTATGCGGTTATGCTCTTAGCTCACCCAAACAAAGGTATGGGCGACACACATGCCCTTGCATCCATGGTTGCCACTAGATCCTGGTGGATAATGGATTACGGAGCATCGGACATGTAGCAGCAATGCCGGTGAGTTCTCGTCTTATACTCACTGGCGAGAACGAGAGAGTATCCGGCTGCGGATGAGTGCAACCTGGTGTGATGCGGTAAGAACAGCGATAATTATCTGAGGTTACGTAACACTATCTAATATTTTGCATGCTCCTTCATTTCTGTTAGCACATTCCATTAGTGTCATTATCCTTTAACTAAAATGTGTTGTTTCTTCGATATTTCTAAGGTGATCTTCGGAGAAAGGGGCGAAGACTTGGGGCCGGCACATGGCGTGGCGGTTTGAATGGAGTGAAGGAATGGACTGTGGCCGACATCTATGATTGAGAGGGCGGGGCGGGAGGAACTAAGGTGTGCCTGAGAGGATGAGTTGATCCTACATCATCAGCGGATGGGACACCCTTCATTTAGTATTACAGGTAAAATATATTCAACCTTATTTGAAAGCAAATCAGCGAAGCTTGGTGTGATGCTTGTGAGTTTGGGAAGCTTACTAGAAGCTCTTATGTTAGTTCGAGTAATAGGAGTTTACGTAGTTTTGAGGTGATACATTACATATGGGGACCTTGTCCAATAAATTCTATAAATGGATGCAAGTATTTTGTTATATTTATTGATTATTTTCTAGAGTCACTTGGGTGTACGATGAAAAATAAGAATGATGTTGTTGGTTATTTCAAAGACTTTCATAGGCACCTTGGACTTCGGTATGGTGCGGTGGTAAATGTGTTGAGGTGGATAATGGGGCCAGTACACCAGAGAATATTTGGAAGTATCTGTCGGCTCAAAGGATACAACACCGGACTACATGCACATACACCCGGCTTCGAATGGGGTAGCGAGAGAGGAAGAATAGACATCTCCTAGAAGTTACTAGGAGTATGATGATGGCAATGAATGTTCCAAAAGGCGTTGTGGGGACAAGCGGTTTTTGGTACTGCTCTTTTAATCAATAGGATGCCTTGAGTGTATTGAAATGAAAGTCTCGCGTGAGACGAAGGGAGACAGCGGGGGACCCTACCATTGAAGGTGTTTGGATGTGTGTGCTTTGTGAAGGACAACGGACCATCTATTGGAAAAGCTGGACCCTACGGATGTGAAGTGTATGTTAAGTGGGATACTGCGGCACCTGAAAGGATATGTCTGTTGAAGCCCAGTGGAAAAAAGACTGTTTGTCAGTATGGATGTGCGGTTTCGAGAGCTCGAGCCATACTACACATTGGGGGTAACTTCACCCTTTGGAGACTTCGCCTATCTTGGAGGTATGGCTGAGAGAAGAATGGTGAGAGCTCAAGGGGTCAATCCCAATTTGGTCCCTTACTCGGAGGAGGCGGGAGGATGAAGGCGAAGGGAGGAGGAGGAGACAATGGGTGCTAGGTCTACAGCTCAGGGGGAGTTGCCTACAGCTCAGGGGGAGTTGCATACATACAGAAGGAGGGGGAAGCAGTCAGAGGTGCCTACATTGCCAGAGGTGCCCTCTGATGTCGGTGCCAGTCCCTCATCGCTCTGCTCTAACTCTTGAGACACCTATACCATCCTCCACCGGGTGATATCATTCCTTCTACTCCTACCCCTCTGTCCACACGGTGTACGTAAGGAGGACTACTCGTAATGTCACGGGTAATCCTCTGGATAGTGATGGATCTTGCTCAATTTATTTCCTATTCTAACATATCCCTTCACATGGAGCATTCATTTGCATCATAAGATTCTATTACTATACCTAACAAGCTGGCGGTTGCTAAGAAGGACCCAAAGTGAAAGCTGACCATGCACGAGGTGGGGGCTCTCGAGAAGAATCACACATGGGAGTTGGTGACAGCGCGGCGAGGGGAAGCGATGGGATGTAAATGGGTGTTTCTTGTGAAGGAGAATCGAAGAGGCGGGTTGAGCGTTACAAGGCACGGCGGTGGCAAAAGGGTATAGCCGGACATCTGGTATGGCTGAGGCTACTTGACCACGTTTGCGGTAAAAGTTGGGATGATTGTCATTGATTTGAACTTGCTACGGCTTCTTTGGCCTACAACAAAATTCAAAAGAAATATAAGCCTTTTATTTTAAGGCTTACAATGAAAATCAAAAGATTACAACTTTTATCCTTGTGAACAAACCACGAGGATCTACGTTATATCGAGGTCACCAGCTTGCGTGGGTTCTTTGCTGTCTTGGGGACTTTTGTGTCCGTGGACCACAGCGCAATTCAATCAAGTAGAGACCGGGTTACGGAACTACAGATATAAAGGGGCTCGTTCCGCGAAGCAAGCGCTGAGGGATCACACTCCGCGAAGGAGAGGATGCGCTGCGGGGATCACCTCCGCGAAGGAGAGGATGCGGGCGGGTGAGATCTACTAGGAGAAATCCGGCTATCCACGAGGTTAAGGCGAAGCTTAACTTAGAGGGTATCGTAGTTCGACCGAATTCAATTACCTTTAAACTTGTAGATCGGGCGTCGGTGGACTTGTGCTTTCGCGGTGCTCCGGAGCGGTGCGTCGGCGGCTCAGCGGATCTCGTGAGAACTCCTCGAGAAAATCCTCGAAAATCCCAAGCAGAAGTCCTCTCTAATCGGCTGTAATCGAAGTCCTCGAGCACGAAGTCCAAAATCCTCCTCCATCAACAAGACCCCCTATTTATACAAGGGGGTGGCTTGAAAACGGCCACTTGGCGAGCCACCTCGGCAAGTTGGCGAGGTGGCTCGGCCATTGTGGCTGCAGAGCTGTAACCACTTGGTAGGGCACCTCGGCCAAGTTGGCAGAAGTGTCGAAACCATTATTGGTAAAGCCACAACCCACTGGCCAGGTAACTTCGGCCAAGTTGGCAGCGCCGTTTAGCCCGTTTTCGCCGTTTAGCCGTTTTCTCGGTCTCGGGTTTAGGCCACGCCTATTCGACTCTTGGCCTTCTCGGGACTTAGGTTCGTGCGTATTTGGTTAGAGACTAACTCTTGGTTTGTTCGGTTCAGCGGTCTGGGATCGTCGTCTATTCAAGTCGGTTTAAGCCGTGCTTGTGGCAATGGGTTCCCGTCGAGTTAAGCGTCTTAGCGATTGACGTCCGTATCATTCGATGGGTTGTCATTCGCCGACTCCACTGTCGCGAGTTGGTTTGGGGATCTTGTAAGTATTTTTCAGCTCTGATACCCCTCCAAAGCGTCTCGATCTCAATTCTTAATGAGTGCAGGATGCTTTGGACATGATAGTTCGACCTTGATGGTGAGGGTCCCAAAGATAGCTTCAAGTCTTGATTCTTCGGATCATCGGTTCTTTGTAGGATTCGATAAGATCCGCGGTCTTTGCATTTATTGTCGACCGCTTGTTATCTTGATTGGTGGGTGAGTTTTGTTTGTAACTTCGTGTCGGTTGGTGCGTTGTTTGACTAACCATCGGACTTTTGGACTTCTCGGTATGTCGGCGAACTCCTTGTTGGCGACACATTGGTTGTCGGTACATGGAATTTCATAACCCTCAATCGGCTAATTCTTAGTCATCCGTGTGTTGTTGGTTTAACCAGTGGGAGGACTGATCTTTCATGGAGATATCCTCAGAAGATTCCTTGTTGAAGCGAGGAGACCATTTGGCTTTCAACCATCGTCCTAGCCGATTCGTGAGTCGCGGCGCTTTGGCGTTGTTGGGATATGATTATCCGCGGTGGGAGAAGTTTCTTGAGGTGGACCGTTGTCGGTGTCGTCATGACTTTAGCGCCTCGTCGATTATTCCTCTCTTGGATATTATGGTGGGAGAAATTAAGGGTCATCGAGTTATCCTTAAGAATATGGATTTATTCTCCGGGAACTCCTCGTTGAAAATTTGGAAGCGGTTTATACACGTAATCCTAGTTGGGTAAGTTAGACGCAGCGTTGATTGGCGTCGATGCAATCCGCGCGATCGAGTTATCCTAAGAATATTTCTTGTGAGAATATTCTTAGGGAACTTCTCGACAATTTAGGAAGCAGTTTATACTCGTAATCCTAGTTGGAGTAGGATTAGGCGTAGCGTTGATTTCGCGTCGGTGCAATCATACGATCGAGTTATCCTAAGAATATTTCTTGTGAGAATATTCTTAGGAAACTTCGACAATTTAGGAAGCAGTTTATACTCGTAATCCTAGTTGGAGTAGGATTGGGTGGCGTTGATGCGTCGATGCAATCATACGATCGAGTTATCCTAAGAATATTTCTTGTGAGAATATTCTTAGAATTCTCAATAAATTAGGAAGCGGTTTATACTCGTAATCCTAGTTGGAGTAGGATTAGGCGGCGTTGATTTCGTCGATGCAATCCATACGATCGAGTTATCCTAAGAATATTTCTTGTGAGAATATTCTTAGAATTCTCAATAAATTAGGAAGCGGTTTATACTGTAATCCTAGTTGGAGTAGGATTAGGCGTAGCGTTGATTTGCGTCGGTGCAATCCATACGATCGAGTTATCCTAAGAATATTTCTTGTGAGAATATTCTTAGGGAACTTCTCGACAATTTAGGAAGCAGTTTATACTCGTAATCCTAGTTGGAGTAGGTGGGTGGCAGCGTTATTTGCTGATTTTTGACACTTTATTTGATTTTTTAGCCATGTATCGACTTTTGTTGTATTTTGCGGCTTCGATGTCGTCGGGGAGATCCGGCTCAGAAGGCGGTCGACTTCGCCGCGTGGTCTGCATACCTCCTTCTTTGGGTGGTGCTGACTTATAACCTTCACCGTGTATCGTTATATCGCTTCTATTTAACGTTGGGAAGAGCGAATTCCTCCTTTGTGGGGACCGGCGCAGTTGTGTACTCTCGTTATGACCCAGCCGTTCTCCTTTGTGGCGATTGGGAAGAGCCGAGATTCTCGCCGTGAGGATTGAGGCTTCAAGATCACCATCTCGATGTTTTTAGCGGGCGATTTCACCGTACTCGCCTGTAGAGCGGAATATATTGCGCTTGGTTTCTGGCGGCTATATTTATCGTTCTCGGGTATCGTCTGGATGAAATCGTCGTTACCCGATCATAAGGTTAAGTGACTCAATCTCGGGGTTTACGAGAAAGTTCTACGCCTTATCGTTTCCTTTTCAAGATATTCCTCCTAAATGATCAGTTAACCATTTGTTCTCTTGTGGTGGCGGATGCTCCGATGATTATTAGTCTATTTGAAGGCTCCAATGTCAAGTCTCGATTCTTAAGGTCATCAGGAGAAGATCTCTTTCCAGAGGAAGCCAGCTACTGTGGCGAACACTGCATGAGGAAGAAACCGCGGCTGAGCCTACTATCATGATTTCGGATGGCCGAGTTTGAGGATCGCTTCCATCATCCGATCCGCCGCCTTCCTTCTGACTTGGCGAAACGGGATTTCCGACCCTTGAGTATAGGTGGTGGAGGCCCGAGTTAATCTTGACGGACCACTTCCACAAATTCAACCTATCGCCGAGATTGCCCCGGGCCAAAAATCTGCCGTTCCTGACTCCAGTTCTGTGATGGGTCTCCTTCAGCTGTTGGAGAATGGTTTGAAACAGGCGATCTCTATTATCGGGATTAGATGGGCGACCTCTATGGACTTCGCCCATTCATATTGAGTACCTTGGAAATTGGCGTGTTGGTGGCCCTCGGCTAACTAATCGTTGTGAGCAAAAGCTCACTAGCTAGCTAACTCTTGCGTGCAGTGTGGAGAATTTAGCCTTTTGAATCATGCGATGAGGTGATCGACTCATCAGCGAAGCTCGAGATCAAGGCTTCGTGAGCGCTTTTAGCGAGAGGAAAATATCGAGCAGAGATCATTTTTGAACTCATATGGCGGCGATGTAAACTGCGGCGTCGAATAAACTTGTACCACACCCGTGTCGAGCGTCTGAGGAATGGGAGCATTCAAGAGCGTTGAAGAATTTCACCGTGAGTGCACGAGTCGAGATGTCGCTGAGCGTGAAGCGAGTCCTCGAAGCGTCGTCGGGAACAGCGGTTGCTATTGCTGCGAACTCGAAGAGGAACTTGAGAAGAAGCTAAAGCTTCGGGTTCGGCGAAAGCGAGAGGGGGAAAGAACTAGCGCCGTCAAGGCTGACCTTGCTTCCTTCACATTCTTGGATTGCTTGATGAAGTCGATGTCTTTGAGACTTCTTTGTTCAGCCCAGTCGTTCACGATTTTTATTTAGATGTATTATCATAACTTTGCTTGAATCAATTGTCGACAATTGTAGCTCCTTTATATTTGCTTCAAATGAATAAGATCATTCCTTTCATTGCTTATTATGATTCTTTTATTTTATGCGAAATAATTAACCATAATACTTATAGGATTTTGGCAAACCCTCGGTATCAGCGAGTTTGATTAGCCTTTACCAACTACCGTTTGAGTTGGGCTGGCGTCTTGATTATCACGGATCCGTTTACCTGCGTGGCGTTGTGCTAGAAGAATGAAACTCTTCTAGACTTCGTTGCTATGATATTGAATACATGACTTCGGTACTCTTTTCGGGCAAGGACCACCCGACAGCAGCGTGTGGCGTTGGCTTAATCCTTCTTAGGCCGGGATGAAATACCCGGTCGATCTCGGTGTCTTCTTCAATGGAGAAAGACTAAGCCGACAGCGTGTGGCGTTGGCTTTAGGGTTATTAGCCAACCCACGCCCTCAGCGGGTTTGATGAGCCTACCCTTTACTGGTTTGAGTTGGGCTGGCGTGCGGATTATCACGGATCCGTTCGCACATGGCGTTGTGCTAAAGAATGAGACTCTCTTAAACTTAATGCTACGATGTTGAATCGTGAAGCCGTCTTTTCCGCGGGAAGACTAACCCGGCAGCGTGTGGCGTTGGCTTTATCCCTTCTTAGGCTTGGGATAAAATGCCCAGAATCGAACTCAGGTGTCTTCTTCAATGAGAAAAATGCGTGCGTGTGCGTTGGCTTTATCCTTCTTAGGCCGGGATAAAATGCCCGAGTCGAACTCACGGTGTCTTCTTCAATCGAGGAAAAGACTAAACGACAGCAGCGTTGGCGTTGGCTTTATCCTTCTTAGGCTTGGATAAAATGCCCCGAGTCGAACTCACAGTGTCTTCTTCAATGGAGAAAAGACTAAACGGCAGCGTGTGGCGTTGGCTTTATCCTTCTTAGGCTTGAGGATAAAATGCCCGAGTCGAACTACGGTGTCTTCTTCAATCGGAGAAAACTAAGCAAACTTGGCGTGTGGCGTTGGCTTTATCCTTCTTAGGCGAGGATAAAATGCCCAAAGATGAATCTTGGTGTCTTCTTTGTGGGAGAATGGCTGAACGGATTAAGATTGATTGAGGTGGGAAAGGAAGAATGTGTTCTATTTCTGAAATGAAACCAATAGCGAGGGCTTCTTTGTAGGAATCGAAAAGACTTCGAGGTGACCTTGAGGCGGACAACACAGTGCGAAAATCGGCGCCTTACCTTGATTGGCTACCTAGGAGAAGAGGTGGAACTAAGGTGGGATCTCCCTCAGAAGCTGAAGAAACTTCGAGGTGACCAGGCGGACAACTGGTTCGACAATCGGCATACACCGGTCGGTAGCTACCTAGAGAGAGGTGGAACTAAAGTGGGATCTCCTCCGAGAAGCGAAAAACTTCGAGGTGACCTTGGCGGACAACACTGTTTGACAATCGGCACATACCTTCGGTCGGCTACCTAGGAGAGAGTAAAACTAAGAGTGGGATCTCCACTCAGGGCAAACTTCGAGGTGACCTTGAGGCGGGACAACACTGTTTGACAATCCGGCGCATACCCGGTCGGTGGCTGCCTAAGATGAAAGATGGAACTAAAGTGGGATCTCCGCCGAGAAGCGAAAAGACTTAGGCGACCTTGATCGGACAACCGGTGCGAAAATCCGGTAGCATACAACGGTGGCTACCTAAGATGAAAGATGGAACTAAAGTGGGATCTCCGCCGAGAACGAAAAGACAGGCGACCTTGAGTCGGCAACACGCGTGAAAATCGGCGCATACCTTCGTGAGCGCTACCTAGGAAGGTGGAACTAAGGTGGGATCTCACTCCGAGAATCGAAGAAACTTCGAGGTGACCTTGGCGGACAACTGGTTCGACAATCGGCCTTATACCGGTCGGCCTACCTAGGAGAGGTGGAACTAAGAGTGGGATCTCCACTCAGGAGCCAGAAGAAACTCGGGTGACCTTGGTGGACAACTGTTTGACAATCCGTACCTTAACCGGTCGAGCTACCTAAGATGAAAGATGGAACTAAAGTGGGATCTCCGCCGAGAACGAAAAGACTTAGCGACCTTGATCGGACAACTTTGGTCAAAATCCCAGTATACCGCCGGTCGAGCTACCTAAGATGAAAGATGGAACTAAAGTGGGATCTCCGCCGAGAACCGAGCAGGCGACCTTGATCGGACAACACAATGCGAAAATCCCGTAGCATACCTTGATGGTTGCTACCTAAGATGAAAGATGGATAGAACTCTTCCGTTTATCACGAAAGGGATCTTACACTTGGAGGAAGAATTTTATATTCTATCTCGGTAAAGGGATTTTGATTGGGCCTCTTGTTCATAGAAGGAATCAAGAGGGATTTTGGTAATGTACAGAAAATTTGTAGACCTACGTGAATTTGATGGTGGGGAAATTATGATGGAGAACAAATCTAGGGTTATCCTCACGAAAAGTGGGTGAAACATCCACGAGGAACTTCCGTCGAAGCGGGTTATCACGAAGGTACTAAGGGTAGTATTTCTTTAGGAACTTCCATTTATCGGCATTAATTGCGGTCGCCATTTGGGGTAATTAGGCGATATGCACCATTGGGTAGACGTTTCTATTATAGCGGACCCTCCCATTTAGGTTAATTTACCTTTCTTTTTGGAAGTGAGGATTATTGGTGGTGAGCGGCGAGGACCAAATCTCCTTCTTTGAAACCGTTGTGCGCACTTTCTTGTTGAAAGCCCTCGACATCCTAGCTTGATAGAACTCAATGCTTTGTAGAGCTTCGAGCTTCTCATCCAACATCTCGAGCTCTTGAGGCGTTTGATGTTGTTCTTGGTCGTCATCTGTTGAAAGGCGTGCGAGTGGCGGGATCTGGATCTCAGGGACTTCACATCGTGTGAGACGGAGACGGGGTCTCTCCGGTTGGCGTCGCGTCTGGATTGTGCGATATGCCGAGTGCTTCTCAGAGCTTATCGTCCGGTCTAAACTTTATTCTTCACAAGCCGACAAAATCTTGATAATCGTCTTGTTGAGCGCCTCGGCTAATCCATTTGCAGGTGGATTATAGAACATTGACGAGCGTCTTATCTTGAATTTCTCGCAAAACGATGAAGGAATTGCGATGAATGGGGACCGTTGTCATACCGCGATCCGTCTGGGACACCATGTCGATAGATGACATGGTGTTTGATAAAGGCGCGGCGGTACTTCGCCTTTACTTCCTTTAGCGGGATTGCTTCCGCCCGCGGAAAGTATGGGTGATCGCTAGAATAAACCGATGCGCCTTTGACCGGCGGAGGAAAAATGGGACCTACAGCGTCCATTCCCCATGTCTCGAATGGCGGGGATGTGGCGAAGGATGCAACTACTACGGGGAGTGATGCATATAATTGGCGTGAATTTGACAGCGTGGCATTTCGGCGTGCTTCGGCTGCGTCATTAATCATCGTGGGCCAAAAGTAGCTCATTCTCGATTCGATCGTAGAGCTTGGGACGGTGGTGCGCCACATTCACCTTCATGTGCTTCGAAGGACCTCTTACGCCTCTTTGTTTGAGAGGCATGAGATAAAACCATTGTACCCGGCGATATAACATACGGGTCTACGTGTCGTAAAGAATCTTGGAGCTCTTAGCGGATTGACTCTCTCTCCTTCCGTCTTACGGTAGAATACCATGTAAGGCGTGTCGATGATAGGAAAGCGTAATCTGGGGCCAACTTGATTTGGGTTGCATTTACCTCTTTGGTAACTATCCCTTTGTCTTCTTGTACCCCATCATATATTAGTGCAGAAGAAGTGAGTCGGCCGGTAACGGTTGCTTTCGATCTCGAAAGGTTGCGCCGGCGTATCGCTATCGCGCTAATGCATCTGCATGGCGTTACGGCGGGATATATTGATGAAGAATTCTTCAAATGATACGCCATTTCAGCGGCTATCGATGATAGGGGACGGTCGGGGTTCCTAACTTCATAGTCACCGGATCTGTTTGACTATCAATTGCGAATCACCGTATGCTTCGAGATACTCTACCCCCGGCTCCTTGGCGAAGCTAAGTCCGATAAGTAGCGCGTTGTATTGACTCGTTATTGGAACAAGGTTGGTGGCGAATAAGCACGGGGCATGACATGATTCCGGAAACTAAGACAACCCGACGGCGAAATCTTAGAACATCAGGGGCACTCGCCGTTGGTAGCTTCGAGAAGCTCCGTCAAAATACAAACGCCATATTTGTTGGTGCGATGTAGTGTTGACTTCTTGGACTTCATCCGGAAAATCATCATATAGCTCAACCGCGTCCGTTGTCGGGTTGGGAGCCAAAGAGATCGCCAAATCGCTTGTCCTTTGACCGACTTATGTTGTTTGAAGTGCAAGTCATATTGGGACAAGAGCAAGGCCCATTTAAGCCAGCGCCAACTCATTGAGGGCGGTAGGTGGTTAGAATAACATAAATCGTCTGTCAGGCTAAATAGTGCGCATTTTACGGTGCGAACACTAATGCAAGGCACGCTTCCGATCATTGGATATCGAGACTTCGTGGCCGACTAATGTTCGATCGGGTAATAGGCTACTTTGTTAATGACGGCTGTCGTCGTCTTGCGTGAGTAAAGCGCTTAACAGTGATCCGTTGCCTTGGCGTAGATCAGAGCGGTTTTCCGACCCTTGATGCAACAAACGGGGAGGTTTAGCGAATCTGATTTGATCTCTTCAAGCGGCTTTCGGCGGTCGTCGAATAAACGACCAACGCCTTCTTTTCAACAGAAGCGGTTGGCACTTCCCGATAGGTTCGATGAACAGGTCGGATGCGCCAATCGCCCTTATGCTGATTGCGGTAAAAGTCGGGATGATTGTCATTGATTTGAATTTGTTTACGGCTTCTTTTGCCTACAACAAAATTCAAAAAGAAATTGCCTTTATTTTAAAGTACAATGAAAATCAAAAAGATTGCGACTTCTTCCTAAACAAACACGAGGATCTACGTTATGTCGAGGTCCTCATTGCGTGGAGTTCTTTGCTGTGCGGGGACTTTTGTGTCCGTGGACCACAGCAATTCCGATCGAGTAGAGACAGGGTTACGGAACTCTGAGATGTAAAGGGGCTCGTTTCCACGAAGGAAGCGGCGCTGAGGATCACACTCCGCGAAGGAGAGGATGCGCTGGCGGGTGAGATCTACTAGGAGAAATCCTGGCGCTATCCACGAGATTAAAGGCGAAGCTTAATCTAGAGGGTATCTGTAGTTCGACCAATCGGTTACCTTTGCTTATAGATCGGCGTCGGCTGGACTTCGCCCGAGTGCTTTCCGAGCGATGCGCCCGATTACTCGTAGATCTAAGAATTCTTGAAGTCAGAGCTCTTCCAAATCACCAAAATCCAAGCCTCAGGAAGCCTTGAAATCCCCCAAATCCAAGACCTTCCCCACCTTCAAGACCCCCTATTTATACAAAAGGGGATGTCTGTGACCAAGTGGCTCGGCCACTTGGCCCGCGACGGGTTGGCCGGGGTGGCTCGACCATGGTGGCGAGCCACCAAACAGTAGGCACCTCGGCCATGGCGAGTGCCTCGGCCACTGCTGCGGCACCGACGTTGGCGAGGTGGCTCCGACAAAGTGGTAGAGCCACCTTGGCCATTTGGTAGGGGTGTGCGCCTCAGCGTCGCTTTTTCATTTGTTTAGCCGTTTCTCGTCGATTCTTCGGTCTTAGGGCTTAGTTTTGCTCGGTGATGTGTGCGTTGGGTTTGAGTCGTGTCGATCAACTTTGAGCTCAAGCGGCTCGTTTGCATCGGCGGACTAAGTACGGTTGATTCCGTCTCGTCAATGCTTGAGTTTAGCCAACTTCGACGCGCGTTTCATTGGCTCGTGCGTCTTCGAGCTTACTTCATGTGCTCGTCGACTCGCTCTCGGCGTTTTCGCGGTGATCGTTTTCGCGGCGGTCGGTTTGAATGGATCGTCGGTTGTCAACCCGAATCCGCGAGTTTTGATGAATGGATAAACAATTTTTATGCCTCTGGATACCCCTCCAAAGCGTCTCGGTCGATTCTTGATGAGTGCGGGATGCTTTGGACATATGATAGTTCCGGCCTTGATGGTGAGGATCCAAAAGATAGCTTCAAATCTTGATTCTTCGAGATCATCGGTTCTTTGTAGGATTCGATAAGATCAAGTCTTTGCATTTATTGTCGACCGCTTGTTATCTTGACTTTCGAAATTTGGTGGGTGAGTTTTGTTGTAACTTCGTGTCGGTTGGTGCGTTGTTTGACTAACCATCAGTTTTGGACTTCTCCGTTATGTCGTGAACTCCTTGTTGGCTTAGCGTTGGTACGTGTCGAATACATGGAACTTCATAACCATCCTTTCGGCTAATTCCTCCATCATGGCGTGTGTTGTTGGTTTAACTTCTGTGAGGAGGATATGATTATCCGATGTCAACATGACTTTCACTCTTCATCAGTTATCCTCTCTTGGAGTTATGGTGGGAGGACATTAAGGGTTGTCGAGTTATCCTTAAGAATATGGATTTATTCTCGGGAACTCCTCGTTGAAATTTTGGAAATAGTTTATACTGCGTAATCCTAGTTGGAGTAGAGTTAGGCGTTGATGGCGTCGATGCAATCCATGCAGGAATTATCCTAAGAATATTTTTTGTGAAAATATTCTTCGGGAACTCGATAAATTAGGAGCTTGATTTATACTCGTAATCCTAGTTGGGTAAGTTAGTAGCGTTGATTGGCGTCGATAATCCGCCGATCGAGTTATCCCTAAGAATATTTTTGTGAAAATATTCTTAGAACTCTCGATAAATTAGAAACGGATTTATTTCGTAATCCTAGTTGGAGTAAGTTAGCCGTTGATGTCGTGCAATCCGCCGATGTCGAGTTATCTAAGAATATTTTTGTGAAAATATTCTTGAGGCTCGATAAATTAGGAAGCGGTTTATACTAATCCTAGTTGGAGTAGGATTGGCGGCGTTGATGTCGATGCAATCCGCCGATCGGTTATCCCTAAGAATATTTTTGTGAAAATATTCTTAGATAAATTAGAAGCGGTTTATACTCGTAATCCTAGTTGGAGTAAGATTAGTGACGTTGATCGTCGATGCAATCCTGCGATCGAGTTATCCTAAGAATATTTTTGTGAAAATATTCTTGGGGAACTCTCGATAAATTAGGAAGCGGTTTATACTCGTAATCTAGTTGGAGTAGGATTAGGCGTAGCGTTGATTGGCGTCGATGCAATCGCGATCGAGTTATCCCTAGAATATTTTTGTGAAAATATTCTTAGAACTCGATAAATTAGGAAGCGGTTTATACTCGTAATCCTAGTTGGGTAGGATTAGGCGGCGTTGATGCGTCGATGCAATCCGCCGCGATCGAGTTATCCTAAGAATATTTTTTGTGAAAATATTCTTAGGGCTCTCGATAAATTAGAGCGGTTATACTGTAATCCTAGTTGGGTAGGATTAGTAGGCGTTGATGCGTCGATGCAATCCTACGATCGAGTTATCCTAAGAATATTTTTGTGAAAATATTCTTAGGGAACTTCTCGATAAATTAGGAAGCGATTTATACTCGTAATCTAGTTGGGTAGGTTAGGCGTTGATTGGCGTCGATGCCGCCGATCGAGTTATCCCTAAGAATATTTTTTGTGAAAATATTCTTGGGAACTTTCGATAAATTAGGAAGCGGATTTACTACGTAATCCTAGTTGGGTAAGTTGGCTGGCGTTGATGGGTCGATGCAATCCCGCCGATAGTTATCCTAAGAATATTTTTGTGAAAATATTCTTAAAGGGAACCGATAAATTAGGAAACGGTTTATACTCGTAATCCTAGTTGGGTAAGTTGGTAGCGTTGATGCGTCGATGCAATCCGCTTCGATGAGTTATCCTAAGAATATTTTTGTGAAAATATTCTTAGAATTCTCGATAAATTAGAGCGATTTATACTCGTAATCCTAGTTGGGTAGGATTGGCGCGTTGATTGGCGTCGATGCAATCCGCCCGATCGAGTTATCCTAAGAATATTTTTGTGAAAATATTCTTAGGAACTCATAAATTAGGAAGCGGTTTATACTCGTAATCCTAGTTGGAGTAGGATTAGGCGGCAGCGTTGATGTCGATGCAATCCGCCCGTCGAGTTATCCTAAGAATATTTTTGTGAAAATATTCTAGAAACTTTCGATAAATTAGGAAGCGGTTTATACTCGTAATCCTAGTTGGGTAGGATTAGGCGGCGTTGATCGTCGATGCAATCCGCCGATCGAGTTATCCCTAAGAATATTTTTGTGAAAATATTCTTAGGGCTCTCGATAAATTAGAAAGGATTTATACTCGTAATCCTAGTTGGAGTAAGATTAGGCAGCGTTGATGCGGCGTCGATGGGGAGCCTTCACAAGATGTTATTAGAATCAATCTTGAGAATCTTTCCAAACTTGGCGAAGGGAGTAGGAGCAATCAGCGGACTAATTTGGCACTATTTTGATATCAGGATAAGGTTCAATTAGGACTCCTAATTAGGGGCTGATTAGAGTCCTAATTAGAATTGATTGGGCCCCAATTAAATTCCTACTTCTTGCCAAATAGGAGTCCTTGTTCAAGAGGATTGGGTCCATATGGGGTTGTTATAAATACCCATAATCCTCTATACTTCGACCTAGGCCCTTGTGCTCTCTCTCTCTTGTTTTCATCTAAGCTTCTGTAGTCTTATTTCCTTCGATCAAGAGGTATGTATCGAGGGTTTTGTAAATTCTTTTCTTCTTTTTCTTCTCTTTTTTTTTTTGTGGGGTGGCGGACCCGGGGCCAGGGGCACGATGTGGGAGCGGCGTGATGATGGCGGCGGAGCCCGAGCGGCGGCACCAGCGCCAGCAGTGACACCGGCCAGCTGGCGCCAGCGCGCATGGCGGCCTTTGGCGCCAGGCGCGCCAGCGCGCCAGCGGCAAGCGCCAGGCGCCGCCAGCCTTGTATGGCCGGCGTAGTCGCCAGCGCCCTGAGCGCCAGCGCTACTGGCGGCAGCCAGGTACGCTTGGCCCGCGCTGAGCTCCAGCGTCGCCTTGTGGCGTCACGGTACATCGCTGGTTACGTGGCTTAATCGTGTGGCGGCGATGGTCGTGTAGCTTTATTGACACTTTTCTTGATTTTTGGTCGTGTATTTGACTTTCGTCGTATTTTTGCGGCTTCCGATGTCTACGGGAAGATCCGCAGCTCAGAAGTCGCTTCGACTCGCCGTCAGCGTGAATGCATGCCTCCTTCTTTCGGTGGTGCGCCATCATCATATTCTCATACATATATCGTTGTATCCGCAGTTCTCCTTTGTGGCGTTGGGAGAGCGAAATCCTCCTTTGTGGGGATCGGCCTTCAGTTATTATGCGTTAGTTATGACCGTTCTCCTTTGTGGCGATTGGGAAGAGCAATCCTCCTTTGTGGGGATCGGCCGGTGTACCGCGTTCGTTATGACCAGCCGTTCTCCTTTGTGATTGGGAAGACCGAGATTCTCCTTATTGAGGATTGAGGCTTCAAAATCACGTCTCGATGTTTTAATGGGGCGATTTCACCGTTACTCTGCATTAGAGCGGAATATATTGCTTGGATCATGCGGTCATATTTATCGTTCTCCGGGTGTTTATCTGGATGAAATCGTCATACCGATATAAGGTAAAGTGACTCAATCTATGTAAGATGAATTCAGCCATTTACTAGCGGAGTATTTTCGATTTCGAGTTGATTATTCCTCGGGAGCTTTTCCACCCTCTGCGGTCGATGGGCGTCATAGTGACTATTATTCCATGTGTGATGATCGCGATTTCTATCTGCCTCGATTTGCGCACAGGACATCGAGCGATCAGTACGTGTTTGAGGAGTTCCGCGTTCTCCGCGATTGGTCACCGTCGCCGCTTCGTAAGGCGCCAACTCTCGAACCTTTGCGAAAAGCAGTTATCTATTACTTCGGTTAAGGATCGGATCTGACTCTTATCGAGAGTGAGAGGTGGTTGAACAAAGGCGGCGGAGGCCTTTGTATATTCCCGGATACCTCGTCGACTCGTTGACCGACCTTAGACACCATCTTTGTGACGCCGTATGTCATGGCGTTTGACGAGAACATGATCATATTCATTGTGGGTTTATTACCCGGCCGGATTCAGGGTTCGAGCGAATCGTGTCGTCGACCTTCACCACAGGGTTGTAGAGTGGACACCGCCCGTGATGAGCTTTTCGTTCTGCCTCAACTTTGAGGAATCGCCTTGCTAAATTGGGAAGAGATCGATCATCGATCATAGATTCTTGGGTACACTTTCGTCAAAAGCTTGGTGAAGTGCTGACGCCGTCCTCGGCCGATGGGATGGGAACCGTGCTGCGGTGCATTGGCGATTAGTGCCACCATGTATGGCCTTCAATCGGTGTCAACCATTTCTTCACCTTATTGAGCTTTATAATCGGTTGAATCGTTTTCACTAAACATGGCGAGTTGGGGTTGGCTTTGCATGAGATGTACCGTATTTCGGTCTACCCATGGGAAAGATGCTATATCGGGGTACTTTCCCTCAATCGAGGCGGAGGCTGAAGAGCGCCGCCCGATCGTTATAAGACTTTATGGGATCTCACTTGTCATTACTATATAGCTGGCCCAATCGAACCTTAGCCAAGAAATCGCGGTGAGTGAAGCGGTTCGCCCGATTACTTGTTCCGGCATTTGGAGGACAAATGCGAGGAAATATGTGAACTATCACGCTCACTGCCGAAGGTTAACGAACTGATCGAAGTCAGAGGCTAACTTCGTATACACTCGGCTCGCCAAAGAAGCTTTCCTTGAGGGGACCAAGTTCGCGACCTTTACGTGGCATGCGGTGAAGCCTATCGGTAGGCAACTCTTCTAGCGAGCTATCTTGCAATCTCTCAAGAAGTGTGTGGTTCCATATCAATCGATGATGCTTTACCTTTGGAGGTCCTTTATCTGCTGTTCAACTGCCCACAAGAAGAACTCTCTCTCCTTCGGTGATGGTGGCGGTATTCACAGTGGATTGCGGCATATAGTTGGCGTTTACCCGAGAAAGGATGAGCCATCATCGCATCCCTTCGTCGTAGAGCTCCCATATACATTTGATGACACGGTTGGTCCTTCATCGTCCGACATGATGTGGCACCGGTTCCATGATTGTCTACTCCTTTCTTACGGTTGGTAGAGGATTGCGGATGGAAGGCGTGGTTTCAGATCAAGAAAGCAGTCTTGATTCACAAAGGGTGGATCTTTTCCGAATGTTTTCCTCGATTCTCGGTCAATATGGTGAGTCCTTGGTGCGGCGAGGTGCAGAAGACAATGAACTTCACTTAACATTGGCTATTTCAATTGGCTAGTGAATATCGGGCGGGGTATCTCACCTTCGAGTAAATGAGGAATGCTTCCTTGAGCCTTATTTTCCTGTCGTTTTGCTCGCCCGATTCGGTTCACGACCAACTTTATGTTGGGAACCCGAGCAAACGACTCAGTTTCGAGTGGACTTGTGGATGGCCTTGAGCATGGTTATGGGCGTCATGGGGTGTACGGTGCTAGGATTGATCTCAGAGCTCGAGACCGTCAGGTGGAGTCGACATTCCTCTATTGTAGTTGGCTATTAGTAGCTAGCGAGTGGAGTCCCCAATGAGGGCCATCTGAATCTGGTAGCCAGAAGCTGTTCGGCGGCATTGAACACTGAGATCTTGGTCAAGCTCGAGGAAGCGCCGTAATCTTATCGGCCAAGTGAGGTTGAGGAGGAATTCCACAACTCGGCTGCTACTTTAGGAGAGGACCAAGGCTGCGGCTCATGAGAAGGACCTCGGTACTTCCTCCTCTTTCCTTTCGTTCTCTCATCCTTTCCATTAGATTTCTCATCCAATTGAATTTTCAGGAAAATCTATTGAAGAATTCGACCCTCTCAAGGGTTAAGCGAAGAGGTTAGCTCATAAGAACCCGTGAATCCTCGGTCCTTTGATGTAGACTTGACCCGTAATGCTGTTCGGTGTGAGGAGGTAATAATTCACCGTGATGAAATCAGAATTTCAACTTTGAAGGTGACATTTCTTCGTTAGCATGCGGGGTTTTAGGGATTATGATCGGCTTTGATTTTCCTCCCCACAAT
Source organism: Asparagus setaceus (assembly GCA_012295165.1). Lineage (NCBI taxonomy): Eukaryota > Viridiplantae > Streptophyta > Magnoliopsida > Asparagales > Asparagaceae > Asparagus > Asparagus setaceus. The sequence goes on from WHSE01000118.1 coordinate 41,487, forward strand.
TGAGCCCGGTTACGCTCATCTGAGCAAGTTTTACTCAACAAATGTATGGAGCTATGGCGGAGGAGGCGATGTAGGACCTGATCCGGTGGACCCGAACACATCTAACATCGATAATTCCTCTTACGGGTGGCGAATCGAGAATGGAATGACTTGGGACTTGTACCCCACTAATTGCCTCTTTGCTTTTGTTCTTTTAGAGATTGCGGGGAGACAAATGCACAAGCCGAGACTAGGCAAGCTAACTCCACTATAGGAGGTATGTAGCTTTACCTAGTGTTTGCCTTAATTGCATTAGCCTTCCTAATGCTTTCTTTTGAAATTCTCCATGGAAGATTTAGGTGGGATCAGGTTTATATGGCAACACTTCCATGGATGATTTGCTCTGGCTTGGTCACAAGATGGAGATACCCTTGGTGAGGATTTACAGGCTATCCACGAAGAAGGTATGAACTTTCCTTCGATTAATTATAGGACGGCCGTTTGGCCAATACTACTATAATTAAAAGTGAGAACATTCCATTTGTGCGTGGTAGGTACCCTCTTTCGTCGCTTTCTCGAATCGGCTACCACGGCCGTTGAGATAGATGAGCACGAGGGCTCGGTGCGGTTGGCGACATCGGCGATAGATCGCCTCGGTAGACTCGCTAGCCTCTGAGCTACTACAGAAGGAGGCGGGTAAGGTCTTTAGCCCAATAAATTTTAGCCCATTTCTTCTTTGAAAATTCTAAAGTCCTCTTTTCTTACGTCGAGCCTACATCTCGACTCCATGACTGGCGAGGCGTTGATGGTGGATGAAGATCCATCCCATCTTATTATCTGTTTGGAAATCGCTCATTCTTTTCTTTGGTGAACACCGTGATCGAAAAAGGTCCTTCATGGCGGGCTTTCTCTTCATCGATTCGGACCACTGCTTGATCCCGGATGGCTTTGTCGGGGATATGGGTTACCAGGCGGCTCGAGCCATTGTTGATGATCTAGCCCATCGGAGGACGGCTCGAGCTACCAAGAGCTGCGGCGGTGGAGCTTCCTCATATGTAAGCTGCTCAGGCCGGCCTTCGTTTAGAGGCATGGCCGCGATGCTCGTGTTTTCTTGGGCTCGAGTCGGATGCAAAAGACGCGCCCGATCAGCTTCGGGCGGTTGTTCTTTAGCATATTCTTCCTTAAGCCATATCGGTGATATCGTGGCGAGTGCGGAGAGGATATCTTGCTGGGGAAGCTCCATCTTTGAGGAAGATAGGATGGCGGTTTGGTAGCCAAGGCCAACAAGGAAAGACCTCACCGTTGCGTCTAGGGAACTTCGATCATCGAAGCGGCTGGCGGGCTTCGAGGAGGCAACCATGAAGACGGAACACCGATGAGAGTCCTTGAGCGAGTTGCGAGGAAGAACTTCGACCGGGCTTACAATGGTGAAGTGTCACGCGAACAACAAATCCTTTGTCATAGACTTGATATTTAAGCGATTGTAGCTCCTTTTATATTTGCTTCAAATGAATAAGATCCATTCCTTTCATTGTTTATTATGATTCTTTTACTTCCTCAGAAATAATTAACCATAATACTTTTAGGATTTTTGGCAAACCCTCGACCATCAACGGGTTTGATTAGCCTTTACCAACTACCGTTTGAGTTGGGCTAGCATGTAGATTATCTAAATCCGTTCTACACACAACGTTGTGCTAAAGAATGAAACTCTCTTAGGCTTAATGCTACGATGTTGAATAAGTAGGCTTTGTCTTTTGTCAGGGAATTGACTACGACAGCGGCGTGGTAGGCGTTGGCTATCCATTCTTAGGCCGGGATAAAATGCCCCGAGAATCGAACTCTGGTGTCTTCTTCAATGGGAGAAAGACTAAACCCGACTTAGCGTGTGAAGCGTTGGCTTTATCCTTCTTAGGCTTAGGATAAAATGCCCAGAATCGAACTCTGGTGTCTTCTTCAATGGAGGAAGACTAAGCAAACCTTAGCAGCGTGTGGCGTTGGCTTTATCCCTTCTTAGGCTTGGGATAAAATGCCCCAAGATGAATCTTGGTGTCTTCTTTGACGAATAGGCCGAACGGGAAGAAGATTGATTGAGGTGGGAAAGGAAGAATGTGTTCTATTTCGGGATGAGGCTAACGATTCCTTCTTTGTAGGAATCGAAAAGACTTCAGGTGACCTTGATCGGACTACGATCCCGAAAATCTCGGCGCATACCTTCCGATTAGAGCTACCTATGATAAGAGGGGGAACTAAGAGTGGGATCTCACTCAAGAAGGCAGAAAGACTTCGGGTGACCTTGATTGGGACAACCGGTCACGAAAATCCGGCGCATACCTTCAATGGCTACCTAAGATGAAGATGGAACTAAGAGTGGGATCTCACTGAATACAGAAAAGACTTCGGGCGACCGATCGGACAACTGATGCGAAAATCGGTGCATACCTTGGTCGGCGCTACCTAAGATGAAGATGGAACTAAGAGTGGGATCTCCACTCAGAGAACCGAAAAGACTTCGGTGACCTTGGTGGACAACTGGTGCGAAAATCCGCATACCTTCGAGCTACCTAAGATGAAGATGGAACTAAGAGTGGGATCTCCACTCAGAAACCGAAAAGACTTCGGGTGACCTTGATCGGACAACACGATGCGAAAATCGGCGCTTATACAACTTCAGTAGCTACCTAAGATGAAGATGGAACTAAGAGTGGGATCTCCACTCCGAAACCGAAAAGACTTCGAGGTGACCTTGAGTGAACAACACAGTGCGAAAATCGGCTATGCAACCGGTCGGCGGCTACCTAAGATGAAGATGAAACCCTTCCGTTTGACCACGAAAAGTTTTGCGGAGGAGGAAGGATTTTATATTCTCTCTCCGGCGTGAAAGGAATTTTGAGTGGGCCTCTTGTTCATAGAAGGAATCAAGGGGATTTTGGTAATGTACGGAAAATTTGTAGACCACCGTCAAGGAATTTGATCGGTGGAGAAGTATGATGGAGGATAAATCTAGGGTTATCCTGCGAAAAGTGGGTGAAATCCCACGAGGAACTTCCGTCGAAGCGGGTTATCGAAGATACTATGGATAGTATTTCTTGGGAACTTCCCATTTATCGGCATTAATTGCGGTCGCCATTTTGGGTAATGCGATATGCACCATTAGAGTAAACCGTTTCTATTACAAGCGGGCCCTCCCATTTAGGTTGAATTTACCTTTCTTTTGGAAGTGAGGATTATGATGGTCGTCGGCGAGGACCAAATCTCCTTTCTAAAAGGTTCTCTGTCGAACTTTCTTGTTGAAAGCCTTCATCCCTAGCTTAGTAGAACTCAATGCATTGTTGAGCCTCGGTAGCTTCTCATCTAACATCTCAAGCTCTTGAGGCGTTTTCGATGTTGTTCTTGATCGTCATCTGTTGAAAGGCGTCTGGTGGCGGGATCTGAATTTCAATGGGAGAAGCGCTTCACCGGTGAACCGATGCGAGGTTGCTCCGATTGGCGTCGCGTCCGTTGTCGCGTCGCCCGAGTGCTTCTCGAGTTTATCATCGGTCTGCTTGTTATTTTTCACAAGCTTGGCAATTTTGATAATCGTCTTGTTGAATGCCTCGGCTAATCCATTTCTTGGTGGATTATAAGGCGTGGCAGACATCTTGTATCTTGAATTTCTCACAAAACGATGAAGGAATTGGCGATGAATTGGGGACCGTTGTCATACGCGATCCGTCTTGGGACACCATGTCGATAGATGACATGGTGTTTGATAAACTTGATGGCGGTACTTTCGCCTTTACTTCCTTTAAGCGGGTTATTCGCCCACTTGGAGAAGTAGTCGGTGTCGCTAGAATAAAGATCGCCTTTAGCCGGCGGAGGAAAATGGGACCTACAAGCGTCCATTCCCCATGTCTCGAATGGCGGGATGTGGCGAAGGATGCAATTGCTCGGAGGTGATGCATATAATTAGCGTGAATTTGACCGCAGCGTGGCATTCCGGCGTGCTCATTGCGTCATTAACCATTGTTGGCCAAAGTAGCCCATTCTCTGATTCGATCGTAGAGCTTGGGACCGGTGTGTGCACCACATTCACTGCGTGTGCTTCAGAAGGACCTCTGCCTCCCCTTGTTTGAAGGCATCGGAGTAAAGACCATCGTTACCCTCGGCGATATAACATCACGGGTTTGAGTGTCATAAAAGAATCTTGGAGCTCTTAGCGGGATTGACTCTCTCTCCCTCCGTCTTACGGTGAGAATGCCATGTAAGACATAGTCGATGATAAGGCGCCAATCTCGGGGCTCCAACTTGGTTTGGGTGCATATACTTCTTTGGTAGCTACCCCTTATCTTCTTGTGCCTCATCATATATTGGTACAAAAGGCGGTGAGTCTGGCTAACTAATTGCTCGGTCTTGGAAGGTTGTGCTAACGACCGCATTCGCGCCGCCCATCGCGTCTGCATGGCGTTGAAGGATATATTCGATGAAGAATTCTTGAATGAGTCCGCCATTTCAGCGGCTACGATGATAGGGGACGGATCGGGGTTCCTCACCGTAGTCACCACGGACTGCTTAACTATCGGTTGTGAATCCATGCGGCAGATATTGACCCCGGCTCCTTGGCGAAACTAAGTCCGATAAGTAGCGTTGTTGTTACTCGTTATTGGAGCGAGTTGGTGGTGAATAAGCACGAGGCATGACATGATTCGGGAAATCAAAGACAACCCGACTCGTGGAAATCTTAGAACATCCGGGGGCACTTGCCACGTTGGTAGCTTCGAAGCTCCGTCAAAATACAATCGCCATATTTGTTGGTGCGATGTAGTGTTGACTTCTTGAACTTCATCAGGAAGATCATCATATAGCTCAAGCGCATCGTTGTGGTGGCGACGAGATCATCGCTTGTCCTTTGGTGACTACGTTGTTTGAAGTGCAAGTCATATTGGGACAAAGTAAGGCCCATTCGCTGAGCGCCAACTCATTGAGGCGGTGGGTCATAAATATTCGGACGGTTACATTAGAATAACATAAATCGTCTGTCAGGCTAAATAGTGCGCATTTTACGAATCGCGAACACTAATGCAAGGCAGCGCTTCTCGACCATTGGATATCGAGACTTCGGCGACTAATGTTATTCGGGTAATACTTGCTGTTGCGTGACGGTATGCGTCGTCTTGCGCGGTAGCGCTTAGCGAGTGATCCGTTGCCTTGGCGTAGATCAAAAGCGGTTTTCCCGACAGCGGTGCAACAAGCGGGGAGGTTTAGCGAGATCTGACTTGATCTCTTGAATGCTACGGCGGCGTCGTCAAATATATGACCGCCCTTCTTGTTCAACTTGGAGAGCGGTGGCACTTCGGATAGGTTGATATGAACCGTCGGATGTCGCATCGTCCTTGTAACCCCGAGTTCTCAGATTTCGGAGGTTGCAACTCTTGAATTGCCTTCACTTTGTCGGGATCGGCGTGGATGCCCTTATTTGTGGCGACGAAGAGGAACTTGCCGCTAGACATCGAGGAAGGATTTGGCGGATTCATCTTTAGTTGATGAGTTCGCATGAGTTCGAATACCGTTCTAAGATCTTTGATGTGATCTCCTTTGTCCGCGGCTTTTCCGCGACCAAATCGTCGGCGTAGCATTCGACCGTTTTCGAAGATGATCTGGAAAATCTCGTCATTGCTTTGGTATGTTCTTGGCAGGCATTTTGAGGCGAGCGGCATGACCGTGTAGCAATATATGCGATCGTTACGAGCAGCTGTGTGTTTGGCGTCATCGGGGTACATCTTGATTTGATTATACCGAAAAGCCATCCATAAAGGACATTCTTTCAAATCCACTGCGTGTTGTCAACTATGACATCGGTGATTGGAAGAGAAAGTCATCTTCGGGCAAGCGGCGTTAAGGTCTGTAGTTAAACCACAGTCCTAATCGACCCATTTTCTTCATGGCCGGGACTATATTAGCCACCCAATCCGGATGTTGAATTTCCTTGATGAATCCGATTCTATGAGTTTCTTCGCCGTCAACAATTGCCTCCAATATTTGTGGGCGAAACCGTCTTCTTTGTTGCTTGCGGGTTTGACATCCGCCTTGATGTTGGTGATGTGTTGCCACATTAGGGTCGAGTCTGGCATGTCCTCGTAACTCGGCGAATACATCGATATACTCACGATTAGGGCAATCAACTCTTCCTTTTCTTCCAAGGGAAGTATTGCGATGTTTATGAGTTTAGGATGCTCTTCATCACCCATATTAACTGGACTACCTATCCTTAGTGGGGGTTCTCTTTGTTCGAACCTATCCCCAAAGCTGCTCTTGGAGTTGATGGATCCATGGGTCTTCCCATGTTGGCATGTCTTCATCACTCTCAGCGATGGCGAGGATCGGCCAGTAGCCATATTTGACATCAAAGCCTTGAAAGCTTCGAGGCTAGTGTCGAGAATCAAAGATGAATCGGGCGAATGTTAGTCTCCCTCATTGGGTGGATTCTTATCAATCGCCATGAGCATTCATCTTCGAGGAGGATTATCCCCCCTCATTGGTCATATCGCCTTTGAGACTCCGATCTTGTTGCCAAGCCTATCAAAAAGGCGCCTTCTTGGGCTGGCAGATGCGGATTACATTCGACAACACCGCCGATTAGTTTGAGAACCGGACAATGCGTGTTCAATTCGAGGAACTTCTCTTTGAGATTTTCGTACCCCGCCGCGATAGTACAACTCATCGGCATGAATGCGGAGCAACCCTTCCGTGTGTTGGTATGACTTCTCGGTATAGCGTCATGGGTCGTCGGATGAAAGCGTCTCCTTAGGATGAGTCACATTATCGAGGTTTCAAGTCACTAGTCTCAGCGTTAAGCACTGCTTGGCGAAGTTCGGCGGGCTCGAACCGATCAATTCGGTGAGGCGACTCACGAGAATCTTCTTATCACGGTTGAGGTGGGTCGACCCCACAGCGCGAGTGACGGGACTTCTTTAAAGGACCTGTCGTTCTTTGATCGAAATTTTACCTCGATCATCATGCAATGAGGCGAGGTGCTCCAGCCGTTTTTGCTTGCTGCGGGATCATAGCGAGTTGGAAGCGAGCCTGGCTGGATGGACATTTGGATGAAATGCGGAGGTGTGATCTTCTTTTGAATCAAGTCACCCGTGGCGGCGAGCCTTAGCGAATCGGTTTGAGGTGGGCGATTCTTGACTAACGTTTTGGCCTTCGTCAGAATCGTTGTTCGATTCGGACTCCAAACTTGGCGCATTTTAGGCTTCTTGTCCACTTCTCCCTTCTTCTACATCGGGCCTCTGAACTAGAGCGGTGTATGTCACCAGTAATGCCGCGGCCCTCACGGATCGTTCTTCAAGTGTTGATCGGTTCCGTTTGGCGGAACCAATCATTTGTTGGCGGCTTGGAGGAGTTGCCGTGCACCTATGATGAGGTTCTTGACCTCTCACGGACTTCAGATCCACTTTGCGGACAGTCGGCTGATTCGGGGCCTTGGCGAACTCCGTCAGTCGAGTGCGCCATCGTGGCGATCTCTGCGTAGATCCGGCGATCTTGGATCGGGAAGGATGCCATTGGTGCAACCCGACTTGGCGGAGTTAAGATCCTCGCTAAAGTTCGGGCCGAGGACAAATGGATCTTTCTTCGTGAGAGATCATACGGATGGGGAAGGGCGACTTGGACAGGGCGATAGTATGATACCCTGCCGGAACCGGATCAACTTGGATTCGGTTAACTTGGGCGGAATGTACCCCAGTTTTTTGGTCCCTTCATGGGTTAGCGAGCGAAGTCAAGAGCGGCGCCTTCGGTGCGGCGAAATTTTCTATCGTCCTTGAGGCCTTTGACTTCTTCTTGACCGGGATGCGGATCGCGGCTTCTGACCACGGCTTCTTAATTGGCCGTTGGCTCTTGTAATTCGCCCGGCTTGTTCGCGGTAAAAGTCGGGATGATTGTCATTGATTTGAATTTGTTTCTGACTTCTTTTGCCTACAACAAAATTCAAAAGAAATTACCTTTTATTTTAAAGTACAATGAAAATCAAAAGATTGCGACTTCTTCCTAAACAAACGAGGATCTGTTATGTCGAGGTCCTCATGCGTGGGTTCTTTGCTGTCTTGGGGACTTTTGTGTCCGGTGGACCACGGCGCAATTCGATCGGTAGGGCCGGGTTGGAACTACAGATGTAAAGGGGCTCGTTCCGCGAAGGAAGCGGCGCTGAGGATCACACTCACGAAGAAGGAGGATCGCTGGCGGGTGAGATCTACTAGGAGAAATCCTGGCGCTATCCACGAGATTAGGCGAAGCTTAATCTAGAGGGTATCTGTGGTTCGACCGAATTGGTTACCTTTGCTTATAGATCGGCGTCATTTGGACTTGAGCTGCGCGATTTCCGGGCAGATCGCCCGATTACTCGTAGATCTCATGAAGATTCTTGAAGTCAGAGCTCTTCCAAATCACCAAAATCCAAGCCTCAGGAAGCAGAAATCCCCCAAATCCAAGACCTTCCCCACCTAGACCCCTATTTATACAAGGGGGATGTCTTGGTGACCAGTGGCTCGGCCCTTGGCGAAACCCGGCAGGTTGGCCGAGGTGGCTCGGCCATGGTGGCAGAGCCACCTCGGCTGGGATTGGTAGAGGCTCGGCCAAAGTGGCCGAGCCTCCTCGGCCACTTGGCGAGGCACCTCGACAGTTGGCCGAGTGGCTGGACCAAAGTGGCCGGCCACCTTGGCCATTTGGCGAGTGTAATCTCAGCGTCGCTTTTCATTTGTTTAGCCGTTTCTCCGTCGATTCTTTCGGTCTTCGGGCTTAGTTTTGCGGTGATGTAGCCGTTGGGTTTGAGTCAGTGTCGATCAACTTTCGAGCTCAAGCGGCTCGTTTGCATCGGCGGACTAAATGCGGTTGATTAGTCTCGTCAATGCTTGAGTTTAGCCAACTTCGACGGCGTTTCATTGGCTCGTGCGTCTTCGACTTACTTCATGTGCTCGTCGACTGGCTCTACGCGTTTTCGCGGCGTGATCGTTTCGCGGCGTCGGTTTGTTGAATGGATCGTCGGTTGTCAACCCGCGTCCGAGTTTTGATGGAATGCGATAAGCAATTTTATGCCTACGGTAACCCACAGAGTTCTCTCGGTTTCCGGAGGTTGCAACTCTTGAATTGCCTTCACTTTGTCGGGATCGGCGTGGATTCCTTTGTTGGTGGCAATGGCCAGAGAACTGCTGGACATCCCAGGAAGGATTTGGCGGGGTTCATCTTTAGTTGATGAGTCGCATGAGTTGAATACCGTTCTAAGATCTTTGATGTGATCTTCTTTATCCGCGGCTTTTACGACTAAATTAGTCGGCGTAGCATTCGACCGTTTTCGGAGATGATCTGGAAAATTTTAGTCATCGCCCGTGGTATGTGGCGGGCATTTTGAGGCGAGCGGCATGACCGTGTAGCAATATATACCTATGGAAGTTACGAGCGGCTTGTGTTTGGCGTCATCGGGGTGCATCTTGATGCGATTGTATCAAGAAACCATCCATGAGCGACATTCTTTCAAATACACCGCGTATTGTCGACTATGACATCGGTGATTGGTAGAGAAAGTAGTCTTTGGAACAGCGGCATTCAAGTCTCTATATGGACACAGATCCTAATCGAACCATTCTTCTTCATGGCCAGGGACTATATTAGCCACAATCCGGATCTTTGAATTTCCTCGATGAATCCGATTCTATGAGTTTCTTCACTTTGTCAGCGATTGCCTCAATATTTGTGGGCCGAAACCGTCTTTCTTTGTTGCTTAACGGGTTTGACATCCGCCTTGATGTTGGCGATGTGTTGCCACATTAGTCGAGTCTGGCATGTCCTCGTAACTCGGTGAATACATCGATATACTCCACGATTAGGGCAATCAACTCTTCCTTTTCTTCGAGGGAGCGTATTGCTGATGTTAATGAGCTTAGGATGCTCTCCATCACCCATATTAACTGGACTACCTCATCCTTAGTGGGGGTTCTCTTTGTTGAACGTCCCCAAAGCTGCTCTTGGAGTTGATGGATCCATGGGTCTTCCCATCTTTGGCATGTCTTCATCACTCTCATGATGCTTGGGGGATCGTAGCCATATTTGACATCAAAGCCTTGAAAGCTTGTCCAGTGGTGTGTGAGAATCCAGCCGAAGAATGGGGCGAATGTCAGTCTCCCTCAGGGTGGATTATTATCAATCGGCCCGAGCATTCATCTTCGAGGAGGATTAGGTATCCCAATCCCGTCTGAATGCATAGTAGTTATCAGGCTTCCCTTTTGGGACATATGCGCTCACGGGAGGGACTCGAGGACCTGCGCCCAAAACATAGACCTTCTCCTTGTGCCAAGTTGTACCCCATCTCTTCATGATACCCGGTGTTTACGGACTATATCGAATGTGTGGAGGATAGGTCCATTATTAGTCTTCGTCGTTTTCGAAGAAGTGATTATTTGGAGGCATCTCCTTTTCGTAAACCAAGTCTTTTCACTACTTGATCTTAGGTGGGATGGCGAGTCTTTGTCCCAAAGGAGTCACGGTACTTTTGTGTAAAGCAAGATGGCCAGAGTTGGCGAGTGCAACTACGGATCATTGTATAAACTGTCATCACATCATTCAAAGACAAAGGATACTCTAAATGCGTCATTTATTGATTCATCGGCAATTTGCCAATTACAATGTTCATCGGCGATTCTTCATCGTCAAGATTGATTACAAGGGGTATTTGTCATTTAAAACAAAACCTCCACTATAACCAAGCCGGTTTCGTGTCGGCTTCTTCACGGCGTAGTACCTTGGGCCGATGATTGATTTGGACTCATTACGTAGGGAGAGAATCGGTGAAATAATTCTCCATCCTTAAGCGGTTGTTTGTCGCGACCAGTCTTGACCTCATTATTACGTGTCTACATATTTAAGAGCGATGAAGAGTAGAGGGTACTATAACATTATTGTGGATCCAAAGTCGACCCAACAATAAGTTATAGGAAGTCTCGCGTCAATCACATAGCGGTGACTTGGACTTTAAGTCCCCATTTGGCACTTTATAGAATCTTACCAGCGGTAGAGACGTGGTGTTAAATCCATAAATCATTGTGCACGGTGATGCGGCTTCGGGAATTTAAGATGATATATGCGGGGGCATGATGCTCCTGGCGGAACGGATCGACTTGGATCGGTTAACTCTTGGACCAATATACGGTGAAGTATAGCGACTATCGTGCTTGGAATTCCTCGTCGCATATCCTCCTTTGTAAAAGTGATGCGGGGGAAGTGTTTAGTCGCAAGGTTGCATTCTTTGGGCCGACTCTCTGAACTTGGTGAATGCGGGTGAGGAAAACCTCACGAATCGGCGGGGCTTCTTGAAAAGCTTCTCGTCTCTTTTGATAACGCTTAACTTCGTATAGAGTGATCCTTGCGGGAATATTAATATTGTGCCATCCGTCGAGGCGGTATGGGAGTTCGAAGTTCGGTTTATCTCTTCCAATCGGTAGAATCGAGGCTGCCGGGAGTTGAACTCACTGTGGTATCTTTAGCCTTTTCGGTCGCGAGTGGGGGTGTTGTTGGTACTCCGCTCGATAGCGTCTTGGCATTAGGGTCGGGGACTTACGGGTACTTGTACTTGTACTCATGTCCACTCACGGTGGCGTGGGCTTGAGTTCCCCGGACGGTGGAATGTCACCACTGTTCATCGTCTCCCTCAAAAATGCGGAGTAGCATGGCATGCCTTTCCCTTACCTTGGCTTTTTCTTCAGCGAAGAAGAGGCTACCCATTGCTCATCTTCAAGTAGGCTGGTGGACCCACAAGACTTAAGCCATTGGTGTATCACGATACAAGTCCTTCGGCGTTGCTTGTGTGGGTCGTCATTCACCGTCTTCAACTGCGACTTTGACCGGTTTGGGGTTCAAACCATGTCAGCGACCGAAGCTTATGGACACGCATTAGCTCCGACCTTCTTTTCTTTGGGCGGCTTCATAGTGATGACCCTACATCAATTAAAGCACGGATTTTGTCCTTAAAGGCTGAAGCGAGGATTTAGTGGGGTGATGGCGCCTATAGTGCGCCGAGTATCTTGGGTCATTCGTCTTCATTGCCTCCTCTTGATTACGAATCGGAGGGCTTGATCTTATTATTTTCCACAAGATATTTGAAGAGGCGGGAATCTCAAATGCGTCCCTAAAGGAATAGGACTTGGAATCACGGCTCTAAGATCTTCTGTTTTTGTGGCCCGAGGTTGCCCACGTTGATTGTGCTGTTCGCGGCGCCGGCTATTCTTCTTCTTCTTCTTTATTCTTTGGGGTTGGAGTTGGAGCGTTTGGTTAAACGCGCCGTCTTGGCTTGCTCTTTCCCTTTGCGCGTGGGACAAAGTTAAAGCAGACTTCCGTTGTCGGTGACCTCTCTGCCTTTTTCCTTTTGAGGAACCTCTCGGCTTGCTCTCCGCGTAGGCATAAAAATTGCTTATCGATGCCGAGCGAAACTTCGTGGCGATGGGTTGACAACCGGCGATCCATTCGACAAACCGGCGTCGCCAAAGCGCATCACGCCGCCAAAGCAGCGTGAAGCGGTCGGCGAGCACATGAAGTGAGTCGGCAAGGCGTCACGAGCCAATGAAGCGGCGTGCGAGTTGATTAAACTCAAGCGTCGATGAGGCGGAATCAACCATACTTAGTCCGGTCGATGCAAGCGAGCTGTTTGAGCTCGAAAGTTGATCGAGACGCGGACTCAAACACAGGCGGCAACATCACGGGCAAAACCAAGCCGGAAGACCAAAAGAATCGGAGACGGCCTTAAAGCGGCGGAAAACACCGCCAAGGCGGTAGCGGTAATGAACCTGACCAAAGTGGCCAAGGTGGCTCGGCCACTGGTAGAGCCACCTCGACCCAACAGAAGTGCCGACAGAGTGGCCGGAGGCTCGGCCACTGGTAGGGCCACCTCGACAACAGGCGAGGTGCCTCGACCAACGGCGAGGTGGCTCGGAAGTGGTAGGAGCCACCAAGGTGGCGGGCACCCCCTTCATTGTATAAATGGGGGTGTCATCTTCGAGGGCACCGGACGGGGGATTTTCGCGATAAGGTCGGTTTTTTGGGGATTTTCTTGGATTTTGGCGGACTTAGAAGAGCCCTCGCGAGATCTCTGACCTTGGTTCGAGCAGAGCTCAAGTCCGATCGTCGGATCTATAAGCAAAAGTAGCAGAATTGGTCGAACTCTGAGATACCCTCTAGATTAAGCTTATCAATCTGGGATAATTGTGATTTCTCCTAGTAGATCTCACCGCTCGGTGATCCTCTCCTTCGTGAGTGTGATCCCCTCGGGTGCCGTTTCCTGAAGCGAGCCCCATCTGTAGTTCAGGCAGGGTTTACACGAGTTGGAATTGCGCGTGGTCCACGGACACAATAAGTCCGACGCGGGCAAAGAACCCGCATAGCGAGGATCCGATATAGAGAGATCCCGTGTTTGTTCACTAAGGATAAAAGTTGTAATCTTTTTGATTTTCATTATGCGCCTTAAAATAAAAGGCATTTCTTTTGAATTTAGTTGTAGGCCAAAGAAGGCGTAAGCAAGTTCAAATCAATGACAATCATCAGGCTTTTACCCTTGAACATCCACGAACCTTAGTCCTTCCGCGTTATCGATGGTCTTGTACCCATTGCTTCAAGCACATCTATCGATAAGTTCTTGTGGAAGGTTTGGAGGATGAACTCCTCGTTATTGGATCGGCGGTTCATTGCCTTGTTAGAATCGTTTGACAAAGATATCCGCGGTTTCTCAGATCTTTACGCTTCTCGTCGAGCAATGTCGTCGATACCTCGGTATCGTCATCAAAGAAATTGGTAAGGAAGCTAGACTCCATGTCGTCCATTTGTGAATGCTCCCGGCTTGAGGCGGTACCGATGGCAGCACGAAGGGTGCCGTGAATGGCCGAACCATCGGGGTTCGTTGCGAAATAACTCGAGGTGTGACTTGAAATAAATCAAGTCTTTGCGTCGGGGAACCCTTCGTCAAATGGTGTGAAGTTTATTAAGTTAAACCGGCCAGTGCAGGATTGATTCCCACTCCCTCGGGTATGGGCAAGGAATACTGTCTTCTTTACTTCTTGGCGAAAATCAATGAGTTGATTTTGCTCTCCAAGTCTTTGATCTTCTGCGCTTTCTGAGCAACAACATCTATGTTTTGCCCGGCGTTGCGGGGTTGAGGAGGTTATCATCTTCTTGTGCTTCCTCGATCACGAATCGCTATCATCTTCATCGGCGTTGATCGCGACTTGATTCACCTTGATGTTTAGTCAAGGCTTGGATCTGTTGGTCATGCATTTCTCTCATCGTGCGCATGGCCAACTCCATTTCTAACGAAGTTTTCCGTTGTTTATTCAGCGCCGTCTAGCATTTTGGCCACTTGATGCATGCGATCATAAGCGTTTCTTAGGGGCTTCCTTCGCTAGATCGGTATGATCGGATCACGATTCTTGAGCCAATATCCGGCGCATCATCCTCCGTGGGTATTCACTTGAAGTTTATCATTATCACGGACCGTCGGATAGTCGGACCATAAGCGAGTTAGCGTTGCGATCGCGGGAATAGCAGCGATGGTTCTTCTTTGGTCATATTATTAGTGACCTCGGCAGCTCATCCTCTCGGGATGTCATCCTTTCTTGAATCGCCTTGACCTAGGTCTTGGCGTGTTTGTGCTAAGTCTCGGAAGGCTGACACCCTTTACGGAGCTTCTTGATGGCAATTGCACTCGAGAGCACCGTCTTGATGAGCTTGGAGCACAAGCATGGCTGCGTCAATTTAGGGAATCCTTGAGATTTTCGTACCCTTACCGCGGTAGTATGACTCGTCGGTTGGGTGTGCAGGAGCAATGCTGCCGTGTGTTGGCGTAATCTCGGGTATAACGTCATGCGTCATCGGGCGAGGCGCCTCCCGAGAATGGCCAAAACTCGAAAGTAACTTCGCCTTGACTTACGCTTATGTGGCGTGAAGTTTAAGAGATAAACCGAACTTCGAACTCTCCATACCGCTTTGATGTAATGGCACAAATTAATAATATCCCCGCAAGGATCACTTTCTATGAGTTGTCAGCGTTATCAAAAGAGACGAGAAGCTCTTCAAGAAGCCCTCACGATTCGTAGTCTTCACTCCAGATTAGGCCGAGTCCGTAAGAGTCGGCCCAACAATGCAACCTTGCGACTAAACACTTCCCGCATCACTTTTACAAAGGAGGATATGCAGAAGGAATTCCAAGCACGATAGGCCGCTATACTTCACCGTATATTGGTCTAGTGAAGTTAACCGATCCAAGTCGATCCGGTTCCACAGGAGCATCATGCCCTCGGCCATGTATCATCTGGAATTCCCACAACAGTTAGCATCAACGGCACATGATCTACGATTTAACACCACCGGTCCCGCCATTGGTAAAATCCGATAAAGTGCCAAATGGGGACTTAAAGTCCAAGTCACCGCTATGTGATTGACGCAGAGACTTCCTATAACTTATTGTGGGTCGACCTTGGATCCACAATAACGTTATAGTCCCGCCTACTCTTCATCGTCTCAAATATGTAGACACTAAT
>WHSE01000119.1:0-56849 GCA_012295165.1 Asparagus setaceus
AGGTTCCCAGTCGAACACACATTGTATGTGTTCCAAGTTGATATATGGTTCGAGTGCAACCGCACTCAAGACACCGAGAAGGTGTCGGTCTTTGATAGGCTTGGCACCAAAATGCCAAAACCCAGGTTGAGGCGCTTCCATGGAAGAAGATCGGTGTCTCAAGGTAATGAATTGCCAAGAGTCACCACCAACATGACTAGCAAAGGGGCGTCGTCACGTGCCATTCCCGGGGTTACCCAACGGATGACTCGGTTGCGGTCTGAGACTATCAGACGGCCTAACTATGGCAGAGTGCAGAGGGGGCTACCCTCAGATGACGAAGTGTCGAGCGCTGGCTTTGCAATTACTTCCGATAATATGGTTTCCAGCGCAGGACAACCCCGGGAGTCATGCATGATCAGCGCAGAACAAGTGGCCAAGATGCTCAAAGAGGCTATGGCCAAGCAAAAGGATAATTTCAAGTTCGAGATGCAGATAGCCATGCAGCAAATGAGAGAGATGCATGACCAGCAAATCCAAACGCTAACAAATCGCCAGGGTGAATCAAGTCGTCGCAATAATGCCAACCAAGTAGACAGCGACACGGATAGGGATGAAGAATGTAACGCCAATAATCTCCGTGATAAATAGAATGTGGGAGGTAACCTCGAGAACGACAGTGATAACACCGTCGTCCCGCCTCAAAATCACTCGAACAGAGACGTAGGTGATAATGAGAAGATAAAGGACCTCGAGAGTAAGATCAACACTCTGATTTCCGCCCAGGAGGTGAAGAAGACGGGTATACCGTGTCCGTACCAAAGGAAGTAGGAATCAATCCCGTATCCGGCAAAGTTCAATCTAATAAACTTTACGCTATTCGACGGTAAGGGTTCACCCACTTAGCATTTGATCTACTTCAAGTTCCACCTGGGGGTTATTTCTGGTAACGAGCCCTTGATGGTTCGGTCATTCGTTGGCACTCTTCGAGAAGCCGCCTTCGATTGGTACCGTCGTCTCAAACCGAGGAGCGTTAACAGCTGGGATGACATGGAGACCATGTTCCTTGCCAATTTCTTCGATGACGATACCGAGATATCTATCGGGACGTTGTTGGATGAAAAATAGAAGGACGGGGAGACGGTAGACAACTTCATCAAGCGGTTCCGAAATAAGACGATGAATTATCGGGACCCGATAACTGAGGAGTTCATTCTCCAAACCTGCCGTAACAACCTTTCGTTGGACATGCTAGAAGCAATGGGAACGGCATCGTCCAAGACATAGAAAGACCTGAAGGTACGCGGGGAGCAAGCCGAGCGATTCCTCAAGAGGAAAAAGGCAGAAAGAGGTCAGCAAATGATAAATGCTCATAAATAGAATTTCATCCCACGCGGCAAAGGGAAGGCGCAGCAAACGCAGTGGACGCAAACTAAACGTTCCAGCTGTAGCCGCAGCAACAACCACAGCAGCAAGCGCCGTAATAATCGCAGCCCCAATGGTAGCAACGGCCTCAAAAACAGAAGTCGTCAGAACCAGGGTTCCCTAAGGTCTATTCTTTCAAGGAAGATGAGGTTTTCGGTATTTTCAAATACCTCCTAGAGAATAATAAGATCCAGCTGCCACCAATTGTGAATCAGGAGGAGGCAAATAAGGTCACAGATTCGAGGTACTGCGCATTCCACAGAGCGGTTCATCACCCAACAAAGTCGTGCTACTATCTCAAGGATAAAATCCAGGCCTTGATCGATGTAGGAGTCATTACCCTAAAGCCATTCAAGAAAAAGAAAGTGGGGGCGAACACAGTATCCATCAGCTTCGGATCGGTGCCTTTATCTTGGTTTCAACCAGAGCCCGTCATGAAAGTAGGGATGAAGATGGTGAATGATGATCCTCACGGACAACATGAAAAGGGGCTCGTATACATACGCCAAAACATGATAAATCCTTTGGGTCCACCCCGACTTGCTTGAAGATGATCAGTGGGTGGCCTCTTCATCTAAGAGAAATCGAAGGGCAAGGGGAAATCATGTCATGTCACTTCAGCAATCTTGGAGGAGAATGATGAGCAGATAATGACGTTCCAACTTTTCAAAGAGGAACATGAAGTCTTCGCCACAAGGAGCGGACACGAGTACAAGTACAAGTATCCCGAAGCTTCCAATCCAAATGCTAAGACGCCGCAGAGCCGGAGTGGTGACGCTCTCCCACACGACCAAAAAATCACAACAGCAGGCGATCGCCAAGGAGGACATGGCCAAACTGAAGGAAAAGCAACCCTAACCTCGGGAAGTCCAAGTCCCGAAGCAGTCCCGATTCAATCATCCGATTGGAAGGGACAAACCGGGAAGTTCGAGCTCCTCGTACCGCTTTGATGTTATGGCCCAATTGGCTAACATCCCAGCGAGGATAACCCTCTATGAGCTGCTACGGTTATCAAAAGAAACCAGAGAAGCCCTACAGGAAGCCCTGGCTGACTCTGAGGTGTTTCTCACTCAAATCAAGCCAAGTCCTGAAGAACCAGAGTCTTTAGCCTAGCAGTGCAACCTTGCAACCAAGCACTTCCCCTGCATTACTTTTACCAAGGAAGACATGCGATCGAAGAATTCAAAGCACGACAGGCCGCTATATTTCACCAGACACATTGGCTCCAGCAAAGTCAACCGAATCCAGGTTGATCCGAGTTCCGCTGTGAGTATCATGCCCCTTCGCCTGATGTATAGCCTCGGGATTCTTACCAGTAAACTGACATCTACAAGCACTGTGATTTATGGATTTAATACCAGTGGGTCTCGGCCACTAGGTAAAATCTGGATAAAGTGTCATATGGGAGATTTGAAGTCTGAAGTCACATGCTATGTGATTGATGTAGAGACTTCCTATAACTTATTATTAGGTCGGCCATGAATCCATAATAATGTTATAGTCCCCTCCACCCTTCATCAGTGTCTAAAATATGTGGACGAGAATAATCAAGTCAAGACGGTGGTCGCGGATAAGCAACCATTTAAGGGGTTGGAGAACTATTTCATCGACTCTCCCTTACGGTAACGAGTCCGAGATCAATCATCGGCAGCACTCCGCAATGGCGGAAGTTGATACCGAGGTTGGGTTTGATTATGATAGTGGTTTTGTCATAAACGATATTGTACCCTTTGTAGTCAATCTTGACGATGGAGAATCGTCGGATGATAGTTGTAATTGGCAACTTACCGACAATGAAATAAATAATGATTTAGAGTACTCGCTGTCTCTTACCGATGTGGTGAAAGGATTGTACAATCACCCCGAGTTGCACATGCCGATTCGGTCGTCTTGTGTAACACAGAAGCATATTCGGGACTCTTTCGGGACAACATTTATCATCCAGGGTAAAACATGTGATGAAAAAGATTTAGTCTATGGTAAAAAAGATATGATTCTA
Source organism: Asparagus setaceus (assembly GCA_012295165.1). Taxonomy (NCBI): domain Eukaryota; kingdom Viridiplantae; phylum Streptophyta; class Magnoliopsida; order Asparagales; family Asparagaceae; genus Asparagus; species Asparagus setaceus. The sequence goes on from WHSE01000119.1 coordinate 3,404, forward strand.
ACACCAGACCACTTTCTAAGCGAGGATGGTAACGACGATAAGCCTCGCTCTCATCTGTTCAAATATAGTCCAGAAGTGCAGAATCTCATGAAAAGATGGGGGTATGACTTTGCACGAGGAGAGGGTCTTTATTTCGGACGAGGTCCTCACGTCCCACCCAAAGCTGCACACGTCCCAAAGGAGAAACCCGATAATTATTACGGATTCAAAAGAGGATTGGGCATCGGTGAAATGTTTAAGGGATTGATGTCAAATATGACTCTAGACCCATACGATGGAAGGCGATGGCGAGATACTAGCGTGGGAAGACCCGTGGATTCATCACCTTAATATGCAATAAGGGGACCGATTCGAGCAAAGAGAGCCCCCCACCGAGGATGAAGTAGTCTAGATCAATATGGGTGATGAAGCACACCCTAAGCCCATATTCATTAGCAACAGTCTCTTTCCAGAGGTGAAAGAAGAGTTGATTGCTCTCATTAGGGAATATATCGACGTTTTCGCTTGGAACTACGAAGACATGCCAGGACTCGACCCAAATGTGGCGACGCACCGGCTCAACATCAAGATGGATGCCAAACCCATCAAGCAACAGCAAAGACGATTTCATCCACAGATTATGGAAGCGATTGTAGCGGAAGTGAAAAAGCTCATAGAGTCGGGTTTTATCAGGGAAGAACAACATCCAGATTGGGTGGCAAATATTGTCCCGGTTCTAAAGAAGAATGAGAAGATCAGAACCTGCATCGATTACAGAGATCTGAATGCCACATGCCCAAATGATGACTTTCCTCTTCCAATCACTGACGTTATCATTGACAATACATGTGGTTTCGAGAGAATGCCCTTCATGGACGGTTTTTCGGGTTATAATCAAATCAAGATGCACCCGGATGATGAAAAACACACGGTGTTTAGAACTCCCCTCGCTGTCTTCTGCTACACGGTCATGCCCTTCGGTCTGAAGAACGCAGGCGCCACGTACCAGCGAGCGATGACGAAGATTTTCCAAGAACATCTTCGGAAAACGGTCGAGTGCTACGCCGATGACTTAGTCGTGAAGAGCCGCGATAAAAATGACCACATCAAAGACCTGAGGACAATGTTTGATCTCATGTGGAGTCATCGGTTAAAGATGAACCCAACCAAATCCTTCCTCGGAATGTCCAGCGGCAAATTCCTTGGATTCGTTGTCACCACTAAGGGTATTCATATTGACCCAGATAAAGTGAAGGCGATACATGAATTGCAACCCCCGAAAAATCTCAAAGAACTAAGGTGGTTACAGGGGCGATTAGCTTATATCCGGCGATTCATATCGAACCTCTCCGGAAAATGCCAGCCATTCTCTAAGCTAACCAAGAAAAGCGTGTCATTTGTATGGGATGACGCCTGTCAAAAGGTATTCGAGGATATCAAAGCATATCTAGCTTAATCCTCCCGCTCGCGGTAATCGCAATGTAAACCGCTCTTAATTTACATCAAGGCAATGAACCATTTATTTAAGCTTTACTCAGGTAAAGACATGATGCCGTCATGCAATGTGCGTATTACCTTTGTCAGACTTTAGTGGGTGCTGAATCCCGCTATCCGATGATCAAGAAGGAGTGCCTTGCGTTGGTGTTCGCGATGCAAAAGATGCGGCACTACTTAGTTGGGCAGACGATTTACGTCATCTCCAGTGTAAATCCAGTTCGGATATTCATGACGCAACCAGCCTTCATGAATTGGTGTCTGGCAAAATGGGCCTTGCTCTTGTCTCAATACGACTTACACTTCAAGCAACAGAAGTCGGTTAAGGGATAGACAATTTGTGATCTCCTAGCAACTAACCTAACAACGGATGCAGCTGAATTATATGACGATTTGCCAGATGAAACCCACGAAGTTAACACTACTTCGCATCAGCAAATATGGCAATTGTACTTTGATGAAGCTTCTCGAGCAACCAATGTGGCAAGTACCCCTGGATGTTCTAAGATTTCTTCCAGAGTTGGAGTTGTCTTAGTTTCCCCAGGGAAGCATGTGATGCCTCGGGCTTACTCGCTAACCGATCCGTGCTCCAATAATGTGGCCGAATACAACACATTACTTATTGGACTCAATTTCGCCAAAGAGCTGGGAGTCGAATATCTCGAAGCCTTTGGGGATTCCCAACTCATAGTCAGACAGATCCGTGGGGATTACGAAGTCAGGAATCCAGATTTGATTCTATATCACCAGGCGGCCATTGAGATGGCGGACTCATTTGAAGAATTTTTCATAGAGTATATTCCGCTACCACCGCATGCATACGCGGATGCATTGATGTTAGCGTGATCGTTAGCTAACCTTCGTGAGACTCCACGCTTAGTCATCGGAGAACTCACCAACTGCTCGTACCAATATATAATGAGAGGGAAGATGACAAAGGGGTGGTCATCAAAGAGGTGCACTCAACCCAAGTTGAATTGGAGCCCCCGGATTGGTGTTTTCCTATAATCGATTACGTCCTACATGGTATTTTGCCAGAAGACGTAAAAGAGAGGAAATCGATCAGACGAAGAGCGCCAAGGTTCTTCTATAATCCAGAGACCCAGACGTTATATCGTCACGGGTACGACGGCTTGCTGCTCTGGTGCCTTTTGGACAAAGAGGCAGAAGTAGTCCTTAAGGAAGCACACGGAGGAGAGTGTAGCGCACACCAACCTGATCCCAAGCTCTATAATCATATCAGAAGAATGGGATACTTCTGGTCAACGATGATTAATGATGCAATCGAGTATGCTCGAAAGTGCCACGCGTGTCAAATACATGCAAATTACATGCATCAACCCCCGAAGCATTTGCATCCTTCGGCTACATCTTGGTCATTCGAGACGTGGGGTATAGACATTGTGGGTCCTATTTTTCCCCCGTCAGTTAAAGGTGATCTGTTCATTCTCGCGATTACCGACTACTTCTCCAAGTGGGCTGAAGCGATCCCGCTTAAAGAAGTGAAAACGAAAATTGTCATCAGGTTCATCAAGCATCACGTCATCTATCGACACGACGTGCCGAGGCGGATCATACATGATAACGGTCCTCAATTCATCAGCAATACCTTCATCAGGTTTTGTAAAAAATTTAAGATTCAAGACGTCTCGTCGACGGCCTATAATCCCGCTGCAAACGGATTAGCAGAGGCGTTCAACAAGACAATTATTAAGATCTTGTCGAAACTCGTGAAGACCAATAAATGTGATTGGGATGATAAACTCGGAGAAGCACTCTGGGCATATCGCACCACACACGACGCTTCACCGAGCTACCCCATTCTCTGGTATACGTGTGAAGTCAGACTTCCATTAGAAATTCAAATCCCATCACTTCGTATCGCCCTCGCAACTGAGATGACGATGGAAGAACAACATCGGAGATGTCTTGAAGAGCTCGAGATGTTGGATGAAAAATGCCTGGAAGCTCAACAACACATTGAGTTTTACCAAGCCAGAATGTCGAGGGCTTTTAACAAGAGAGTCCGACAGAGAAGCTTTAAGGAAGGAGATCTAGTCCTAGCTGCTCGACGACCAATAATTCTCAATTTTAAGAAAAAGGATAAGTTTGAACCCAAATGGGAAGGACCATTTGTGATAGACACAGCCTATTCAAACGGTACATATCGCCTAATCACTCAAGATGGCGATAAGCAATTAATACCGATAAATGGGAAGTTCCTGAAAAAGTACTATCCTTAGTATATTTGGGATAACCCATTTTGACGGGAAGTTTCTCGCGGAATATTTCACCCATTGTCCTTGAGGATAACCCTAAATTTGTCTTCCACCATAAATTCCCTCACTAATCAAATTCATTGGCGGTGAATTCAAAAAATCTTTTCCGGGTCCAATCCACTAAAGAAATTTCCTCTTGATTCCTTCCACGAACAAGAAGTCCACTTTCAATCCCCTTGTGATAATGTATGGCCTCATCCTTTCCTCTTTCACGCTTCCCAAGGTTAGGACTGAAATTAGAATTTTATCTCGATAAGCGAGAAGTTATTTTTCATATCAAGTAGCGAATTCTATAAAAGTGAAAGTTATCTAAATCTTCGATTCTCACAAAGGAGATCCCACTCTTAGTCTCACCTCCTAAGATTCTCAAGTGGAGATCCCACTTTTAGTTTCCTTTGTCTTGGAGATAGAATATAAAATTCTTCCTCTGAGGAGCAAGAGATAGGATATAAAATTCTTCCTCTCTTGTTTCGGGTTCGTCTCTACCCTAAAGAAAACACGGAGATAGTATATAAAATCCTTCCCTTTCAAATAGCCGGGACAGTAATATAAAATTCTTCCCACGGTGTTCTTCCTAATCCCTGTGGCCAATGCTTGCTTTCCTCAATTTCTAAAAGAGCAAGAAGCATAGAGGCGATTAGGGAAGGCAATTCAAGTCGTTCAACTCCCATACTGCCATCTAATTGGGATATTACCAATGATAGATGTACGGATTTGTTGAATCGATTCTACATTGGTAGTCTCACTAATCTTAGTGCGCTTTGCTCTTCTCGCCATAGACTCTCACACCTGCTAGGAAATTGGTTCTTCTAAGAGGCTAAATCGCGGAGGGGAAAATCAAGTCGGTTATCACTCTCTATATCCTCCCGCATTTTAAATGGAGAAAAGTGAGCCCCTAATTCAAGGAGTTAAATAATCGAAGGGACTACGGGTGGTTAAGCATTACCTCCTTCACGACAAAGTCATCACCACCAAATCCATCTCAAAAGCCGGGTCCACATATGATTTATGGATTAATTTCTTCCGACAATGCTTGGGTCCCAACTCGAGGCTTCACCCAGAAAAGGGAGAAGTCCCTCCTCCTCCTACTATTTCTCAAGCTTCAAATTGCCGCCGCACCAATAATTTGAAAAGAGGAAAGAGAAAAAGGGAGAAAAAATATCAACTAACCCGCCCTTAGTCCTCCTCATCCGCATGACCTCCTCCCCGAGGTCTTTCGCTGTAACCTAGGTTCTTCTCCTCGCCTATTTGAGGAGTCTTGCATCGCTTCCTCGGGATCGAGCTCAATCATCTCGAACAACCCGGGCCTCTTCGCCACTAATTCCACAATGGGCTTCACGTGAATCTATTAGTAGCCAACAACCAATCTGCAATATAAGAACCATGCACCATGCCACTCTAAGGTCGAACCAGCACCAGACACCCTGCCACACTCCATAACCATGCTCTGACGCCGCCCATTAATCGGCCAGAGTCCGGCCACGACCTGGATTCAAAGTGGGTCGAATTCAACTCCCAAGGCAAATCGAAAGGTAGACAACTCTATGAAGTACTCATCTCTCATCCTAATGTTAGGTAACCCAAACAATGTTCATCACCAATTGAAGCAGCCCAACATCCAGAGAGGTCTCTCTCACTCTCCTCACAATCAAGGACTCACTGCATCACCAGAATCAAGGAAACATCTAGAAAATCCAACCCTTGTGAACCTACAATTGGTTTTTATTTCGGGAATCCTCACCCCTTCCATTTGGAATTCTCTAATAATTGTAGTAAGGGGTGGATTGATCTGCAGCTGCATCGACATCATATCTCGGCGGTGAAGGACGAACCAAGCCATCGTAAGTGTATGGAAGCTCCACCTTAGCAAGAGGAATCAATCGACCTTTCCCTTCCCGAGTGAAAACATCAACTATCCGGCCAAGCCCACGGCGAATGTTAGCCACCATCACCTAAAAGAGAGAAAGTTCCTTCTTGTGAGCAAGCCGAATCATAGGATAAAGCACTTCTAATGGCAAAGCATCACCGACCGATACAGATCAATGTATTTTCTTCCAACCGCAAGGTAACCGTGCCGCTAGGAGTCATCTGCTGAATCCCACCAGACTGCCACAAGAATGCCTCAATTTAGTCCCCTCAAGGAAACCACCCTCGGTGCTACTAATGGTATAAGAGCGAAGCCTGATTTCCTTTTGATCATTAATCTCAAGGAGTGAGCAGCCAGCCGGAAATCACTCGCTTAGAATTGCTTCCGCGCTCAAGTGCAATGCACCATTTAACCGCCGTGATCACTTGTGACTTGGTCCTCTTTGCTAGTGGCTCTGCCCCATGCACTAACAAGTAAGATCCCATAAGGTATCATAGCTGCACCGCATGCGATCTTTTAGTCGACTCAACTCACATTCCAGGAAAGTACCGGTATAACATCTTCCCCATGGGTGCTTGAGACTCTTGATGCATCTCATGTAGAGGTAACCCTAGCTCCCCATGCTTGGTCAAGAAAGTATTCAACCGGTCAGAGCTCGATAATGCAAAGAAATGATTGGCATTCGTTTTATGTACCATATATTACATTTCGGCCATTAATGAGTTCATTAATGAGATGGATAGGCAACCCAGAAGTCGATTAGTCCGAGATGCCTTAAATAATCGGAGGATGGAGATATTAAGGGGTCGGCATTTAATGAGATAATCACACTTTTCACGATTTGTAATCGCTGCTAGATTGAGGAGCCACTTTGGATGAGGAAGAGGGGGTCGAGGCTAGATTGTTGGTCACACGCTTCGCTGTCGGCCCTGGAAGATGGACAAACAATGAACGACCACCGCCGTCCGGTGACAACCGGAGGGATCACTCAACACCGCCTTTATGCCGTCCGGTGAAGATACCAAGGACTCTAACACCGCTTTGATCGCCCAATGGTCAAGCTAATTGATGGTCTGACTATGTAGAGGAGGCAACTGCTCATTCAGATCACCACAAGTTTAGATTGCCTCTCCGTTAAGTTTTCTCTTCTCTCTAATGAAGAATTAGCTATGACCATAACCATATATATATATATATATATATATATATATATATATATATATATATATATATATATATATATATATATATATATATATATATATATATATATATATATATATATATATATATATATATATATATATATATATATATATATATATATATATATATATATATATATATATATATATATATATATATATATATATATATATATATATATATATATATATATATATATATAAAATTAGATAAGTTATGGAATCTTTAAAAGCCTAAGAAACTAATATTAAATCTTATTATTATGATGATGTACAATTAATTTAATTTAATTTAAGACTTATTTAATGAGAGTTTGAGATAAATAAAATAAATAAAGTTAGATTTATTATATTTGAGAAGGGTAAAAGGACAATCAAAAGTTTTAGCACTCCAATCCTCTTTTATATGTAGTATAGATTAAGATAAAAAATATTATTAGTAGATATACTTATTCAAATAAAATAGCTAATGAGGGTATAAAAGTGTAATACAATGTGATGATTAGATACAATGTATTTTGGATATAAAAATATTTACTATAATATACATGCAATTTGAAACTTACCTTAGGTTTTGGAAAGCTTTTACAAAAACTCTAATATTCTTTCACAAGTTTCAAATTATCATTGTTTTAACCAATGTGCATAAAGAAGATGTCGTATAGAATTAAATTCTCTTTTAGATACCCATAAAGATAGATGAGTGCATGATAAACTAGGTCTTGAACAAGCACTTAAATGTAGTTTAGTGATTATACATAGATAAAACTAAATTGTGGTGGATAAAACCTTGAACCATTTATCTTTACGAAGATTAGCACATTTGTGGTCATGTGCTCTTTCCTAGTTTTAATTAGGATTTTGAAATCTTCCCTCAAGACTTCATGGAAACGGTCAACTTTTCATCCTAGTATATGTGAGTCCTTTAGGTATATTCCTACTTACAACCCTATTCAAAATGCCTAGGACTCATTAAGGTTTTTAAAACCAACCTCAAGATTGTAGGATAAACACAAGTTTTATTATTTGAACCAGCATGTTGTTATTAGTATGTAAGCTTTGAACTAAAACTCGAATATATGAAAATAGAAATTTGAAACTTACATAGCTTTAAAACCTATTTTAGCAGACATTTTTGCCATAGGATCAACAACATTCTTTGGATAATGGATGTCAATCATTAAGATGACTCCATAATTGATTAATTCATTGAGATAACCATGCTTCAGACGAATAGTCCACTTCTTTCTGTTGAACAACGAGTTTCCTACCACAGCATTCATTGCTTGATTATCAAAATATATAGTAATCATCGTCACTTGTAGTTCTTTCAACAGAAGGTATTTGATGAGGTTTTTGAGCCACTCAGCCTCATCTCCTCTAGTAGAGATAATAACTCAGACTCGACGAATGACAATGCAATGATCATCTGCTTCTTGGATTTTCATGAGACCGGTGCAGCTCTCATAGTAAATACAAATCCTCTTGTATATATGCACGCATCTAGTTCGAAAGCATCAGTCATTATCCGAGAAGAACAAGCCCTGATTCATCTTTCCTTTCAAGCACCTCGGTACTCTTTCAATAGCATCCCAATGAGACTTTTCAGGATTACTTATAAACCTGCTAAGCATACCAACAGTGAAAGTGATATCTGGCCTTGTGCAGCTCATAGTATACATTAGATTCCCAATGATCCTTGAGTACTCCAGCTGCCTCACATGTCTTCCTGAGTTGGTTCGAAGCTTCTTGTTATAGTCATATGGTATCGAGATCTTCGAAATATTAAAATATTCATATTTCTTCAACATATTCTCAATGTAATGAGAGTGGATTAAACCAATCCCATTTTTTGAATGACCAATCTTGATCCCAAAGAGTACATCAGCATCTCCAAGATCTTTCATACTGAATTACATTGATAGAACCTTCTTCCTAGATGTGAAATCTGTAGATTAGTATCAATGATAAGCATATTATCAATATATAGACCTATAACAATTATCTTCACTCCAACATTTTGAAGTATAAACACTTGCTAGACTCGCTGGCTTAAAATCCATCTACATAAACAACCTTGTCGAACTTCTGATGCTAGAGTTTTGGAGCTTGCTTCAGCCTATAAAGAGACTTGATAAGTTTATATACTTTATTGTTCATGCGATCAATAATATAGCCTTAGGTTCCTCTATATAGATTTCTTGAAAGATCTCTATTTAAGAATGTCACCTTCTCGTTACTCTATATAGATCTCTTTAGTAAGATCTCCATTTAAGAGTGTCGTCTTCACATCCGGTGATGCACAACAAGCTTTTGGATTGGCCTAAGAGATAAGCACTCTAATAAACATGATGTTTGTATCGGTGTAATGATACCAAAAAGTCAATGCATTCCTTCCGAGAGAAATTTGTAGCTCCTAATCATGCAATTACTTCTCAATTGTACTGTTAATAACAATCCTCTGTTTGAAGATCCATTTGCACTTGATAGGTCTTGCTCCTTCGGAAGATCAATTAACTTTCAAGTATGATTTTGAAGAAGAAAATTTATCTTATCTTTTGCGCCTAACTCTTCATTTAAGAATTTCATCTTCACATCCATCGATGCACAACAATCTTGTGGATTAGGCCTAAGAGATAAGCACTCTCATAGTCATGATGTGACAAACTAGTGCAAAGATGTCAAAGAAGTCAATGTTTTTCTTCTAAGAGAAACTTTTAGCTAACAATCGTGCATTGCACTTCTCAATTGTACTGTCAATGCCAATTCTCCGTTTGAAGATTCATTTGCACTTGATAAGTCTTGCTCCTTCGGAAGATCAATTAACTTTCAAGTATGATTTTGAGAGTATCTCTAAGATGCAAGTGTACATGCATTAAGATTTTATGGACCCTCAAGGTTCAATTTATAGTTATGGACTTTATTGTGTTTGCATGTATGTGAGGGCCCTCTACTCCTAGGTCTACTCAACACACTATGAAAGAGATAATATATTTAAACACTCCAAACTCTTTCTCATTTTTCCTATGTTAGACTAAAATAACACTCACTTATGAAATACACTCAAAACTCCAACACCTTTACCCTTCTTATCCGCTTGGCAAGAGGCTCTCAAACACCCTCTAGAATAGCAGCTTATTCATCTTGAATAGGTTCCTCCAGAATAGTAGGGTCTACACTATACTAGTAGAGCTAAACATGTAAAATCTAATGTTATAGCTATAGGGTTTGCTGCATGAATGTGTCCGTAAAGTTAAGTTTTTGGATTGAATACTTTTCTTTTTAGGATTGAACACATTTAACGTGTAAATCAGGTTGTAAAAGAGTATACACTATAATCCCATGCATGCCTGGAGTTAGTTCTGTATATTTAAATGATAATGGAAATATTTCCAATTACCAAAACAAAAAAATGTGCAAAACATGTAGACGCACATTACAACAGGATAAACAATGATTGATTATGTATATGATTTGTGATGTATAATAAGCATAACATTATAAGCTAATACTCTAACAGACCAAATAATGGATAGAATATTTTATGCACGTGACACGTTGGAGGATTCGATATATAAGTTCCAATTCAGAATTTAAAAAAAAAGAAAAAACTAACATAAAAGCAAATAGATCCTATTTAAAGCATTTTCCAAAAATAAAGTGCGGTCATCATTACGTCATTTGAATATTAGTCATCATTTTATGAGTCATCATCGTTTTATTAGTCATCAATCAATAAATTATGGGAAAGTCTCTACCGTTATAGAAAGATACTATCCGAATTTGATTATATTTTTTCCTTTTTTCCTCTTTCTTTTATTATAAATACCCCAAACTTCTCCCCTTATCCTTCATCTTTCCCTCCATCGCCAGTTCTTTCTCTTCTTAGATTTTCACAATGGAGTCCACAAGCAACATCGTTGACACTAGAAAAAGGAGCAGTGAAGCATCGATCGGAAGTCCTCACCGGAAAGTGCCTCGGGCAGCGGCGCCGCCTTCCTCCTCCGCTGCTAACTTCTTTGACAGGCTCGCCGACAACCTCGTCATCTGCATTCTCTGTAAGCTCAGCTCTTCTGCTAGATGCCCGCGGACCTTGTCCGTGTCCTGCTGACGTACGTAATTGCCCTACAACCTCTTTATTTAGTTACGTGAAACTCATCATGATCTCAAATTTTTTTTCCTTTACTTTCAAATTTAGATGCAAAAGATTCAACGATTTGGTTCGGAATCCACTGGTATTGTCGAAGGCATCGACAGCTTCACTAGCAATTAGAGCTCAGAATTGGTCAGATGATGCTCACAAATTCTTGAAGCGGTGCGTGGATGCTGGCAATCTTGATGCCACCTACATCCTCGGAATGGTGATCACTCAATTTCTTTCGGGAATTTTTTTTTTTTAATTTTAGTTTAAGTTTCTCGAACTTTTAAGTAAAAGTTTTTCTTGCAGATCACATGTTATTGTCTACGAGTCTGGTCTGGCTTGAACATGATAGTGAAGGCAGCCCAAATGTCACATGCCGACGCCCTGTACTCCCTTGCCGTTATGAAGCTCAACGGCCTCTCCCCTGTCAACATTACTATGGATGTCGGTGGCCGTGTCTTCCTCAAGGACCACCTCATTGGTGCCTGGTTACTCCATCATTCAGCGAAACTCGGTCACCTCGACGCCAGCCATGAGCTCGCATATTGTCACATCGACGGGTTTGGGGACCCGTTAAAGGCCTGCCAGGACGTGCTCACGGTCCTCAAGCAACCCGCGAGGGAGCCTCACCCAGCAAACCGGTTCTTGGTTGAGTGGTTTGCGGTGAGGCCGGTGGGTCAAGAGCTGAGGCTGTGCTCAAATGGTAGTTGTGGGAGGCCGGAGACGAGGAAGAACGAGTTTAGGAGGTGTGCATGCTGCGGGCTTGTGCAGTACTGTTCGAGGGCTTGTCGGGCTGTGAACTCCAAGCTTCACAAGGTTGGTGGACTTAGAATCTGATGGTGGATGAAAGGGATGTTTGAGAAATAGAAATACTGATTGGTCACAGAGTTTTCATGTAGTTTGTTTTTCATTTTGTTCTTGAAAGATTGTGATCATGGGAAAAATATGTACTTCATGGGTTGATGTCAATGGAACGTGCCATTGTCTCAAATTTTGTTTTGTTAGTATCGGTTCTTGCTCTGTTCAAATTTTTACTCTGTCTTAGAAAACAACAGTGTACTTGAGACTACGTTGCACATAACCACCACGCAATCATAGACAAAGGTTCAAGAGCAGTACTAATAAGTTGTAGGTTACAATTCAGATATGTTATTGGTTGAGGATCTCCTCTTCCCATATCCTCGAAGATTAAACAACCGGCTCACAAGATGTAAATAATAGCTATCAAGAAGAAGAATACACGAGATTTATGTGGTTTTGCCGATCAAGTTCGACCTACATGCAGTGGACAACAATAAAGTAAATCCACTATGTATGAAGGACATGATTACAAGAGGTATTTCTCATTTCTCTCAACCTCACATAAACATACATAGTCATCATCTCATATCTTCTTCAAAGCCCTAATCCCATTCGAATCCCTCTCACATAAAGAGACATATATATATAATGTTATAACAAGAAATCTCAGCTCTATTTGGTTCAAAAGGCCACCGGGCTCAAAGACTAACTTAGTACTCAATAGATATGAGATATGTCTCAACAAGATATCCTCATTGTTTTCTCTCAATTTGTAGATCATTTCTTTTAAAAAATTGTCTACGAAAGCGCAGAGCAATTAGGGTGGTTTAGCTCTTTACCAAACATTAGAAGGCATGATCTATGCATTTGACCATGAAATGCTTCAAAAAATTTCAAAACATAATCCGTCTTTTTCATAAGAAACTATATTGCATCTGTGCTAATTTGCAATCGTCCATGTATTTGTCTTTTGCGCTATATTCCATATGGTATTTGATCCCTATATTCCGCTTATTCAGAATGTACATTAGTTTATTGCTCATAACGAGTTACAAATTTCAAATAATTGGTAAGCAAATTAACAAATGAAAATATAAACTTCGGATCGACATACTTCGGGTTACGTTTAGACTTATTTAAAAAAAAGAGTATATAGAACCATATTAAATTGAACAAAAATTCTGTAGAATATCATTTGCTAGAAGGAAAAGAAAATAGAATTTCAAAGTATATAGACTTAGAAAATAGTTGTGAGTTCAGGACAGCTAATCCAATTACGGCCCACGAAATATTAGAGGCCTAGAATACTTCTTTGCAGCTTCGATAAATACCAAATTAAGCCTGCTCCGGTCCAAAATCTCAAAATTTTCGATCTCAGTCTCCTTCCTCTCGCGTCTTTCGCTCTCTCTATAGTTTCTCTCTCTAACATGGAGCAAGTCGCCGTCTCCTCGTCCTCCTCCCAAATCGAAACCCTAGCCCAAACCCTAGATCACCCCTACTCCTTCAATCAAAATCAAGATCCCCAAACCCTAGACTCTTCCAACCCCCCTCCTCCCCCTTCCGCCGAAACCCTAAATTCCCAATCCGAAACCCTAACCCGAGAAAAGCCCTGATCTCCGAGAACGGCGGCCTCACCGGGACCCACAGCGGCGCCGACCGCGACGGCGTATCCGGCGGCGAGGAGGAGACCAGCAGCCGCCGCCGCCGGCGCAGCCGGTGGGACCCGCAGCCGGAACCCGAGAACAACAGCAGCGCAGACCAGCGCCGCCGCCGGCACCGGCGGCCGCAAGAAGAAGTCACGGTGGGCCGACGACGACGTGAAGCCGGTCATCCAGTTGCCCGACTTCATGAAGGACTTCACGGCCGATCTCGACCCCGAGGTGCAGAGCTTGAACGTTAGGCTGCTTGAAATTAGCCGCCTTTTGCAGTCTGGATTGCCCTTGGACGAGCGCCCTGAGGGTGCTCGATCCCCGTCGCCTGAACCTATTTACGATAACATGGGAATTAGGATCAATACTAGAGAGTTTCGAGCCCGCGAGAGGCTTAATAAGGAAAGGCAAGAGATTATATCTAAACTTATTAGTAAAACCCCGCCTTCGCCTCCAGCTGATTATAGGCCTCTAAGCTACAGAAGAAGCTTTATATTCCGATGAAAGAGTACCGGGTTACAATTTTATCGGATTGATTATCGGGCGAGAGGGAACACTCAGAAGAGAATGGAGAAGGAGACTGGAGCTAAGATTGTGATCAGAGGAAAAGGGTCGATAAAAGAGGGAAGAATAGGGCAGAAGAGGGACTTGAAACCCGACCCGCTGAGAACGAGGACTTGCGTGTTGGTCGAGGCTGAGACTCAGGAGGCACTGGATGCTGCTGCTGGAATGGTGGAGAAATTGCTGCAGCCTGTGGATGAGGGTTTAAATGAGCACAAAAGGCAGCAGTTGAGGGAGCTGGCGGCGTTGAATGGGACTATTAGGGATGATGAGTTCTGTAGGTTGTGTGGTGAGCCCGGGCATAGGCAGTTTGCATGTCCTGCTAGGACTTCAACCTTTAAGAGTGATGTTTTGTGTAAGATTTGTGGGGATGGTGGGCACCCAACCATTGATTGCCCGATGAAAGGAAGTGGAAAGAAAATGGACGATGAGTATCAGAACTTCTTGGCTGAGCTTGGAGGAGCTGCACCTGACTCTCAAACGAAGCAGAGCTCAGCATTGCCTCTAACGGGATCAGGTACTACTGGCTCCAATCCTCCTTGGGCCGGAGGGAGGCACTGCTATTGGACAAGCTGGAGCAGCAAATGGAATCAAGAAGGAATACGATGAGACTAATCTGTACATTGGCTATCTTCCCCTACTCAAGACGATGGTCTCATAAGATTATTCTCAGCTTTTGGGAGATTGTGATGGCTAAGGTTATCAAGGATAGGATCACTGGACTGAGCAAAGGGTATGGATTTGTGAAGTACTCTGATGTCTCTCAGGCCAATAATGCTATTTCTAGTATGAATGGGTATCATCTTGAAGGGAGAGCTATAGCAGTGAGAGTGGCAGGTAAGCCGCCACAGCCCACCGTGCCGCCAGGCCACAGCACCTATGGCTCCAAGTTACCCGCAGCCACCAGCTAGAGCCCGGCCCGGTTCATTGGGGCCCACCGGTTCCTCCTCCTCAGTATTCTCCTTACCCTCCGCCTCCGCCAGGTTCTAGTATGTATACTCCTGTTCCTCCTCCATATGGGGTTCAGTATCCTCCACCAGCTTGTGACTCAAACTGCGGTTTCAAGTGAAGCAATGCAAAATTATCCTCCAGGAGTGCAGCCACAGAGCAATATGTATGGTAGTGTACGCCTCCATATCCTCCTCCTCCGATGGGTTATGCACCTTATTATAATGTACAGCCACCTCCAAGCACTGATGCCTCTCAGGGATTGCAAATGTACCATGGGCTTCTAACCCACCATCTCAGCCAACACCACCTCAGCCTGCTGCGGAGCAACCGACAAGTTATGGTGGTGATACCAGTATGAGAAGTTCATGTCTGAGATGAAGTGAGTCTGATTATGATGCTGTGATGTTTCTGCATTGATGGGTAAGACTGCTGATTGCCTTTCTTTGTAAATTGGATTGACTATTCTGGGTTAATTTCGATAGACCCCTTTACTATAGCCCAATTGTGGATAGACCCCTTTAGTTCCATTGGTGCGGTAAACCCCTGCACCATGCCCCAGCAGGTGATAGACCCCCGGTGAACTTTTATTGTCTCTTAAAAGAGTCAAGGAGAAGTTCACTCGGGTCTACCTACTCAGAGAACTTAGGGGTCTATTGCAATTCGCTATAATAGAGGGGTCTATCCACATTTAACCCTATTATTTTTGCATTTGAATTTTGTGTTACTAACTAACAGTTGATATTGCAAGTCCTTTCATAATGCCCTTATAAATTGATGGAGCACTTGACATATAAAACGGATCACTAGTTTACTTTTCCTCTAGTAGTAGGATTATTTATTAACATAGATTCTGGTGGTGGTTGACTCTTTTTTGGCAGGCTTAAGGTTTCCATGGAGCTATTATGAGCCTGATTTATTTCCTCTTGCTATGACTACAACTAGTTGGATGTTTGGGACTCACATCTTAACCCTTGCTGTAGTGTTATGTCAATTGCAGAGACAGCTGGGACAAGACAACCCGACATTTCACATGTTATTCAGCTGGCACGTAGACATTGTGTGTTGGTTCCCTTATATTTACTTTCTCTGGAACTTATATTGAACTTGCTTACTAATATTTCTGTGATTGGTTTTTGTTGGTGAGAGTTATTTGATTTTCTTCTAGTAGTTGGTTAACCAGTTTTGTTGGTTTATTATGGAACTGTTTGTTTTCTTATCTGTCTGTAACCTTTGAATTCATATGTGATAAGCTGGCTAATGTAGGCACTTCCTGAAGGTTCAGATGCAGGGAGAGCCTTGCCTTCATGTTGGTATGTAAAATTTTAGGTGGCTGCTGACATGTTTGCCCTTCTGTTTTATTTACATAATTACATATTATTTTCCTGGTATACAAACTTAGTTTTCAGTTTGCAGGGAAAATTAACATATTGCTATTGATAAATTCCTCTTAGTTGCTAGAAAATATGATCGTAGTTTTTGTTATAAAGATGCTAACTTCAGGCTGTTATTTATTTATATCTGCATTCTCTAATTGAACGTGGTAACTAGTGTGATCATAGCAAATAGTTCTTTGATGGATCATGTGCTTCAATGGGTAGCTAGAGATCATGAATCCTAGGTTATAATCCCCTTGAGTTATAATCCATGGTAGACTATAACCCAAATAGGATTTTAGGTATTTGGCAAAGAGGATGGTTTATAATTCATGTGTTTTCTTGTTTAAATGACCTAAAACCCTTAAAAGTGGAAGGAGAGAGAAGAGAAAGAAAGGGTTGTGAAAAGTTATGGCTCTCTTTAGCATTTTCAGACAAACTTGTGGATTACAATCCACTAAAAAAATAACCTAGGAATCCTAGGTTATTTTCTAGTGGATTACAATCCAAAATAATCCACTCAATGTGTGGTTAATAGACATTCAAACGTGGTTTATAACCCAAAAGTGGATTATAATCCGATTTGACCAAGTTGCAAACATGCCCTAAATTATTGAATTACATTTGCTAAATGATGCATTACAATTTCTACTTATTTTTAATGACTCCTCACATTAATTTTATTTGGAGCTTATTGACTTATTTTGCAATATGTCCTTTTTGCTCATAATATTCAAATAAATGATGGTTTTAATGTATTAAACAACGGTTCACATAATGGTTGTGTCTAGCGTCTGAAAGTATCCTGAACTTATTTATCTCAGGTTCATGTGAATTAGCACATATCCTTTTTCCTTGATTAACCCTGCACTAAGTTGTTCTACTTGTTATTGTTGGCAAGGTGCCAAGAGAGATAAGTGTTTTTTCTTTTGTATGGATAACTTGAAGCTATCTTTGTTATGTAAATTGAGTTGATCATGGTTTACTGTAAATCTTTGCCCTCAATGTTCTTACCACATGTTCTTATACCCTATAGTTTTAGTTTATCTGTTGTTCATTGTACTTCTTCCTATTAATTTCATCATCTGGTTAACTATTTTCCACAGGCTGCATGACAACTCATTTTTAACTGAGTTCATTGTCTGGCAGGGTGTTGATGCTTATTTGTTATTAAGTTTGCCTTCATTGGTTATTATGTTTACTTGCATTGACTATCATGTAAACCAATTTTTGAAAGGGTTTTCCCCCTAGAAACCACCTTTAAGCTAGGGTCATTTGTAGAAACCACCTTTCATTTTCAATTTATACATAAACCACACGTAAATGATACCACTGTGAATGATTTTTTGTTACAATCAACCACCTGGACTCACTTTTGAGTTGAGTTTTTTTAGTTTTGCTGTAATAATTAGTTGTTAAATACCAAGTATATTAGAGAGATGATTCTTAATTGAGGTTAGGTGGGGGTCAATTAAAAAAAAAAAAGCGGGCTCAGGTGGTTTGCTTGCAACATAAAACCCTGTAAAGATGGTTTATGTGTAAGTTGAAAATGAAAGATGGTTTCTACAAAATGACCCTATTTTAAAGATGGTGTTTTTTTTTGGGTGGGGGAGGGTGGGGTGGGGGGGGGAGTGGCTCTTTTTAAAAAGGAGGAACCACAAGGCAAAGCATTGGGCCCTTTTATGAAGAGATGTGTGAACTACAAACCGTGAGGTGTAAGGCTTCCTAAACGAGTTATATTTTCATTTCAAAATTCTTAAGATATTATAAGCATATAATAAATAGTGGTAAATAATTTACAAATAGATATATTCATGTCTTGAATAATAAATAAGAATGGTTTATTTATGTTTTGAATAACAAATAGATAATGGTTCATTTCAAAATTCTTAAGATATTATAAGAATATAATAAATAGTGATAAATAATTTACAAATATATACATTCATGTCTTGAATAACAAATAGATACATGTCTTGAATAATAAATAAGACTGGTTTATTCTAGGTATAGACACCAGTCATACTAAGTTAAATAAGACATATATCTTCTTTATAAAACATAGCTGTATTGACTAAAGTTGCAGCTTCAAAAAAACTGAGCTAAGCTGTTGCATTGATTCAAGAGTCCAAATAAAGGAACAAGGAACCAGACATAACACGAAAAGAAAAAGATTGAATGCTATTAAACTCATTCTCATACACAAGGAAAAACAAAAGTCAACCTATACTTCTAAATTGTTGGTAACTTTAACATCATGTTCTTCCTGAGCATTCAAAAGAAGTAGACCTGTGATAGAATTACATAAGGTAATTACTTTGGCTTTTAAGTTTTAATAAAGAAAAGAAATACTGAAAAATCATTGAAATTGGGGAAAAACAAAGATGCCAATTTATTGTAGTCAGATCTATTCTCTTTTACCTTCAGATACCATCTGAAGCTGCAGGTTTTAAAAGAGAAATGCTTCATGGAGCGTGAAACACATACGTCCAGTTATGATTCAAGTGTTGATGTGTACGCTTCTAGAGAATTCTGTTTTTCCCCTGCTTTGGAGGGGTTATCATTCAGAATTGACAATGTTGATCACTAGGAGGGCAATGAACACTATTTTGTTTTTGTATGTTAGACTAATTCCATTTTTAGATATTTGAGTATATGTACATGTGTTATGGATTTTTCTCTGGAGACCATCGTCATGAAATGCACTCACTTCTTTTTTAATGAGAGAGCTTACATTTTCTAAGCTACACATGAATTGTTTTTAATGACAAACTTTTTTTTTGCTATCTCCTACTATATATATAGTCTTATTGTCTTTAAAAAGAGAAATGCTTCATGGAGCATGAAACACACACTTCCAGTTGTGGTTCAAGTGAAGAAGTGTACACTTCTAGAGAATTCTTTATTTTTTCTGCTTTGGAGTGATTATCATTCAAAAGCATCCATGTTGATCCCTAGAAGGCCAATGAACACTATTTAGTATTTGTATATTAGACTAATTCCAGTTTTAGATGTTCGAGCATATGTACATGCATTATGGATTTTTTTTCTGGAGACCATTGCATGTGTGTGTCACTAGTTTCTTTTTTAAAGAGAGAGCTTAAAATTTCTAAGCTACACATGAATTGTTTTTAATGGCTAAAACTTTCTCTTTTTTTTTGTTGGTGTACTATACCCTTAATTCTATAAAGTCTTATTGTCTTTCAAAAGACAAGTGATTCATGGAGTGTCAAATACACACTTCCAGTTATGCTTCAAGTGATGAAGTGTATGCTTCTAGAGAATTCTTTATTTTTTCTACTTTGGAGTGATTATCATTCAAAAGCATCCATGTTGACTCCTAGGAGGGTGATGAACACTCTTTTGTATTTGTATGTTAGACTAATTCCATTTTTAGATATTTGAGTATATGTACATGTGTTATGGATTTTTCTCCGGATACCATCACGCACATGTGTGTCAGTAGTTTCTTTTTTTAAAGAGAGAGCTTAAAATTTCTAAGCTACACAGGAATTGTTTTTAGTGACAATTTTATTTTTATTTTTTTGTGCGGCTATCTCCTATCTATAAAATCTTATTGTCCTCTGATCTTTTGTAAACAATCATTTTTATCTAATCTAAAATTTATATCTGGTAAGAAATACTTTTCCTGCTGGTTGATTTAATTTCAGCTGTTCCCTGCTAAGACATCTGGCTCTTTTTCTGCTAGCATATCAGTTAAACTAATAAAAGGCCAAAGGGGAGAAGGGGGACTCTGGAAAGTAAGTATTTATTTTTTCCTTGATAGACTTCTTAATTGTTGGAGCCAGCATTAAGAAAGGTCACTGATAAAAATGGAAGCACTGAACATGGATACTTCAAATATTTACCTACTTATTAATGTTGTATTCATTTACTCTTTTATATGATGATTGTGAACATGAAGGATTCTGAATTATTAATTTCTAAATATGTTTTAGCTTATCTTTAGCCAACCTGCATATTATCATTTAATTTTTATGCATTCCATTCCCACATCAATTCCATTCCATTCCTACCTTCATTCCATTCTCACTTGACTCTATTCCTCTCGCACTAAACGAGCGCTACTGTCCACCAGTAAGACAAATTAATTAAGGTAGATGCCTTATGCACTGGTTGGTATTTTGCTTCTGTAAGCTAATGTAATTTTATTATTCACCATCCTAGTTCTTAATTACCATTATTGTCCACCAGTAAGACAAATTTATCTAGGTATACTTTATGCATTGTTTGGTACTTTGCTTCAGTAAGCAAGCTAATGTGATTTTACTGGTAAAGGTTGGCATACTCGTGATTATCCATAGAACATGTTATGATAAGCTGAAGTGTAAGGGGCATAGTTCCAAAGATCATGAAACAGATAATAAGGTTCATCTACTACTAAGTAGTAACTGGAAAACAATCCCATAGTTGAACCGTATCATTATTTTTTGTATCTAATATGTAAGAACTGACTATTTAGTAGGATTTGAGCACATTGTATGTAGTAACATGCTTCTTTATGTTGTATGATCTAGAAATCAACAGATACCTTGGTCAGTGTTGACCCAATGGAAAATTTTGAGAAAGGTCTATCATTGCCTCAATATTTAATGCGGTTCACATTGTTGTGTTGTAAAAGGTTCAATAGCGCTTTTTGGGTTATTGTTATTTCTACTTTTTTACCTTGGTGAGTGTTGGCCCAATGGAAAATTTTGAGAAAGGTCTATCATTGCCTCAATATTTTATGCGGTTCACATTGTTGTGTCGTAAAAGGTTCAATAGCGCTTTTTAGGTTATTGTTACTTCTACTTTTTTTAAATCTGGTTGTATCAAAAGGGAATGATGAAATGCCTGTTGGAAGAAGTAATTTAGATTGGAGAAAGCCTCTTGTTAAGAGTATTATTTGGATAAAAATAGTAATTGGAGATGACCTCATAAAGTAAACTTGGAAGTTGGAGCTAGTGGGTCTAGGATTTGATGGTTACGGTGGTGACAATTATGATATTTGATGAGTAGTCTTCGTTATCCTACTTAAACCTAAAACATTAATGAATGTGAATGATGATCTGATGTTGGAATAAGATTATGTAATATCATTAACGCGGAGGAGGCACTTGATGCTAGTGTCATTTTCATTCATGCTCGAGACTAGATATGGAAAACCTACACGTTGTGCTAGTTGTGTCTATTAAGTGTTGTGTTTATAGCTTACAAACTGATGTTGTGAGTGCTACTCTGAAAGTGTTGATGGGATCAAAATAAGTGATGATACATATGTAACTAGTCCAGTGATATTATCGTCTTCAAGCTCGTACTGATGTTTGAAGGAAGTAATTCTTTGTTTACCATCTAAGGTGATGAATATTCTTGAAGGAGCAGAGTAGAATGGTTTTCCTTTCCGTTTCTTCTAGCTGGACTTTTCAAATAATTGCAATGAGGGTTTGAGAAAATTCTATTAGTGGAAGTTCACCCTTTCCACAAGAATGTATTTCTACATATCTTTAGACTAGGATCTTTAAGTTCATCCTATTTCTGAGAATGGTTAGGAGAGTCTGAGAGTCAATCAATTCTAGAAGTGTGGAATTAGACTATACAATATCAGTTAGATTCGAACCAACTGTAAAGCTACTATAAGAATGATCCTAAAGCTCTATAATCCAGAGTGGCTTAAGGATCATAATGTTTTTTCATTCTGTTGCTTATTGTAGAGGCTTAATCATAGGCTTCTTTAGGAAAGATTGAATTAGAGAACCTGTTGCAGTATCATAGGTGCATTGCTTAGTGTTTTTGGTCTAACAGAGGAAAAACTATTGTTTTTCATGATGTTCTGTTTCTTCTTCAGTCTCTCATGCATACTTTCTTAGGTGGTTATTCTTTACTTTCTCAAATTGATAAGTCTTTTGCAATTATTTTTTCTGGTCTTGAATTGGAAAATTTCCTGAACGGATTTGTTATTTAGGCTTGTTATAATTAAATTTCGAAGTAGTCCAATTTTTCTTCGAATTGGGAAGATGTCTAATGGAATAGTTACTATTGGTATGATGATGATCCCATATTGTCAATAGATAACTGCTGCAGTTAAATCTTAGATCTATTCCATCAACCAATTGTTCTTGTTGTTATTTTATCAATTCTTCTTCTCACTGTTCATGTATGCATTAAGTATGGGGATACTGTAGTTTGGGTGGTGTTTATGCAAAAGCCTTAAAAGTTGTTCCTTTTTCGGTTTGCGCTTTTTTTTTTTTTTTGTGGGTTTAATGGTTTATGCATGTTTATGAAAATTGTTGATTTTGTTATAATTATCAAATTATTGCCAATTGAACTTCACGGTTTTGTAGCCATTTTGTTTTATTCATGTCAGAGACAGTATATGGCAGCTAATATTTTAGATGTTTACCTTTGTTGTTATCTTTTGATTTATTGTTTTTCTAATTATATTTGTAACTGTATTTCTACTTGGTTATTGATTTTCCAGAGACTTATAAATAACTGTATGGAATGGACTAATTTTAACTGGCTTAAATTTGCATGAGACTTTGGTAGACCCTTTGGGGCCATGTTTTACCCATTTGATTTTAAGTTAAACATTTGTTTTTCCATGCTTATTGGCTGGTTTGAAAGTATTAGTAAAATGTTTTCATGATATATCAACTGCTAGAAGTTTTGAGTTTATTGTATTTAAGTGATTTGACCTTCACTCTGTGTTCTACCAAACCTTATCATTTCTTGATTTAATTAACAATTAGTGACATTAGTATCACAGATAGAAATATTTTTGATTTAGCTAACAGTTTATGACAGGCGGTATATTGCAGAAGATTGGTTTCAAGCTTAAATGCAAATTGAGGGATCCTTCTTTTTTCTTTTTTCTTTGAGATACAGTTGCTTCTCCCTGTACAGTAAACCGAGTTGAAACTTGGGGTTTCTAGTATGATTTTTTCACTCTATGAACTACTTAATCTCGAGTCTTCGTTGATCAGAGATTATTCTTGCTGTTGTAGATGCAGTTCTTAAAACGGAAAACTTTCCCTGTTTTCAAAGATGGACCTGTAGGCAATAATACTTGTATCAGTCAATTGTCTGAATCATCAATTTATTTTCATTGGTAGTGCTTATAGGAATATGAGCAATCTTTTCTATAATTGTTCTTCGCCAGCAATATTTTCTATAATTGTTCTTCACCAGCTTGTGAAAAGAAGATTGTATCCTGTGCTTACTGTCTTAGTGCAGGCCTGTGGTCGATGAGGACTGTATAGTGTGCTTACTATTAAATTAGCAAATGATTTACTATGAAAATATTATTCATCAATTAGGTACTGTGAACTTTCGTTTGTTTTATCAAATTGGTTATATATGTGTTATTAAGATATTTATGCTATTTACTGAAGGTTATGAGAAATCTACCTTGTCATTTTGTTTTGAGAGTGGGAGACTATCATCTGTTCCCTTGTAGATTCTTTGGTTGACACATTGAGTAGGTCGCGTTTTGTCACTGCATATAATCTCAAAGATAATAGTTCAAATTTAGAGTAAGGCTTGGATTGTGAATGCATTTACAATTATATGAAAATGGGGATCTGAGTTTGAATTGGATGGAAATTCAAAATTTAGATTCGACCCCAATTTGGGGAGAAGCCATGAGGTAAAACGAGTTGCTAAAACGTTTCACTTCAAAAGCTACGTTGTTTAAAGTTTTGAAAGTCATGAACCTGAATATAGTGACGAAAAACATGGCGCTAGAATAATGTTAGTAATCAGAATTTTTAACAAAAGATTGGTTAAAATTTATGCAAATTGCTCAATGCGGTATTAAAATGAAACGGACGATAACATTACGCATTGGATCCTGGAAGAGAGTTTTCAAGAAAAATAACCTTAGAATGCCACAAGTGAATTAAAATAGAAACATAAAATATTTCTATGAACCTCGTACCTTAATTTTAGATATGAAATAAAAGTCCATTAATGGCTCATGCCGCTCATAGCGGTTAACGGTGAGTTGAGTTAGGCCTTTAAACCCAATCTATCCAATACGCAACATGTTGGTTCGCCCAAAACAAATTTTAAAAGTCCCATTTTACCCTTTCTTCTCTCCGTATTAAATTATTAATAACCACAAAACTAGCCTTAAAATACCCTAAGGTTGTGTTTGGATTGGGTATTATTTTAAGGTAATAACCATTTATCCTTTAAAATGAAATAGTAAGGTGTTTGGTTTAAAATTTTAGGAGGGATTAGTTTGGACTAATTAGTCTTTAAATTAAACTAGTAGATTTTGAACTAAATAAAGGAGGGAGGGTGTTATTATAGTCTTAATATTATTATCCTATTGGGATTATACCTTAAATGACCATATTACTCCTTAACTTTTCCCAAAAAATCTAGGGTTTTCATTATTTTATTCCACCCACATTCTTTTTGTAGATTATTTCTCCCTCCCTCCCTCCCTCGCCGCCCCTCATGCATCTTTTTGAATCCTCTCTCATCCTCTTAAATGTGTGAGAACATATGATTGAAGCATCCTCTCCCTCTCCTCTCTCTTTATACATTTTTAATCCTCTCATGCATCTCTCTCAGATCCTCTCACATCTCTCCTAAATATATGTGAACATATGATGAAGCATAAAACTATTTGCATCTAAAATAAATGGGAAGAAATCTATCTCAAATAATAAAAACTATCGGTTCACTCAAAATAGATAAAGAAATTATGTCTAACATAATTGAGAAGAAAGTCGACACCCAAAATTCAAGATTATTTTATTTGTTACACCATTAAGAAACTATAATTCACTCTCTAGAGAAGAATGACATTTTGGCATTTAATGTTATTTCATAACTTATACACTTGAATGCTTCCAAACATGCCATTGTATTAGATGTGTTAATAACAAATGGAGCCAAACAAATTATTAAAACTTTAACTCCCTATAGTCTTCTCGATTAACATATCCCAGACTATAGTGACTTAAATTAGTCCAGTAGATAAAACAAGTCCCTAATCCAAACATAGCCTCGAGAATATAAAAGTTTCAAACCGCATAATATATGTAAATCTTAGAATTTGCGTAATATGCCCTAAATGTTATGAAAATTACAAAAATCTTCAAATTTTCAAAATTTACAAAAGCACCAGTTTTGAGTTTTGATCTTTTCAATATGTTTTTGTAAATTCTGAATTTTTGTAAATATTTAATTTTTGAAGGTGATTTTTGTAATTTTTACAACTTTCGTGGTGTTTTCTAAATCTCTAAGATTTATAGATTTTGTACAGTTTGAAAATTTGGAAATTTTCTCAATGTCCTTATTAATTTGAACTTTAAGGTGTTCTTTTGCAATTTTAAAACGTCGTGAGTGTTTTCTATAAATTCTAAAATTATAGGGGTTATTTATAATTTTAGATTTTTCTGTGCCGTTGTAAGTTTGAAAATTGGGAAAAGCTTCCACTTCAAAATGGGACTGAATTTCCAATCCCGCCTCTCCCAAAGACTTTCAACACCCCATTTCCTTCCTAAAACCACAATTTATTCATTTAGCTCCTCCCACATTGCTCCTACATGTGAGATTTGTAAATATGGAGAGACCAAAATAACCTTCACAGAGTTTACTAGACTTGAGAAACAACAGATGGAAGAAAAAAATCTGAGAAGATTTGTTTGGATTTTCATTATTGGGGTGCTTAAATGCCGATTAGAAGGTTTGAGTTCTAGTTCCTTTCTAATCGCAAGATTTTAATGCACCCCTAATAATGAAAATCCAAACAAATCTTCTCCCATTTTTTCCATGTTGTTTTCTTTCACCATCTAGTAAACTCGTGAAGGTTATTTGGTCTTCCATATTTACAAATCTCATGTAGGAGCAATGAGCCTGAGGGAGCAATGAATAAATCAGGTTTTAGGAAGGAAATGGGGGTGTTGAAAGTCTTTTGGGAGGGCGGCATGTGAATTCCAAATTCCCCATTTGGGGTTTGGAAGCAATTTTCCCAATTTTCAACTTACAACAAGACACGTAAAATCTAAAAATTATAAATAACCCCTATAATTTTAGAATTTATAGAAAACACTCAACGTTTTAAAATTGCAAAAGAACACCTTAAAGTTCAAATTAATAAAGACATTTAAAATTTCCAAACTTTCAAACCGTATAAAATCTATAAATCTTAGAATTTGCGTAAAACACTCGAAGTTGTAAAATTACAAAAATCACCTTCAAAAATTAAATATTTACAAAAATTCAGAATTTACAAAACATATTGAAAAGATCAAAACTTAAACAAACCGGTGCTTTTGTAAATTTTTGAAAATTTGAAGGTTTTTGTAATTTTCATAACATTTAGGGCATATTCTAAATTCTAAGATTTACATATATTGCATGTTTGAAACTTTTATATTCTCGTGCTATGTTTGGATTAGGGACTTGTTTTATCCTGACTAATTTAGTCACTATAGTCCCGGATATGTTAACCGTGAGACTATAGGAGTTAAAGTTTTAATAATTTGTTTGGCTCCATTTGTTATTAACACATCTAATACAATGACATGTTTGGAACTTGTCATTGTAAAGGTGTATAGGATTATGAAATAACATTAAATGCCAAAATGTCATTCCCTACCTAGTAGAATTATAGTTTCTTAATGGTGTAACAAATAAAATAATTTGAATTTTGGGTGTCCGACTTTCTTCTCATTATGTTAGACATAATTTCTTTATTAATATTTTAGTGAACCATAGTTTTATTATTTGAGATAGATTTCTTCCCATTTATTTTAGATGCAAATAGTTTTATGCTTCAATCATATGTTCTCACATATATTTGGTAGATGACGTGAGAGAGGATCTGAGATGCATGAGAGGATTAAGAAATGGAGCAGAGAGAGGAGGAGGGAGAGAGGATGCTTCAATCATATGTTTCTCACACATTTAAGAGAGATGACTTGAGAGGATTCAAAAGATGCATGAGGGGACGAAATGGGAGGGAGGAGGAGAAATAAAATACGAAAAGAATGTGGGTGGAATAAAATAATGAAACCCTAGATTTTTGGGAAAAGCATGAGTAATATGGTCATTTAAGGTATAATCCCAATAGGATAATAATATTAAGACTATAATAACACCCTCCCTCCTTTATTTTTCAAAATCTCTCAGACTAGTTTAATTTAAAGGACTAATTAGTCCAAACTAATCCCTCCTAAAATTTTAAACCAAACACCTTACTATTTCATTTTAAAGGATAAATGGTTATTACCTTAAAATAATACCCAATCCAAACACAACCTTAGGGTATTTTAAGGCTAGTTTTGTGGTTATTAATAATTTAATACGGAGGGAGAGAAAGGGTAAAATGGGACTTTAAATTTTGTTTTGGGCGAACCAACATGTTGCGTATTGATAGATTGGGTTTAAAGGCCTAACTCAACTCACTGTTAACTGCTATGAGCGGCATGAGCCATTAATGGACTTTTATTTCATATCTAAAATTAAGGTACGAGGTTCATAGAAATATTTTATGTTTCTATTTTAATTCACTTGTGGCATTCTAAGGTTATTTTTCTTGAAAACTCTTCCAGGATCCAATGCGTATGTTATCGTCCGTTTCATTTTAATACCGCATTGAGCAATTTGCATAAATTTTAACCAATCTTTTGTTAAAAATTCTGATTACTAACATTATTCTAGCGCCATGTTTTTCGTCACTATATTCAGGTTCATGACTTTTAAAACTTTAAACAACGTAGCTTTTGAAGTGAAACGTTTTAACGCAACTCGTTTTACCTCATGGCTTCTCCCCAAATTGGGGTCGAATCTAAATTTTGAATTTCCATCCAATTCAAACTCAGATCCCATTTTCATATAATTGTAAATGCATTCACAATCCAAGCCTTACTCTAAATTTGAACTATTATCTTTGAGATTATATGCAGTGACAAAACGCGACCTACTCAATGTGTCAACCAAAGAATCTACAAGGAACAGATGATAGTACTCCCACTCAAACAAAAATGACAAGGTAGATTTTCATAACCTTCAGTAAATAGCATAAATATCTTAATAACACATATATAACCAATTTGATAAAACAAACGAAAGTTCACAAACCTAATTGATGAATAATATTTTCATAGTAAATCATTTGCTAATTTAATAGTAAGCACACTATACAGTCCTCATCGACCACAGGCCTGAACTACAGTAAGCACAGGATACAATCTTCTTTCAAGCTGGTGAAGAACAATTATAGAAAATATTGCCATGAAGAACAATTATAGAAAAGATTGCTCATATTCCTATAAGCACTACCAATGAAAATAAATTGATGATTCAGACAATTGACTGATACAAGTATTATTGCCTACAGGTCCATCCTTTGAAGCAAAGGCTCTACCAAGTAGGGCAGCAGCATTTTTCCCGTTTTAAGAACTGCATCTACACAGCAAGAATAATCTCTGATCAACGAAGACTCGAGATTAAGTAGTTCATAGAGAGAAAAATCATACTAGAAACCCCAAGTTTCAACTCGGTTTACTGTACAGGAGAAGCAACAACTGTATCTCAAGAAAAGAAAAGGAAAAAGAAGGATCCCCTCAATTTGCATTTCGCTTTGAAACCACCTTCTGCAATATACCGCCTGTCATAAACTGTTAGCTAAATCAAGAAATATTTCATCTGTGATACTAATGTCACTAATTGTTAATTAAATCAAGAAATGATAAGGTTTGGTAGACACAGAGTGAAGGTCAAATCACTTAAATACAATAAACTCAAAACTTCTAGCAGTTGATATATCATGAAAACATTTTACTAATACTTTCAAACCAGCCAATAAGCATGGAAACAAATGTTTAACTTAAAATCAAATGGGTAAAATGACACAGCCTTCAAAGGTCTACCAAAGTCTCATGCAAATTTAAGCCAGTTAAAATTAGTCCATTCCATACAGTTATTTATAAGTCTCTGGAAAATCAATAACCAAGTAGAAATACAGTTACAAATATAATTAGAAAAACAATAAATCAAAAAGATAACAACAAAGGTAAACATCTAAAATATTAGCTGCCATATACTGTCTCTGACATGAATAAAACAAAATGGCTACAAAACCGTGAAGTTCAATTGGCAATAATTTGATAATTATAACAAAATCAACAATTTTCATAAACATGCATAAACCATTAAACCCACAAAAAAGCCAAACCTAAAAGGAACAATTTTGCTATTTTTTGCATAAACACCACCAAACTACAGTATCCCCATACTTAATGCATACATGAACAGTGAGAAGAAGAATTGATAAAATAACAACAAGAACAATTGGTTGATGGAATAGATCTAAGATTTAACTGCAGCAGTTATCTATTGACAATATGGGATCATCATCATACCAATAGTAACTATTCCATTAGACATCTTCCCAATTCGAAGAAAAATTGGACTACTTCAAATTTAATTATAACAAGCCTAAATAACAAACCGTTCAGGAAATTTTCCAATTCAAGACCGGAAAGAAATAATTGCAAAGACTTATCAACTAGTAAAGAATAACCACCTAAGAAAATGCATGAGAGACTGAAGGAAGAACATCATGAAAAACAATAGTTTTTCCTCTGTTAGACCAAAAAACACTAAGCAATGCACCTATGATACTGCAACAGGTTCTCTAATTCAATCTTTCCTAAAGAATTTACATGATTCCCTCTACAATAAGCAACAGAATGAAAAACATTATGATCCTTAAGCCACTCGATTATATAGAGCTTTAGGATCATTCTTATAGTAGCTTTACAGTTGGTTCAATCTAACTGATATTGTATAGTCTAATTCCACACTTCTAGAATTGATTTTGACTCTCAGACTCCTAACCATTCTCAGAAATAGGATGAACTTAAAGATCCTAGTCTAAAGATATGTAGAAATACATTCTGTGGAAAGGGTGAACTCCACTAATAGAATTTTCTCAAACCCTCATTGCAATTATTTGAAAAGTCCAGCTAGAAGAAACGGAAAGGAAAACCATTCTACTGCTCCTTCAAGAATATTCATCACCTTAGATGGTAAACAAAGAATTACTTCCTTCAAACATCAGTACGAGCTTGAAGACGATAATATCACTGGACTAGTTACATATGTATCATCACTTATTTTGATCCCATCAACACTTTCAGAGTAGCACTCACAACATCAGTTTGTAAGCTATAAACACAACACTTAATAGACACAACTAGCACAACGTAGGTTTTCCATATCGGGTCTCTCAGCATGAATGAAAATGACACTAGCATCAAGTGCTAATGATATTATATAATCTTATTCCAACATCAGATCATCATTCACATTCATTAATGTTTTAGGTTTAAGTAGGATAACGAAGACTACTCATCAAATATCATAATTGTCACCACCGTAACCATCAAATCCTAGACCCACTAGCTCCAACTTCCAAGTTTACTTTATGATCGTCATCTCCAATTACTATTTTTATCCAAATAATACTCTTAACAAGAGGCTTTCTCCAATCTAAATTACTTCTTCCAACAGGCATTTCATCATTCCCTTTTGATACAAACCAGATTTAAAAAAGTAGAAGTAACAATAACCTAAAAGCGCTTATTGAACCTTTTACGACACAACAATGAACCCAAGATAAAATATTGAGGCAATGATAGACCTTTTCAAAATTTTCCATTGGGCCAACACTCACAAGGTAAAAAGTAGAAAATATCAATAACCCAAAAGCTATTGAACCTTTACAACACAACAATGTGAACCGCATTAAATATTGAGGCAATGATAGACCTTTCTAAAATTTTCCACAATCAACACTCGACCAAGGTATCTGTTGATTTCTAGATCATACAACATAAAGAAGCATGTTACTACATACAATGTGCTCAAATCCTACTAAATAGTCAGTTCTTACATATTAGATACAAAAAATAATGATAATGGTTCAACTATGGATTGTTTTCCAGTTACTACTTAGTAGTAGATGAACCTTATTATCTGTTTCCATGATCTTTGGAACTATGCCCCTTACACTTCAGCTTATCATAACATGTTCTATGGATAATCACGAGTATGCCAACCTTTACCAGTAAAATCACATTAGCTTGCTTACTGAAGCAAAGTACCAAACAATGCATGATACCTAGATAAATTTGTCTTACTGGTGGACAATAATGGTAATTAAGAACTAGGGATGGTGAATAATAAAATTACATTAGCTTACAGAAGCAAAATACCAACCAGTGCATAAGGCATCTACCTTAATTAATTTGTCTTACTGGTGGATAGCACCGTTGGTACGAGGAATAGAGTCAAGTGAGAATGGAATGAAGGTAGGAATGGAATGGAATTGATGTGGGAATGGAATGCATAAAAATTAAATGATAATATGCAGGTTGGCTAAAGATAAGCTAAAACATATTTAGAAATTAATAATTCAGAATCCTTCATGTTCACAATCATCATATAAAAGAGTAAATGAACAACATTAATAAGTAGGTAAATATTTGAAGTATCCATGTTCACCCAGACTTCCATTTTTATCAGTGACCTTTCTTAATGCTGGCTCCAACAATTAAGAAGTCTATCAAGGAAAAAATAAATACTTACTTCCAGAGTCCCCTTCTCCCCTTTGGCCTTTTATTAGTTTAACTGATATGCTAGCAGAAAAGAGCCAGATGTCTTAGCAGGAACAGCTGAAATTAAATCAACCAGCAGGAAAAAGTATTTCTTACCAGATATAAATTTTAGATTAGATAAAAATGATTGTTTACAAAAGATCAGAGGACAATAAGATTTTATAGATAGGAGATAGCAAGACAAAAAAAATAAAAAAATAAAATTGTCACTAAAAACAATTCCTGTGTAGCTTAGAAAATTTAAGCTCTCTCTCTTTAAAAAGAAACTACTGACACATGTGCGGTGATGGTATCCGGAGAAAAATCCATAACACATGTACATATACTCAAATATCTAAAATGGAATTAGTCTAACATACAAATACAAAAGAGTGTTCATCACCTCCTAGGAGTCAACGGGATGCTTTTGAATGATAATCACTCCAAAGTAGAAAAAATAAAGAATTCTAGAAGCATACACTTCATCACTTGAAGCATAACTGGAAGTGTATTTGACACTTATGAATCATTTGTCTTTGAAAGACAATAAGACTTTATAGAATTAAGGGTATAGTACACCACCAAAAAAAAAAAAAAAGAGAAAGTTTTAGCCATTAAAAACAATTCATGTGTAATGAGAAAATTTAAGCCTCTCTTTAAAAAAAGAAACTAGTGACACACATGCAATGGTCTCAGAAAAAAACCATAATGCATGTACATATGCTCGAATATCTAAAACTGGAATTAGTCTAACATACAAAAACAAAATAGTGTTCATTGGCCTTCTAGGATCAACATGGATGCTTTTGAATGATAATCACTCCAAAGCAGAAAAAAAATAAGAATTCTCTAGAAGTGTACACTTCTTCACTTGAACCACAACTGGAAGTGTGTGTTTCATGTCCATGAAGCATTTCTCTTTTAAAGACAATAAGACTATATATATAGTAGGAGATAAAAAAAAAAAGTTTGTCATTAAAAACAATTCATGTGTAGCTTAGAAAATGTAAGCTCTCTCATTAAAAAAAGAAACCAGTGACACGCCATGAACGATGGTCTCCAGAGAAAAATCCATAGCGCTACATATGCTCGAACATCTAAAACTGGAATTAGTCTAACATACAAAAACAAAATAGTGTTCATTGCCCTCCTAGTGATCAACATTGTCAATTCTGAATGATAACCTCCAAAGCAGGGGGAAAACAGAATTTCTAGAAGCCGCATACATCAACACTTGAATCATAACTGGACGATGTTTCACGCCATGAAGCATTTCTCTTTAAAACACACGCCTAGATAGTATCATGAAGGTAAAAGAGAATAGATCTGACTACAATAAATTGGCATCTTGTTTTTCCCCAATTTCAATGATTTTTCAGTATTTCTTTTCTTTATTAAAACTTAAAAGCCAAAGCAATTACCTTATGTAATTCTATCACAGTCTACTTCTTTTGAATGCTCAGGAAGAACATGATGTTACCAACAATTTAGAAGTATAGGTTGACTTTTGTTTTTCCTTGTGTATGAGAATGAGTTTAATAGCATTCAATCTTTTTTTTTTGTTGTTATGTCTGGTTCCTTGTTCCTTTATTTGGACTCTTGAATCAATGCAACAGCTTAGCTCAGTTTTTTTGAAGCTGCAACTTTAGTCAATACAGCTATTTTTATAAAGAAGATATATGTCTTATTTAACTTAGTATGACTGGTGTCTATACCTAGAATAAACCAGTCTTATTTATTATTCAAGACATGTATCTATTTGTTATTCAAGACATGAATGTATATATTTGTAAATTATTTATCACTATTTATTATATTCTTATAATATCTTAAGAATTTTGAAATGAACCATTATCTATTTGTTATTCAAAACATAAATAAACCATTCTTATTTATTATTCAAGACATGAATGTATATATTTGTAAATTATTTACCACTATTTATTATATGCTTATAATATCTTAAGAATTTTGAAATGAAAATATAACTCGTTTAGGAAGCCTTACACCTCACGGTTTGTAGTTCACATCTCTTCATAAAAGGCCCAATGCTTTGCCTTGTGGTTCCTCCTTTTAAAAAGAGCCACCCCCCACCCCCCCCTCCCCCCCCACCTCAAAAACACCATCTTTAGGGTCATTTTAGAAACCATCTTTCATTTTCAACTTACACATAAACCATCTTTACAGGGTTTTATGTTGCAAGCAAACCACCTGAGCCCAGCTTTTTTAATTGACCCCCACCTAACCTCAATTAAGAATCATCTCTAATATACTTGGTATTTAATAACTAATTATTACAGCAAAACTAAAAACTCAACTCAAAAGTGAGTCCAGGTTGATTGTTGTAAAAAAAATCATTTAATGCGTGGTATCATTTACGTGTGGTTTATGTATAAATTGAAAAAAGGTGGTTTCTACAAATGACCCTAGTTTAAAGGTGGTTTTAGGGGAAAACCTTTTCAAAATTGGTTTACATGATAGTCACGCAAGTAAACATAATAACCCAAGGCAAACTTAATAACAAATAAGCATCAACACCCTGCCAGACAATGAACTCAGTTAAAAATGAGTTGTCATGCAGCCTGTGGAAAATAGTTAACCAGATGATGAAATTAAGGAAGAAGTACAATGAACAACAGATAAACTAAAACTATAGGGTATAAGAACATGTGGTAAGAACATTGAGGGCAAAGATTTACAGTAAACCATGATCAACTCAATTTACATAACAAAGATAGCTTCAAGTTATCCATACAAAAAGAAAAACACTTATCTCTCTTGGCACCTCACAACAAGCACGCATGCTCAGCTGAGACAACTTAGTGCAGGGTTAATCAAGGAAAAAGGATATGTGCTAATTCACATGAACCTGAGATAAATAAGTTCAGGATACTTTCAGGACGACACAACCATTATGTGAACCTGTTTAATACATTAAAACCATCATTTATTTGAATATTATGAGCAAAAAGGACATATTGCAAAATAAGTCAATAAGCTCCAAATAAAAATTAATGTGAGGAGTCATTAAAAATAAGTAGAAATTGTGAATGCATCATTTAGCAAATGTAATTCAATAATTTAGGGCATGTTTGCAACTTGGTCAAATCGGATTATAATCCACTTTTGGGTTATAAACCACGCTTGAATGTCTATTAACCACACATTGAGTGGATTATTTTGGATTGTAATCCACTAGAAAATAACCTAGGATTCCTAGGTTATTTTTTGGTGGATTGTAATCCACAAGTTTGACTGAAAATGCTAAAGAGAGCCATAACTTTTCACAACCCTTTCTTTCTCTTCTCTCTCCTTCCACTTTTAAGGGGTTTTAGGTCATTTAAACAAGAAAACACATGAATTATAAACCATCCTCTTTGCCAAATACCTAAAATCCTATTTGGGTTATAGTCTACCATGGATTATAACTCAAGGGGATTATAACCTAGGGATGCCAAACACCTCGGGTAAATGAGGATTCCTTGATCTCTAGCTACCCATTGAAGCACATGATCCATCAAAGAACTATTTGCTATGATCACACTAGTTACCACGTTCAATTAGAGAATGCAGATATAAATAAATAACAGCCTGAAGTTAGCATCTTTATAACAAAACTACATCATATTTTCTAGCAACTAAGAGGAATTTATCAATAGCAATATGTTAATTTTCCTGCAAACTGAAAACTAAGTTTGTATACCAGGAAAATAATATGTAATTATGTAAATAAAACAGAAGGGCAAACATGTCAGCAGCCACCTAAAATTTTACATACCAACATGAAGGCAAGGCTCTCCTGCATCTGAACCTTCAGGAAGTGCCTACATTAGCCAGCTTATCACATATGAATTCAAAGGTTACAGACAGATAAGAAAACAAACAGTTCCATAATAAACCAACAAAACTGGTTAACCAACTACTAGAAGAAAATCAAATAACTCTCACCAACAAAACCAATCACAGAAATATTAGTAAGCAAGTTCAATATAAGTTCCAGAGAAAGTAAATATAAGGAACCAACACACAATGTCTACGCGCCAGCTGAATAACATGTGAAATGTCGGGTTGTCTTGTCCCAGCTGTCTCTGCACTGATTGATAAACACTACAGCAAGGGTTAAGATGTGAGTCCCAAACATCCAACTAGTTGTAGTCATAGCAAGAGGAAATAAATCAGGCTCATAATAGCTCCATGGAAACCTTAAGCCTGCCAAAAAAGAGTCAACCACCACCAGAATCTATGTTAATAAATAATCCTACTACTAGAGGAAAAGTAAACTAGTGATCCGTTTTATATGTCAAGTGCTCCATCAATTTATAAGGGCATTATGAAAGGACTTGCAATATCAACTGTTAGTTAGTAACACAAAATTCAAATGCAAAATAATAGGGTTAAATGTGGATAGACCCTCTATTATAGTCGAATAG
Organism: Asparagus setaceus; assembly: GCA_012295165.1. Lineage (NCBI taxonomy): Eukaryota > Viridiplantae > Streptophyta > Magnoliopsida > Asparagales > Asparagaceae > Asparagus > Asparagus setaceus. The sequence continues at coordinate 39,754 of WHSE01000119.1, forward strand.
ACCCCTAAGTTCTCTGAGTAGGAGATCCCGAGTGAACTTCTCCTTGACTCTTTTAAGAGACAATAAAAGTTCACCCGGGGGTCTATCCACCTTTGGGCATAGTGCAGGGGTTTACCCGCACCAATGGAACTAAAGGGGTCTATCCACAATTGGGCTATAGTAAAGGGTCTATCCAAATTAACCCAGAATAGTCAATCCAATTTACAAAGAAAGGCAATCAGCAGTCTTACCCATCAATGCAGAAACATCACAGCATCATAATCAGACTCACTTCATCTCAGACATGAACTTCTCATACTCGTATCACCACCATAACTTGTCGGTTGCAAGAGCAGGCTGAGGTGGTGTTGGCTGAGATGGTGGGTTAGAAGCCCATGGTACATTTGCAATCCCTGAGAGGCATCAGTGCTTGGAGGTGGCTGTACATTATAATAAGGTGCATAACCCATCGGAGGAGGAGGATATGGAGGCGGTACACTACCATACATATTGCTCTGTGGCTGCACTCCTGGAGGATAATTTTGCATTGCTTCACTTGAAACCGCAGTTTGAGTCACAGGCTGGCGGTGGAGGAGGATACTGAACCCCTATGGAGGAGGAACAGGAGTATACATACTAGAACCTGGCGAGGCGGAGGGTAAGGAGAATACTGAGGAGGAGGAACGGTGGGCCCCAATGAACCGAGCGGGCCCGTAACTCCCCAGCGGAGGTGCCAAGGGTAACTTGGAGCCATAGGTGCTGGTGGCCTGGACGGGTGGGCTGTGGCGGCTTACCTGCCACTCTCACTGCTATAGCTCTCCCTTCAAGATGATACCCATTCATACTAGAAATAGCATTATTGGCCTGAGAGACATCAGAGTACTTCACAAAATCCATACCCTTTGCTCAGTCCAGTGATCCTATCCTTGATAACCTTAGCCATCACAATCTCCCCAAAAGCTGAGAATAATCTTATGAGACCATCGTCTTCAGAGTAGGGGAAGATAGCCAATGTACAGATTAGTCTCATCTATATTCCTTCTTGATTCCATTTGCTGCTCCAGCTTGTCCAATAGCAGTGCCACTCCCTCCGGCCCAAGGAGGATTGGAGCCAGTAGTACCTGATCCCGTTAGAGGCAATGCTGAGCTCTGCTCTGTTTGAGAGTCAGGTGCAGCTCCTCCAAGCTCAGCCAAGAAGTTCTGATACTCATCGTCCATTTTCTTTCCACTTCCTTTCATCGGGCAATCAATGGTTGGGTGCCCACCATCCACAAATCTTACACAAAACATCACTCTTAAAGGTTGAAGTCCTAGCAGGACATGCAAACTGCCTATGCCCGGCTCACCACACAACCTACAGAACTCATCATCCCCATAGTCCCATTCAACGCCGCCAGCTCCCTCAACTGCTGCCTTTGTGCTCATTTAAACCCTCATCCACAGGCTGCAGCAATTTCTCCACCATTCCAGCAGCAGCATCCAGTGCCTCCTGAGTCTCAGCCTCGACCAACACGCAAGTCCTCGTTCTCAGGGTCGGGTTTCAAGTCCCTTCTGCCCTATTCTTCCCTCTTTTATCGACCCTTTTCCTCTGATCACAATCTTAGCTCCAGTCTCCTTCTCCATTCTCTTCTGAGTGTTCCCTCTCGCCCGATAATCAATCCGATAAAATTGTAACCCGGTACTCTTTCATCGGAATATAAAGCTTCTTCTGTAGCTTAGGAGGCCTATAATCAGCTGGAGGCCAAAGGCAGTTTTTACTAATAAGTTTAGATATAATCTCTTGCCTTTCCATTTCGGGCTCGAAACTCTAGTATTGATCCTAATTCCCATGTTATCGTAAATAGGTTCAGGCGACGGGGATCGAGCACCCTCAGGGCGCTCGTCCAAGGGCAATCCAGACTGCAAAAGGCGGCTAATTTCAAGCAGCCTAACGTTCAAGCTCTGCACCTCGGGTCGAGATCGGCCGTGAAGTCCTTCATGAAGTCGGGCAACTGGATGACCGGCTTCACGTCGTCGTCGGCCCACCGTGACTTCTGCGCCGCCGGTGCCGGCGGCGGCGCTGGGGTCTGCGCTGCTGTTGTTCTCGGGTTCCGGCTGCGGGTCCCACCGGCAGCCGGCGGCGGCGGCTGCTGGTCTCCTCCTCGCCGCCGGATACGCCGTCGCGGTCGGCGCCGCTGTGGGTCCCGGTGAGGCCGCTGTTCTCGGAGATCAGGGGCTTTTCTCGGGTTAGGGTTTCGGATTGGGAATTTAGGGTTTCCGGGAAGGGGAGGAGGGGGCTGGGAAGAGTCTAGGTTTGGGGATCTTGATTTTGATTGAAGGAGTAGGGTGATCTAGGTTTGGGCTAGGGTTTCGATTTGGGAGGAGGACGAGGAGACGGCGACTTGCTCCATGTTAGAGAGAGAAACTAGAGAGAGAGAGAGAGAGAGAGAGACGAGCGATAGGAAGGAGACTGAGATCGAAAATTTTGAGATTTTAGACCGGAGCAGGCTTAATTTGGTATTTATCTAGCTTCATGTTGGTGGCAGGATTCTAGGCCTTTAATATTTCGTGGGCCGTAACTGGATTAGCTGTCCTGAACTCACAATTATGTTCTAAGTCTATATACTTTGAAATTCTATTTTCTTTCCTTCTAGCAAATGATATTCTACAGAATTTTTGTTCAATTTAATATGGTTCTATATACTTTTTTTTAAATAAGTCTAAACGTAAACCGAAGTATGTCGATCCGAAGTTTATATTTTCATTTGTTAATTTGCTTACCAATTATTTGAAATTTGTAACTCGTTATGAGCAATAAACTAATGTACATTCTGAATAAGCGGAATATAGGGATCAAATACCATATGGAATATAGCGCAAAAGACAAATACATGGACGATTGCAAATTAGCACAGATGCAATATAGTTTCTTATGAAAAGACGGATTATGTTTTGAAATTTTTGAAGCATTTCATGGTCAAATGCATAGATCATGCCTTCTAATGTTTGTAAAGAGCTAAACCACCCTAATTGCTCTGCGCTTTCGTAGACAATTTTTAAAAGAAATGATCTACAAATTGAGAGAAACAATGAGGATATATCTTGTTGAGACATATCTCATATCTATTGAGTACTAAGTTAGTCTTTGAGCCCGTGGCCTTTTGAACCAAATAGAGCTGAGATTTCTTGTTATAACATTATATATATATGTCTCTTTATGTGAGAGGGATTGAATGGGATTAGGGCTTTGAAGAAGATATGAGATGATGACTATGTATGTTTATGTGAGGTTGAGAGAAATGAGAAATACCTCTTGTAATCATGTCCTTCATACATAGTGGATTTACTTTATTGTTGTCCACTGCATGTAGGTCGAACTTGATCGCAAAACCACATAAATCTCGTGTATTCTTCTTCTTGATAGCTATTATTTACATCTTGTGAGCGGTTGTTTAATCTTCGAGGATATGGGAAGAGGAGATCCTCAACCAATAACATATCTGAATTGTAACCTACAACTTATTAGTACTGCTCTTGAACCTTTGTCTATGATTGCGTGGTGGTTATGTGCAACGTAGTCTCAAGTACACTGTTGTTTTCAAGACAGAGTAAAAATTTGAACAGAGCAAGAACCGATACTAACAAAACAAAATTTGAGACAATGGCACGTTCCATTGACATCAACCCATGAAGTACATATTTTTCCCATGATCACAATCTTCCAAGAACAAAATAAAAACAAACTACATGAAAACTATGTGACCAATCAGTATTTCTATTTCTCAAACATCCATTTCAACCCCCATCCCATTCTAAGTCCACCAACCTTGTGAAGCTTGGAGTTCACAGCCCGACAAGCCCCTCGAACAGTACTGCACAAGCCCGCAGCATGCACACCTCCTAAATCGTTCTTTCATCTCCGGCCTCCCACAACTACCATTTGAGCACAGCCTCAGCTCTTGACCCACCGGCCTCACCGAAACCACTCAACCAAGAACTGGTTTGCTGGGTGAGGCTCCTCATGGGTTGCTTGAGGACCGTGAGCACGTCCTGGCAGGCCTTTAACGGTCCCCAAACCCGTCGATGTGACAACATGCGAGCTCATGGCTAGCGTCGAGGTGACCAGTTCCATGGAACGATGAGTAACCAGGCACCAATGAGGTGGTCCTTGAGGAAGACACGGCCACCGACATCGATAGTAATGTTGACAGGAGAGGCCGTTGAGCTTCATAACGGCAAGGAGTACAGGGCGTCGGCATGTGACATTTGGGCTGCCTTCACTATCATGTTCAAGCCAGACCAGACTCGTAGACAACATGTGATCTGCAAGAAAAACTTTTACTTAAAAGTTCGAGAAACTTAAACTAAAATTAAAAAAAATTCCCGAAAAAATTGAGTGATCACCATTCCGAGGATGTAGGTGGCATCAAGATTGCCAGCATCCACGCACCGCTTCAAGAATTTGTGAGCATCATCTGACCAATTCTGAGCTCTAATTGCTAGTGAAGCTGTCGATGCCTTCGACAATACCAGTGGATTCCGGAACCAAATCGTTGAATCTTTTGCATCTAAATTTGAAAGTAAAGGAAAAAAATTTGAGATCATGATGAGTTTCACGTAACTAAATAAAGAGGTGTAGGCAATTACGTACGTCAGCAGGACACGGACAAGGTCCATGGGGCATCTAGCAGAAGAGCTGAGCTTACAGAGAATGCAGATGACGAGGTTGTCGGCGAGCCTGTCAAAGAAGCAGCGGAGGAGGAAGGCAGGCGCCGCTGCCCGAGGCACTTTCCGGTGAGGACTTCGATCGATGCTTCACTGCTCCTTTTCTAGTGTCAACGATGTTGCTTGTGGACTCCATTGTGAAAATCTAAGAAGAGAAAGAACTGGCGATGGAGGGAAAGATGAAGGATAAGGGGAGAAGTTTGGGGTATTTATAATAAAAAGAAAGAGGAAAAAAGGAAAAAATATAATCAAATTCGGATAGTATCTTTCTATAACGGTAGAGACTTTCCCATAATTTATTGATTGATGACTAATAAAACGATGATGATCATAAAATGATGACTAATATTCAAATGACGTAATGATGACCGCACTTTATTTTTGGAAAATGCTTTAAATAGGATCTATTTGCTTTTATTTTTTTTTTTTAAATTCTGAATTGGAACTTATATATCGAATCCTCCAACGTGTCACGTGCATAAAATATTCTATCCATTATTTGGTCTGTTAGAGTATTATTTATAATGTTATGCTTATTATACATCACAAATCATATACATAATCAATCATTGTTTATCCTGTTGTAATGTGCGTCTACATGGCACATTTTTTGTTTTTGTAATTGGAAATATTTCCATTATCATTTAAATATACAGAACTAACTCCAGGCATGCATGGGATTATAGTATACTCTTTTACAACCTGATTTACACGTTAAATGTGTTCAATCCTAAAAAGAAAGTATTCAATCCAAAAACTTAACTTTACGGACACATTCATGCAGCAAACCCTATAGCTATAACATTAGATTTTACATGTTTAGCTCTAACTAGTATAGTGTAGACCCTACTATTCTACGGAGGAACCTATTCAAGATGAATAAGCTGCTATTCTAGAGGGTGTTTGAGAGCCTCTGCCAAGCGGATAAGAAGGGTAAAGGTGTTGGAGTTTTGAGTGTATTTCATAAGTGAGTGTTATTTTAGTCTAACATAGGAAAAATGAGAAAGAGTTTGGAGTGTTTAAATATATTATCTCTTTCATAGTGTGTTGAGTAGACCTAGGAGTAGAGCCCTCACATACATGCAAACACAATAAAGTCCGTAACTATAAATTGGGCAACGGGTCCATAAAATCTTAATGCATGTACACTTGCATCAGAGAGATACTCTCAAAATCATACTTGAAAGTTAATTGATCTTCCGTAAGAGCAAGACTTATCAAGTGCAAATGAATCTTCAAACGAGAATTGGCATTGATAGACAATTGAGAAGTGCAATGCACGCATTGTTAGCTAAAAAGTTTCTCTTAGAAGAAAACATTGACTTCTTTGACATCTTGCACTAGTTTGTCACATCATGACTATGAGAGTGCTTATCTCTTAGGCTAATCCACAAGATTGTTGTGCATCGATGGATGTGAAGATGAAATTCTTAAATGAAGAGAAGTTATTTGCAAAAGATAAGATAAATTTCTTCTTCAAAATCATACTTGGGAGTTAGTTGATCTTGCAGGAGCAAGACCTATCAAGTGCAAATGGATCTTCAAACAGAGGATTGTTATTAACAGTACAATTGAGAAGTAATTGCATGATTAGGAGCTACAAATTTCTCTCGGGAATGCATTGACTTTTTGGTATCATTACACCATTCTGTGCATCATGTTTATTAGAGTGCTTATCTCTTAGGTCGCAATCAAAAGCTTGTTGTGCATCACCGGATGTGAAGACGACACTCTTAAATGGAGATCTTACTAAAGAGATCTATATAGAGTAACATAAGGTGACATTCTTAATAGAGATTCTTCAAGAAATCTATATAGAGGAACCTAAGGCTATATTATTGATCGCATGAACAATAAAGTATATAAACTTATCAAGTCTCTTTATATGAAGCAAGCTCCAAAACTCTAGCATCGTAAGTTCGACAAGGTTGTTTATGTAGATGGATTTTAAGCCGAGTTCAGAGCGTTTATACTTCAAAATGTTGGAGTGAAGATAATTGTTATAGGTCTATATATTGATAATATGCTTATCATTGATACTAATCTATGATTTCACATCTAGGAAGAAGGTTCTATCAATGTAATTCAAGATGAAAGATCTTGGAGATCTTTGATGTACTCTTTGGGATCAAGATGGTCATTCAAAAAATGGGATTGGTTTAATCCACTCTCATTACATTGAGAATATGTTGAAGAAATATGAATATTTTAATATTTCAAGATCTCGATACCATATGACTATAACAAGAAGCTTCGAACCAACTCAGAAGACATGTGAGGCAAATTGAGTACTCAAGGATCATTGGGAATCTAATGTATACTATGAGTCGCAAGGCCGATATCACTTTCCTTGTATGGTGCTTAGCGAGTTTATAAGTAATCCAAAAGTCTCATTGGGATGCTATTGAAAGAGTACCGAGGTGCTTGAAAGGAAAGATGAATCGGCTTGTCTCTTCCTCGTATTGATGTACTGGTGCTCGAACTAGAGTGCATATATACAAGAGGATTTGTATTTACTATGAGAGTCGCACTACCTCATGAAAATCCAAGAAGCTGATGATCATTGTCATTTCATTAAGTCTGAGTTATTATCTCTACTAGAGGAGATGAGGCCGAAAAGGTCAAAACTCATCAAATACCTTCAAAAGAACTATGACGATGATTACTATATATTTGATAATCAAGCAAAATGAATGGTGGTAGGAAACTCGTTGTTCAAAGAAAGAAGTGACTATTTGTCTCAAGCATGGTTATCTCAATGAATTAATCAATTATGGAGTCATCTTAATGATTGACATCCATTATCCAAAGAATGTTGTTGATCCTATGGCAAAATATGTCTCAAAATAGGTTTTAAAGCTATGTAAGTTTCAAATTTCTATTTTCATATATTGAGGTTTTAGTTCAAAGCTTACATACTAATAACAAATACTTTGGTTCAAATAATAAAACTTGTGTTTATCCTACAATCTTGAGGTTGGTTTTAAAACCTTAATGAGTCCTAGGCATTTTGAATAGGGTTGTAAGTAGGAATATACCTAAAGGACTCACATATACTAGGATGAAAAGTTGACCGTTTCCATGAAGTCTTGAGGGAAGATTTCAAAATCCTAATTAAAACTAGGAAAGAGCACATGACCACAAATGTGCTAATCTTCGTGTAAAGATAAATGGTTCAAGGTTTTATCCACCACAATTTAGTTTTATCTATGTATAATCACTAAACTACATTTAAGTGCTTGTTCAAGACCTAGTTTATCATGCACTCATCTATCTTTATGGGTATCTAAAAGAGAATTTAATTCTATACGACATCTCTTTATGCACATTGTTAAAACAATGATAATTTGAAACTGTGAAAGAATATTAGAGTTTTTTGTAAAAAGCTTTCCAAAACCTAAGTTTCAAATTGCATGTATATTATAGTAAATATTTTTATATCCAAAATACATTGTATCTAATCATCACATTGTATTACACTTTTATACCCTCATTAGCTATTTTATTTGAATAAGTATATCTACTAATAATATTTTTATCTTAATCTATACTACATAAAAGAGGATTGGAGTGCTAAAACTTTTGATTGTCCTTTTACCCTTCTCAAATATAATAAATCTAACTTTATTTATTTTATTTATCTCAAACTCTCATTAAATAAGTCTTAAATTAAATTAAATTAATTGTACATCATCATAATAATAAGATTTAATATTAGTTTTAGGCTTTTAAAGATTCCATAACTTATCTAATTTTATATATATATATATATATATATATATATATATATATATATATATATATATATATATATATATATATATATATATATATATATATATATATATATATATATATATATATATATATATATATATATATATATATATATATATATATATATATATATATATATATATATATATATATATATATATATATATATATATATATATATATATATATATATATATATATGGGTTATAAACCTTTAATTCTTTCATTAGAGAGAAAACCCATTAACCGCAGGCAATCTAAACTTGTCGGCCGTGCTTAATGAAAGCAGTTGCCTCCTCTACATATCCAGACCATCCAAATTAACCCGCAACTTCGTGGACGACGCGAAGGTGTTAGTCGTCCTTCACCGTTATCATTCACCTGACGACGAAAGGTGTTAGTCGCCCTCCATTGTCTCGACGACGCGAAGGCGGTGTTAATCGCTCCTTCAAATTGTTTTATCTTCGCTGGACGACGCAGTGCTGGCCAATTCAGCCCCTCAATCTCCTCTTTCCTCATCCAAAGTGGCTCTCTAATCTAAACGACGATTACAAGAATCGACTCAACGTCGTAAGATCTCATTAAATGCATTGTCGCCTCTTAATATCTCCATCCCCGCAAGATTTAAGGTATCTGCACTAATCCCACACGGACATCGCTTATCCCATCTCATTAATGAACTCATTAATGACGTAAGCAACAATATGTGGCGGTAGTGCCAACTTCTTTGCATTATCGTGAGTCTACGACCGGATTCATACTTTCTTGACCAAGCATGGGAGCTAGGGTTACCTCATGAGATGCATCAAGTTCATACCCATGGGAAGATGTTATACTGTGAGTACTTTCCTAATCGCTGAAGTTGAGTCGACTAAAAGATCGCATGCCCTGTCATATGATACCTTATGGGATCTTACTTGCCACTATCATATTGCTTTGGCAATGGTGAGCCACTAGCAAGAGGACAGTCACAAGTGAGTGCAGCAGTCAAATTACTGCTCGAGCACTTGGAAAGCAATTCTAGCGCAGGTGATTTCGAACCGGTGCACCGCCAATTCTTCCAGAGAGATTAATGAGCTAATCAAGAAATCCAGCCAGCCGCTTTATACCATTAGTAGCACCGAGGGTGGTTTCCTATGTGGACTAAATTGAGGCATTCTTGTGGCATGCAAGATGTACCATTCAACCGATGACTCTCCTAGCCGTTACCTTACAATGGTTGAAGAAATAATGATAATGACGTACCGGGTGATGTGATCTTTGCCATTAAAGTGCTTTATCCTCGTAGTCAATTTTGCTCCAACAAGGAACTTTCTCTCTTTCGGTGATGGTGGCTAACATTCATCGGGCCGCAGATAGTCGGTGGTTTTCACCTGGGAAGGGCGAGCTGGTCGATTGATTCCTCTTGCTAAGGTGGAGCTTCCATACACTTACCTCATGGCTTGGTTCGTCCTTCACCGGCGAGATATGATGTCACGGAAGACAGCAGATCAATCCACCCTCTACTACAATTATTAGAGAATTCAAATGGAAGGGTGAGGATTCCGAAATAAAAACCAATTGTAGGTTCCAAGGTTGGATTTTCTAGATGTTTCATGATCACAAGACGGGCCAGTCCTTGATTGACGAGAGGGCCGAGGGCTTTCGCACTCCTCTCTCGATGTTGGTCGCCTAATTGGGCGATGAACATTAGTGGGTTACCTAACATCTTGATGAGATGAGTACTTCATAGAGTTGTATCTACCTTGTCGATTTGTTCAGCCATTTAGTTTCGACTCCACTTAGTCTGAACCGAAGCCGACAGCCTTGGACTCAAGGTGATTAGTGGGCAAGGCCCCGAGCAGTTTGAAGGTATGGATTGTGGTGTACCAAATGCTAGGTCTAGCCTTCCGAGGCCGAAGGCCTACTGGGCCGGGTTCTATATTGCAAATGGTTGTTGGCACCATGAACCCGTTCACGTAGCCATTGTGGAATTAGGTGGGAAGAGGCCCCCTGTTGCTGCTCGATGATTCAAGGCCATCGATCCCAGAGGAAGCGATGCAAGACTCCTCAAATAGACGAGGAGGAAGAGGAACCTCCTACTAAGAGACCTGTGAGGAGGCTGCGCGGATGAGGAGACTCCGGGACAGTTCATGGGATATTTTTTCCCTTTTCTCTTTTCCTCTTTTCAAATTATTGGTCCGATGGCAATTTGAAGCCTGAAATGAGGAGGAGGAGGACCTCCCCTTTACCGGTGAAGCTTCCCTCGAAGCAAGGTCGTTAATCTGGAAGAAATTAATCCATAAATCATATGTGGACCCAAAGGGCTTTTGAGATGGATTCATGGTGATGACTTTGTCAAGGAGGTAATATGAACCAATCTGTAGTCCCTTCGATTATTTAACTTTGAATTAGGGTCACTTTTCTCCATTTCGGCGGAGGATATAGAGAAGTGATAACCGGCTCTCGATTTTTCCTCACGATTTCATTCAAGAACCCGTTTTCACATAATGTGTACTTAGCTCTATGGCAGAGCCTGCAAAGCCACTAAGATTAGTGAGACTACCAATGTAGAATCGATTCAACAAATCTGGTACATCTATCATTGGTACATCCCAATTAGATGGCCATGGGAGTTGAAGCGACTTGGACCTGTGGCCTTCCCCCTGGAGTCGCCCTATGCTTCTTGCTCTTTTAGAAATTGCAGAAAGCAAACGCGTTTCACCGATTAGGGAGAGCAACTCAATCAATAGTGGAAGAATTTTATATTCGTCTCCGAATTGAAGGGAAGGATTTTATATACTATCTCCGTGTTTTCTTTTAGGGTAGAGACGAACTCGAAACAAAGAGGAAGAATTTTATATCCTATTCTTTGCTCTCAGAGAGGAAGAATTTTATATTCTATCTCCAAAGACAAGGAAACTAAAAGGATCTCCACTTTCAGAATCTTAGGAGGTGAGACTAAGAGTGGGATCTCAATTTGAGAATCGGAAAGATTTAGATAACTTTCACTTTATAGAATTGCCACTTGATATGAAAAAATAACTTCTCGTGACGAGATAAAATTCTAATTTCAATTCCAAATCCTTGGAAGGCTGGACCTAAGAGGAAAGGATGAGGCCCTTCATTATCAACAAGGGATTGAAAGTGGACTTTGTTCTGGAAGGAATCAGAGAGAAATTTTGCCGTGGATTGGACCGTAGTGAAGATTTTTTGAATTCATTCACCAATGAATTTGATTAGTGAGGGAATTTATGGTGGAAGACAAATTTAGGGTTATCCTCAAGGACAATGGGTAAATATTCATGAGAACTTCCCCACAAAATGGGTTATCCCAAATATACTAAGGATAGTACTTTTCAGAACTTCCCATTTACTCCAGATATATTGCTTATCGCCATCTTGAGTGATTAACGATATGTACCGCTTGAATAAGTCATGGTATCACAAATGGTCCTTCCCATTTGGGTTCAACTTATCCTTTCAAGAGAATTATTGGTCAGTTTGGCAATTTAGGACTAGATCTCCTTCCTTAAAGCTTCACCGGACTCTCTTGTTAAAAAGCCCTCGACATTCTCGGCTTCAGAAACTCAATGTGTTGTTGAGCTTCCGGGCATTTTTCATCCAACATCTCGAATTTCTTCAAGACATCTCCGATAAGGTTCTTCCATCGCCATCTCTAGGAAAGAAAGGGCGATGGATTTTGGAATTTCTAATGGAAGTACAGCTTCACACCCAGATACCGTAGAATATGGGTAGTCTTGAGGGCGACGATTGTGGCGATATGCCCAGAGTGCCCGAAGTTTATCATGAATATTTCACCCATTGTCCTTGAGGATAACCCTAAATTTGTCTTCCACCATAAATTCCCTCACTAATCAAATTCATTGGCGGTGAATTCAAAAAAAATCTTTCTGGTCCAATCCACCAGCAAAATTTCCTCTTGATTCCTTCCACGAACAAGAAGTCCACTTTCAATCCCCTTGTGATAAACAGAAGGGCCTCATCCTTTCCTCTTCGGTCACGCCTTCCCAAGGTTAGGACTGAAATTAGAATTTTATCTCGATAAACGAGAAGTTATTTTTTCATATCAAGTAGCGAATTCTATAAAAGTGAAAGTTATCTAAATCTTTCCGATTCTCACAGTGGAGATCCCACTCTTAGTCTCACCTCCTAAGATTCTCGAAGTGGAGATCCCACTTTTAGTTTCCTTTGTACTGGAGATAGAATATAAAATTCTTCCTCTACAGGAGCAAGAGATAGGATATAAAATTCTTCCTCTCTTGTTTCAGGTTCGTCTCTACCCTAAAAAGAAAACCTGGAGATAGTATATAAAATCCTTCCCCTTCAGCGTCGGGAGACAGAATATAAAATTCTTCCTACGGTGGAGTTGCTCTCCCTAATCCCAGTGGCCACGTTTGCTTTCTGCAATTTCTCTAAAAGAGCAAGAAGCATAGAGACGATTAGGGAAGGCACGAATTCCAAGTCGTTCAACTCCCATACTCGCCATCTAATTGGGATATTACCAATGATAGATGTACCTGGATTTGTTGAATCAGATTCTACATTGGTAGTCTCACTAATCTTAGTGGCTACTGCAGGCTCTTCTGCCATAGACTCGTACACCTGTTATGTGAAATTGGGTTCTTCGGAAGAGGCGAAATCGTGAGGGGGAAAATCGAAGCTGGTTATCACTTCTCTATATCCTCCTGCACAGAAATGGAGAAAAGTGAGCCCCTAATTCAAGGAGTTAAATAATCGAAGGGACTACGGGGTGGTTAAGCATTACCTCCTTCGCTGACAAAGTCATCACCAGCCAAATCCATCTCAAAAGCCCGCGGGTCCACATATGATTTATGGATTAATTTCTTCCGACAATGACTTGGGTCCCAACTCGAGGCTTCACCCGGTAAAAGGGGAGAAGTCCCTCCTCCTCCTCGGCTGTCATTTCTGAAGCTTCAAATTGCTGTCAGACCCAATAATTTGAAAAGAGGAAAGAGAAAAAGGGAGAAAAAAATATCAACGAACCTGTCCCAGAGTCCTCCTCATCCGCATGACCTCCTCCTGAGGTCTCTTCGCCAGAACCGGAGGTTCCCTCTTCCTCCTCGTCTATTTGAGGAGTCTTGCATCGCTTCCTCTGGGATCGAGCGGCCTTCTGAATCATCTGAGCAACAACCCGGGGCCTCTTCGGCCACTAATTCCACAATGGGCTTCACGTGAACGGGTTCATTAGCTGCCAACAACCAACTGCAATATAAGAACGCCGCCCTACCGACGCCAAGACTCTAAGGTCAACCTAGCACCGCATACACCCCGCCACACTCCATAACCATGCTCTGACGCCGCCCACTAATCCGCCGTGGAGTCCAAGTCACGACTGATTCACATAAAGTGGGTCAGAATTCAAATCAAGGCAAATCGACAAGGTAGATACAACTCTATGAAGTACTCATCTCTCATCCGTAATGTTAGGTAACCCAGCCTAATGTTCATCAGCCAATTGAAGCAGCCAACATCCAGAGGTTCGGCTCGCCTCTCCTCGCCAATCAAGGACTCGCCAGATCACTGTGAGAATCATGGAAACATCTAGAGAAAATCCAACCCTTGTGAACCTACAATTGGTTTTTTATTTCTGGGAATCCTCACCCCTTCCATTTGGAATTCTCTAATAATTGTAGTAAGGGGTGGATTGATCTGCGGTCTTTCGGCTGACATCATATCTGGCGGTGAAGGACGAACCAAGCCATCGTAAGTGTATGGAAGCTCCACCTTAGCAAGAGGAATCAATCGACGGTCGCCTTCCCCGAAAGTGAAAACATCGACTATCCGCCAAGCCCACGATGAATGTTAGCCACCATCACCAAAAGAGAGAAAGTTCCTTCTTGTGAGCAAGCCGAATCATAGATAAAGCACTTCTAATGGCAAAGCATCACCGCATCGATACCGGTATCACGTATTTCTTCAACCAGATTGTAAGGTAACCGGCTAGGAGAGTCATCGGTTGAATCGGCTGTACTGCATGCCACAAGAATGCCTCGAATTTAGTCCCTGCAAGGAAACCACCCTCGGTGCTACTAATGGTATAAGAGCGAGCGCTGGATTTCTTGATTAGCTCATTAATCTCTGAAGGAGTGAGCGGTGCCAGTTTCGAAATCACCTCGCTAGAATTGCTTTCCAAGTGCCTGAACAGGTAATTTGCGAACTGCTTCAGACTCACTTGTGACTTGGTCCTCTTTGCTAGTGGCTCAGCCCGTGCCAAAGCAATATGATAGTGGCAAGTAAGATCCCATAAGGTATCATAGCGACCGGGCATGCGATCTTTTAGCTGACTCAACTCGCGATTCGAGGGAAAGTACTCCTGGTATAACATCTTCCCCATGGGTAAGCCGGAGACTTGATGCATCTCATGTAGAGGTAACCCTAGCTCCCCATGCTTGGTCAAGAAAGTATTCGAATCCGGGTCGTAGAGCTCTGATAATGCAAAGAAATGATTGGCACTAAGCGGCAGCCCATACATATTGTTACTTCGTCATTAATGAGTTCATTAATGAGATGGGATAGGCGATGTCCGTAGCCGGATTAGTCCGAGATGCCTTAAATACTGTGAGGGATGGAGATATTAAGGGGCTGACAATGCATTTAATGAGATACTGACACGTTGTCGGGGTCAGATTTCTTGTAATCGTCGTTTAGATTGAGGGAGCCACTTTGGATGAGGAAGAGGGGGGTCGAGGCTAGATTGTTGGCTCGCACCGCCTTTCGCGTCGTCCGCGAAGATAGACAGCTGAAGGAACGACTAACACCGCCTTTCGCGTCGTCCGAGACAGCTGGAGGGACGACTAACACCGCCTTTTGCGTCGTCCGTGAAGATAGACAGCTGAAGGGACGACTAACACCGCCGTGATCGCCCACCTATTAATGGGTTAATTTGATGGTCGGACTATGTAGAGGAGGCAACTCGCTCATTCAAGACTCCACAAGTTTAGATTGCCTCTGTTAATCTGTTTTCTTCTAATGAAGAATTAGCTGTTATGACCATAACTATATATATATATATATATATATATATATATATATATATATATATATATATATATATATATATATATATATATATATATATATATATATATATATATATATATATATATATATATATATATATATATATATATATATATATATATATATATATATATATATATATATATATATATATATATATATATATATATATATATATATATATATATATATATATATATATATATATATATATATATATATATAAAATTAGATAAGTTATGGAATCTTTAAAAGCCTAAGAAACTAATATTAAATCTTATTATTATGATGATGTACAATT
This sequence comes from Asparagus setaceus, assembly GCA_012295165.1. Classification (NCBI taxonomy): domain Eukaryota; kingdom Viridiplantae; phylum Streptophyta; class Magnoliopsida; order Asparagales; family Asparagaceae; genus Asparagus; species Asparagus setaceus. Next base: position 55,559 of record WHSE01000119.1, read on the forward strand.
AATTTAATTTAATTTAAGACTTATTTAATGAGAGTTTGAGATAAATAAAATAAATAAAGTTAGATTTATTATATTTGAGAAGGGTAAAAGGACAATCAAAAGTTTTAGCACTCCAATCCTCTTTTATATGTAGTATAGATTAAGATAAAAAATATTATTAGTAGATATACTTATTCAAATAAAATAGCTAATGAGGGTATAAAAGTGTAATACAATGTGATGATTAGATACAATGTATTTTGGATATAAAAATATTTACTATAATATACATGCAATTTGAAACTTACCTTAGGTTTTGGAAAGCTTTTACAAAAACTCTAATATTCTTTCACAAGTTTCAAATTATCATTGTTTTAACCAATGTGCATAAAGAAGATGTTAATAAGTTTATAGTTTGCCAAACGAATCGCCAGAGGATCGCATGCTTTCTCGATCAACAAAGATATGTAAGTATAGCAACAAAAGTTGTAAGTTGATGACTAAGAGATGGAAAAGATGGGGTACGAAGAGGAAGAATGATGAGACGGTTGAGGAGAGGGAGGAGGAGCGTAGTGGAGAGGTGGATGAAGGCCAAAATGAAGAGATGGAGAAAACGGAAAGTGAGAAGAGGAATAAGAATGGGTTATGAGTTACGAGAGGAGGAAGAAGAAAAGGGTGTTTTAGGGTTTTAACTTCTATTTTATAAATATTGTACAGAAATAGAGTGTGTTTGATGTTTTAGGCTTAAAATAAAATTAAAAGTATTTCAAGGTATAGGTAAAGATAGAAGTAAGTGGGTTTAAAATAAATGGAGGTAAACTTTGGGTATAAAAGCAAAAGCCCTAAAAGTATCAATGACTTTAAATACAGTATTTGCTGGTTGTACATGTTATTGGTTGTTGACAGGATATGACCCACATTGCATGTGAATTGGAGTATTTATGATCTTATATAAGCTTCCTAGCTAGTAGTTCATAGCAATTAGCCAAACCAACCAAAAATAATTTTAAAAAAATGAAGCATTCAAATTCAAGGAACATCTCCTTGTCCAAGTTGTTCATGGTTGTGCTCCTCTTGTTGGCTCTTCTCCTCTCCAGCCAGCCCAAGGAGGGTTCCTCCCTCCACCAGTAACCCCTCGCAGGCCTCAGTCCAAGGTATTTATAATTACCTCGATTCTACAACGTAGATGATAATAATCATAACAAATAGTTAAGTTTTAGTTCAATTTCAAAGATTTCGATCTAGTTTGGTGGCTAATTAATACATAATTTTCCTTCATTCAGAACATTTTTCAACTCTCTCTGCCAGGTTG
>WHSE01000021.1:0-30000 GCA_012295165.1 Asparagus setaceus
TATCATGCTCTGCCAATTTCACCTTGGCTGGCTTCTTCACAACAAAATCACTTTGAAGTGCCTCTCATTTTGTCCGCGATGAAAGTATCTAAAATTGGTCGGCCTCAAAACCTTTTCTTTAGGCTCAGGACGAAAAGCACTGAACTCATCAACAATTTCCATCTTCTCATCATCCTTTCTTCTTTCCAATATATACATTTCCATTTGAAGTCCCCACAACCCGAAGCTAATCCTGATGGAGAGAACCCACTGACAACAACTGAGCTGGGTACCTCATTGAATGAGTAACTTTAAGAGCAGCAAAATCAAAACATTTCAAATACCCATCAATTGACACGCCATAATTCTACTCTCCGCCATTTTCAGTACCAATTTTTCCGAGACACATTGATGTTACTGTCTTATTATGACTATCCATTGTATGAATCAATCTCCTCCACGATAACATCCCAAATTTTGACACTATTACCCATGTTGCAATAAGACCACCAGAAGGTAAGAAGAGTACACTCTCAACCGGGTGTCCATGATCAAAATTAACAACTGGGCTTGAACTATTTGATACTCTAACATCCCAAACTTTGATAGAATGATCATATGATCCCTGGCTATGACTTCGAGCTGATTGGGGATGTAGAGCCAAAGGAATGTAGTCTTTATGGGTCTGGGATTGTCAAGAGTTGGGTCTCGAGGGTACATCCCAAGAAGTTAGGAGGGCATCATCGCCTCCTAAAATAGATGGAGCTTGTCGAGAATTTGAGGGTAACTAACTACATGTACGGGCGAGAGTGTGCACGTGGCTTACTGGATAGCATGACCGCCTTTATCAAGTTTAAAGACCTCACATAATTCAACACTCATGAGCAATTCAACATGAAAAAGAAAACAAAGTTTGCCAATAATGAATAATCAATACCCAATTTTAGAATGAAATGAAAACTGTAAGTAGCATGTAGCATATAGATTGTAGTCAGTGTATGACTTATCACTTATGCTATTGAAAATGGTAAGGCTGAGCACTGGATCACACGGTCAAGAATTTGAGCTAATATGCTCAAAAATTGGTTAATATGAAATCGAGATACCCCTCTTCACTCTCCTTTATTCATATACTGCTTGTCAAAAGTTCTCTTATTGCAGATGAAATTCCTATGTTTTAAGTGCAAGTATCAATAGGAAATTACATAAATATGAACAATGTCAAGCCACCTAAATAATTACTAACAATTGCACATAAGAAAAACGATATCAAGCAATCTGCTACTAGTGAACAATACAGACTTACAGTAAACCAATTTTAGAATGAAATGCTAAATGTGAATAGCATATAGCATATAGTCAGTATATGACCAAATGAAAACAAAAAGAGCAAGCATTGGATCACATAGTTCAGAATTTGAACCAGCATGCTCAAGATTTGGTTTCAAAGAGAAATGAAAACAGAGATGCCCCTCTTCCCTCTCTCCATTCTTTGTGTATCAGGCTGCAAGTAAGGAACCTTGGTTTAGTACCTGTAAACCCCAAAGACTCTCGCAGACCACCTGTGAAAAGCACAAGTGTCAGAATGCCTAATAATGTAAAATGTAAATCGGGTCAATAGACATGGATCAACCCATGGCCCTTTGAGCCAAGGCCCCAAGCCCCAACCACTAGGCCACTCTATGGGGTTCCCTCTCCTTTATTTGTACATCTTGTCAAAATGTCTCTATCAGAGACAAAATTTCTGTGTTCTAACTGCAAATATTGATATTAAATAACATTTAGAAGTATCAAGTTAGGTAAACAGTTATTCACACTAAAGGCCAATAATAAGATTAAAACTGATATAGAACAGTACTCAATTCCATCAACATGATATAAAGCATGAAAGGTTCAGCTCAACGCTAATCATACACGAAACAATGCATCACCCTCTAACACAAACTAATTTCATCCCCAAATTTTCAAAATAAAAAACACCTTTACTCCGACCAAAGTTTCAACATATATTGATACCTACTGACCAAAGTTTCAACACTCATGAACAAACATCAGAAACTGCAAAGCCTCTCTGTAAGACCATCAATTTTTTCCGCACTGACCAAAGTTTCAACCTTTAAGTATTTAACAATATAAACCAGTAGCAGAACCTAAAAAGGAAAGCTCTTTCATTGAACATCGGACATTTGACAATCTCCCAATGAAAAAACAAACATGTTTTCAGCCCCAACATTCAATCTTACTTCCACATCAACCAAAATTTCAACTTTAAACTACATCACGCAGTACAAAACCAACGACTGATATCAATGTCTTCAGCAAACAACAAAAACATCAAAATGGTCTCACCTGAACGAGCCCAGACTCTCCCCCAGCAGCAAGCAACTGCCCATCGCATCGAAACGAAGGCGAATACGCAACATCAGAGAAAGAACTCAGCGGCGAAAACGATTTCGGCGTCAGAGAACTCCCATTATACAAATGAATCGACGCCGACACAGAAAACGCGAGATCGTGAGGAGCCAAAGGCGAGAACTCAATAGAGGTTACGGGGAGAATCAGATTATTTGAGAGAGGGGCTGATTTGAAAGAACGCCAGAATCTCGATTCGGGAGTTAGGGTTTTGGGCTGGCGAGGCCGGTGACGGGATTCGACGGGGAAGAAGGGTTTGCTGGTGTCCGCCGCCATTATTAGGGTTTTAGGGGCTAGGGTTTCGCTGTGTTGTGGGAGTGAGTTTGAGGTTTTGGGAAGAGAGAGAGAGAGACAGAGTTTTGTTGCTTTTAAAGGGCCGGGTAAAATTGGCCAGGTTCACAAATGGGCTTGGGCTTTGAGGCAGAAGTTTTAAACTGAGGGGACGTATTAATCAGAATACTAAAAATGAGCTAGGCTGCTGTTAAATATCATCTGTTTATGTGGATACTAAATTCAAATCCAAAATTTCGAGTCAGAAATCACAAAATCATTGTTAGATCTGATGTAGAGTAAATCGAACTCAATATCTTGGGAGTCATGTTAGAACCTCCAAACCGTTCGGGTCACCCATGGTAGCTTTTAATGTTTTTCTTAATCATATATCAAAGATAAAAAAATAAAACAAATGAAAGAACTTTACTAAACTCTTGCAACTTAGGTTTTATATATATATATATATATATATATATATATATATATATATATATATATATATATATATATATATATATATATATATGGGATTAAGGAATATGAGAAGACTATTTAGTAAGAAAGTGAGCTTACTACCACTTACACAATACCCCACACTCAATGGATGTGACAACTGTAGGGCCTAAAAACTATACCCATTAATGCAGAAAGCTCATTTTACTAAACGAGTCACCACCATATTCCTTTTTCCATATATATATATATATATATATATATATATATATATATATATATATATATATATATATATATATATATATATATATATATATATATATATATATATATATATATATATAAGATCATATCAGTGATTCTCATATACATGATGCCAAGACAATCTTCACCAAGCTTAATAAAATGAGAGAGAATGCCTCATAACCACACTTAGACAAATACATCATCAGATATGGAATCCTCTCATACGGCATATGATACCATTAATTCATATATATATATATATATATATATATATATATATATATATATATATATATATATATATATATATATATATAGAGAAGGTAGTCAAAGTGAATGAATGATTGAAATTACCTCAATCATTAGTTGAGTTTTAGAAAATTTATAATTGATGTTGGGCAAATTGGTAACTTTAAATTAAGTGGATGTTTTATCCATTTCTTCTCTCATTAAATGCATCTCTCTCTCAAAGGTTCAGTTATTTTCATTCCTCCATCTCTTTCTTAAATTTTAAATTTCATGTATTATATAGTTGATAAAAGTAAAATGCAACACAATATAAACTACATAGCGACATATTTTAAATGAGAGTTTCATCTAACATGTATATAATATATAATTAAAAATATGCTTTAATAACTAAAAATTTATACTTTTCATAATTACGGTAATAAAATTATAAAGATTGGATGAATTTTCTTATTTAGAATAGTTGTTGTTAGTTCAATATATCCTCATGATACAACATTAAATGATAAGAATTTTCTTCTTAATTTGAACACGTGAATTATGCACATGCATATTTTACTAGAAATCCAAAGAATAATGCATTAAGTAATAATACTATGATGAAAATGTAGGGTCGAGGATTGTTTAGATAAAAAATTAACGTTACCAGTACGTGCATTTGCATGTGCTAATATGCTTTTGTGTGTGTGTGGGGGGGGGATAAAATATGTTGAAATCCTTCAAAAGTTTTGTTTATTAATAGTTGATGTATAGTAAATTGTGTCTAGTGATTGTTATGCATATAACCCAGATTTGACATTTGGGTTAACCAGACCACATCATGACAGTAAGTTGACTTGGTCAACCAAGTACACATTTTACCTTGCTAAAGTGTAGGACTTCTAGACTCAACATACAACCCAGATAGAGCACTAAAGGTTAACAGTAGCTAAACTCACCAGTTCGGTTATTATGCCTACACCCTAACTCGACTTGATTTTATGGTTGTCTGTCTAATTGGAGATAATTGATTCGGATCATGTCATAACCCTCCACATATCATGTGAGGAGATATTGATTGAATACTCAATCTCTCTAGTTGACAACTTTCATAACTTACCAGATCTACACATATGTCGGAAGCATCATCCTATGCCAATGAGATACTACAACGTGGATCTACTTGCAGCCCAAGTAATTACCATCGCAATCTAGATCCTAATATGATGATATGTCTAGAGGCTGATCTGCCTCAGGCAATTAGTATAAATATCCCTCCTACCTAAGGTAAGATGAGACCGACACAATTACAAGGCTCGGTATGGCCGACTTTCAATTTATGATCCTTCTCCTCTAAAACTCTAACCTAGATTTACCTACTGTTTTGACTACTTTTTATCAGGAGTTTGATTTAGGCATTAGAAGGGAGCTGGTAGATAGCTCACCATCGTCAATCTGACGCTTTTTCTATGTATCTCAGGTCGTCATTAGCAAGTGCTTGCCATCAAACAGCAAAGGAGATCATAGGGGGCCTCATTACTAAATCTAATCCTACGGACTCAATCTTGTAAGTTGATTCTCTGCATCAATAGTGATAAAGATTTCCAATTTTGAAATCTAAATTTTAAATTTGAATTGATAGTGTCATATTTTAGACTGATCCGGATTCTCTTCAAGTAGGTGGTAATTGGATAGTGTCCAATTACCCTAATCTTTATTATTCGATTTCAATTTCAATGGATGAGATGGTGCCACGTAGGATTTTCACTTATATTGAAAATCGTTATTGCCTCGAAAATGACTATTATAAAAACCACTATTTTGTGATAGTAAAAATCCTACGTGGCGTCATCTCATCCATGAATTGGATCCTTACCAACTAGTTGGAGAGGATCTGAATCCATTCTAGACACTAAAAAGTAGCATAGATCACTTCAAAAATAATGGAATTTTGTTAGGAAAAAAATGCAAATAAGAAAAAGTTAAATTACAAGGAACTTTTCATCTTTATATTATTTCTCAAGAAACTTCTCCATCTGTTACCATTAAGAAAACGCTAGTTTTCTATTAAAAAGAAAAGAAAATAAAGAAAATACTAGTTTATAACGAAATGTCATTCTTCAGACATTGTACTTATATATGTAGTATATAGAAAATATTATAAAAGTTATTTTTATTAGTTATTTCATATTTTTTTCAAAGTAAGTTCAAAGTTGGGAAACTAAGCGTGCGTATTACGTACACGATGCCCATGAAGGGGGCCTAAACAAGTGGTAACCATTACGCCTTCATTGGCTATTTCATATTTCTTTTAGATTCAATTGCTGATGACATCATCACCGTAACATCATTATTAGGATTCAGGAGCTTCTACAAAAGCCATGGCATGCACAAACGCAACAAATGTATAGAGAAGCAAATCAAGCAGCAGACTTTCTTGCAAAGATGGGGACTGGGAATTCTATCAGAACACCCCACCACGTGGTGTTCGATATCAGAGCTGATGAAATACCATGACGCCCCTCCTCCCAATCATTGGCTCAGAAGCGCCCGCGCGGTGCGGGCGTTCTGGCTTCGTCTCAAAGATGGGTTCAACTGAGCTCTTGGTCGTACAGTTTTCGATCGACGAGATGCCGTATGGAATTTACCAGCTCATTGATTAAGACATTTCGCACAAGAAATGGCCTCAGATAGTACCATCTAATGAAGATTTTCTCTGTGTTTGGTTTGTTTTCTATTTAAGAGGTTTTCCCTTCCTTGTTCTACCAAAAAAAAGTGTTGATGACATGTTCCAATTTAATCTAATAAGCTATTTTAGCGGCATCTTTCAATAGCCCTTCTTTCTAAAATACTATTGTAAGTGTTGTGCACGAGCAAGAATGGAGTTCCACAAACACCCTTCCCTAGTAGGTCGTAATAACTAGTACAGAGTAGATGACATGACATTTAACTGTATAATAATACGGTTGTATTAACTAATTAACAACCCAATTTAAGAGGAGTACGTAGATGATCAACATCAAAGGGTAACAATCTTTTGACAAAGTTAATGAATCACGTTTAATACCATCTTGTCCTGTATCTTAGCAAAAAATTTCGGCCTCAAATTTAATCACCCTAAGATAATATTATATCATTGGACATAATTGATGATAATTGATGTTGGCCATGTTTCATTTCCCGCACCTAACTACTTTAAACAATCATTCTAAGGACGGAATGATCTGGCAAAGATGGGGAAAGAAAATATATTCCTTGCTTTCCTTCTAATTGAAAGATTCACTCATAATTCTCCATTAGCCTTCACCCAAAGTAAAGAGTAATGTCAAATTCCTTCAGGAGTTAGTTTGATATAAGTTTGTGTCACTATTTGAGTCAAGTGTTATTAGCAAAGCCAACTAGCGAAAAGTCCCAAATTTATGAATCCTTCATATTGTTGTTAACCAGTCCTTATCATATTTCTTTAAGAAGAAGGTAAAATTAGTAAAATTAACAGTACTTTCATATTTTCACATGTTTAAGGGCCTTTAGTGTATCTTAAACTAGAAGATATCAAAGAGATCTAGATGATGATTAAATAAGACATATTGAGCCTCGTACAGCCAGATGTTTAAAATCATGGCTAAATGAGGAAGATAAGCTGTAGCACTCAAGAGATGGTGGGCCCAGTTGGAGACCTGTCAATAGCATCACTGTCTAAAGTGAAGGCAAGTAATTCTAACCAAAACTTAAAAAAGAGGAAAAGTAATTAATGCAAATTACATTTATACCCTCTCTATTACGGAACTAGAGTAAAGAAATCACATATTAAGTCATAACCGTCTATTAGTCTTTAAACGTACACAGGGTTAGAATTAGACATTTGTTAAGAATATTTTATAAATAATGTATGTGCTTACAAAATAAAACAAAGATAATGAGTACCTGAACCTTATAATATAGACACTTGATCAGCAAGATTGATTAACATCTCCTTCTAAATATGGTCACCCCAATAATTATTTAATATAAAATTATAACATTTAATCTTCACTAAGACTTTAGTGTCTAGGTGGAGTGACATAAATTTTAAGATGATATCGTAACAATCTAGGTTCAATTGCTAACATGCATTTTGAGTACCTTTTGGCCCATTAAGAAAGACATTCAAGAAGTGAGAACATTGCTAGAATAGAGGGTGTTTGGTTCGATTTCTATAAAAAAAAAAAAGGAAAAGGAAAAGTGTCAAGAAATTAATTTCGTTGTATTTCTATAAAAATTTGTAGGAGAAGTTTATAGAACTAAAAAGTACTACTTTTCTTGTTTGTTGCTATTTCTTTGTTTGGTTCAAAACATGAAAATGAGTTCATAACATTATAGAAAATATATTGTTTTCTTTTTCTTTTGTTTGGTTGGATAAGAAAATTTTATGGAAAAGTGAAACTCATACAAGAATGTAGGCAATTTCAAATTTCTAGGCAATTTCAAATTTTATGGAAAAATGTTATGAGTGTATTTTATTACTATTTTAAAAAATATCGATTTCCTTGCATTTCCACCAAAGAGGAAGTTGATTTCTATAAAATAGATAATTTTTCCTACTTTATAGAAAATATTTCTATAATTTTTTGAAACCAAACACAATTTATGAAATCTATAGAAATCTATTATTCACAATAATGTCATTGTCAGATGTTTTCTCAAAACTTTTCTATAAAATAGGTGAACCAAACATCCCTGCTTATAACCATCAATCCTAACAGCTACTTGGGAGGCTCCTCTGACATTTACTTAAGTTAAGATTGTATCCGAGTCCAAATTCAACTGCACAACCAATTCAGCAATAAAACTATGACCCCATCTTTATATCATCTTCCCCCAAAACTCACTTTAGATCTTGCAAAGCGGACTTTATCTCGATTTCGATTTTGTTTATGCCCCGATTTCGAGCCAGAGGACGACCGATTTCTCGACGATGATTTCCGGATTGACTTTCCGAAATTCGACTTTTTCCGAGTTAACCTCGGGATTTTCATCGCCACCGCCCGCAGCAACTCCCACCACCCGTCGCACCCCACCGCCAGTGCAACCCCACCACCCGTCGCAACCCCACCTCCCGTCGCAACCCCACCTCCCGCAACTCCCCCACCCGTCGCATCGCCGCCTCCCGCGACCCCACCTCCCGCAACTCCACCTCCAGTAGCGACCCCACCTCCTGCTACCCCACCGCCTGCACCGGTCCCCTCATCGCCGCCGTCTCCAGCTCCGGCATCTCCCACGCCGGCTCCCGCCGTCGCGTCGCCGAAATCGGCATTGGCTCCGTCTTCGTTGACTTCGCCGGCTCCGACGATGCTCTCACCGGGACTTGAGCCTGCCAGCGCGACTGATGATGGGTCGGGTGCAGTTGCCAACGGAGTTAGTGTCGCTGTTTCTGCATTGGTCGGTGGGGTTCTGGTGGTGATGATGCTCTAGGGACTAGGATTTAGGTGATTAATATTATTATTTCTGTAATAAAGTTTCTTTTGATTGTTTGTATCTTGATTATCTTATTGTTGTGATTTTTTGGAGATGAGTTTGAGATTGGAGGTGGGAGAGGTATGAGTTGTATTTGTTTGTTATGTATGGTATATATCATCATTTTGACTTTCCGATGTGAGAGTTACTGCTCATTTGTGCCTTGTTATCTCTTTTCTCCGATTTTTCAAGTTCGATTCAATTGTTTGGTTAGTGATCATTTCCCTATTAACATTAGTCATGCTACCTTTTTTAGAATTTAAAATTATAACCGTCTAATATCGCAACTTGATGTTTTGGTGTAATGGTAAAGTCCATTGCCATGGTAAACGCTAAGTTTGTAGTCCAAGTAAAAAAATGATGTTATAGTCCCACATTCAATAGGATAAGAAAACTGGAGAGGCCAATACATAACGGGTTGCTTTTGGTTAAAATTGATTACTAACAACCTGCTTAAGGTCCATTAACTCCTGTTAGGCCGGATTACCCCCAACAACTCGTATCGAAAGACCGGGTAGAAATCACATTGCTACCTGCCAGTAGCATAGTTACCAACAAGGCGATCATCTTTACCATAAGTTTGGATTACAATCATCTTAGAAAGTTAACCCACCATAATTTAATGGGTCTTAAATACAGGTTGAATACTTAATGGACCCAACAACTTAAGCTATTAGTTATTAGCCTCATCATCTAGTTTTCTTTCTTCTCCTTTCCAATGTGAGAATATTCTCATACATGAATATCCAAACAATTATTTCATTCATATGTTAGTATAGCTTAATCATCTAAGGAACCATAATCCATTTGTTGGCTAATCCAGCTTTAGTAAAACAATAATTATACATCAACAATATGACTACCACATTCTGTGGCAAAATAGACTTTAGTCTACATCGATAACCATGTGAGCAACATGACATACCAACTATCCTAGAATTTTCCACCATCCATGTGGCTAACTTGACCTCAAACATTCTTCCAAACTTGACACCATTTGTAAGGAATTATGCCTAAAAGTCTTAAATAGAGGCGCATAACCTAATAAATGAAAAGGCTTAAGTTATTAAGTATTGATCGTGTTTAAGCTCATTACTTTTGTGATCTTTTCCAACGCAGTACTATAGTCCACAAAAATTCCGACAGCTTGTTCATCATGAATTTGTGAGTCTCGCTAGCCCAAATCTGACTTGATTATTTCTCTGCTGGTTCTAGTCTGTACTCGAGAATACTTTTCAAAACATGATGGAGCTCACGCAATATGTGGATCAGTAATTATGATCTATAATGTTGGCTAACTTAAAATCTAAGGAAAAGTAAACCAAACCAAAAAAAGAAGGAAGAGAAAAGCTAAAGGAGAAGTGGACCCATCTACTGTCCCACTCCTAACTAACGCATGCAGATGCAGTGACATTTTGCCAACAAATATCAAATCATTAATCATGCATTAATTGATGATATCGCCTGCACAACTTTCTTGTTTTAACTCAAAATCTTTGCCAGCTACAAACTTTGTTGCAATTTTCGCTATTTTAATTAATTGGGATATTTTGTATACCCTCTAGAAGATGCTATATAACGCATAGAAGGCTACATATATAAAACGGCTAAATTACCAGATTGACATTAAAAGAAGTACCCCATGACCAACAATATATTAATTATTCCCACGATAATAATATTTAAATTAGACGATGAGATAAAGGCCCAAAACGAATTTTCCTATTCGATATTTACTCACCTCGCACATGCTGTAGGTGACATGTTTGATGACGCAACTATAGTTAGCTCATTCAACCCATTAGAATAATTTTCAAATTAGGTTTAAAAAGATGGATTTTTTAAATTTGGGACACCTTCTTCCTTCAAATTGATGGTTCTTCATTGCTTGAGCTCAAGGAATCCATATTCTCAAGCAATGGAGAACCCTAATTTGATGGAAGAATGAGAAGAAGCTCCCAAATTAAAACTCCTCTTTGCTTTACACTAATTTAAAAATATACCCCTCTAATGGTTTGAATTAGGCTAACTACAACTGCCATGTTATCATAAATATAACACATAAGCATCATGTGACAGACATTAGGGTTGCTTAAAAGTTTACGGAAAATTTATTTTCTGTCTCATCGTAAGTTTAAATGTCTTGTTGTCGGAGATAATTTTAATACTAACTGTCATTGAGTACTACTTTTAATACCAACTGTAATTTAGCTGCATATAAAATAGCGAGCTACTCCATCCGGACGATTTTATTGGGGTCTAGTATGATTTTGAAAGTTTTGGGGATTTACTACAAAACGGTAAAAGTTCTTTGGCTTTAGTGTGATTAGTCATTGAGGATTTACTGCAAAATTATGAAAGTTCTTGGGAATTTAGTGTGATTTATCTTATGTAAAAACTAAAACAAATAATTACAACTATAATTGCATGCAACAATAGTTTTCATGACAGCAATTGTAATTTCATACAAAACTTGAAATTTATAGAGCAATGGTAGTTGCAACGAACCAAAAATGATCTGAAAGCAACTAATTAAGAGTGAGGCAGTTGGACATAATCATGTATGATTATGATCATTAAACAATAGAAGCCTAAAGCTATAGGCTTGAAGTGTAAAATTATATTTAAGCAAAAGCTCATTTTCTTTTAGGAGCACCTTTTTCTTTGATCCATCATCTCCATTGTCTGCGGGAGAAGAGCAAACAAGGACCCCCAAATGGCCTTTAAGCATCGTGAATGTACATGAATTTTCAGTCCCCATGAGAAGCCGTGTCCAAATGAAACTAAAGAACCTCTTCACTTTTGTTGGTGTTGCAAAAAACTTATTAACTGGGAGATTAAAGAAAAAAAAGAAAAAAGAAAAAGAACTTATTAACTGAGATTAAATTTCCATGAATATAGTTTTCGAAAGTATGACGGGCCTGTTTGGTTAGTCTTAAGACTTGGAAAGCACTTAAAAAGTTTTCAATGTAGTTTCTTTCTTTGTTATGTATGGTATATATCATCATTTTGACTTTCCGATGTGAGAGTTACTGCTCATTTGTGCCTTGTTATCTCTTTTCTCCGATTTTTCAAGTTCGATTCAATTGTTTGGTTAGTGATCATTTCCCTATTAACATTAGTCATGCAACCTTTTTTTTTTTTAATTTAAAATTATAACCGTCTCCTGATCGCAACTTGATGTTTTGGTGTAATGGTAAAGTCCATTGCCATGGTAAATGCTAAGTTTGTAGTCCAAGTAAAAAAAAATGATGTTATAGTCCCACATTCAATAGGATAAGAAAAACTGGAGAGGCCAATACATAACGGGTTAAGCTTTTTGGTTAAAATTGATTACTAACATCTGTTTAAGGTCCATTAACTCCAGGTTAGGCCGGATTACTCCCCAACAACTCGTATCAGAGCACTGGGTAGAAATCACATTGCTACTCACGTTTCAGCCCATAAAAAGTAGCATAGTTACTAGCAAGGCAAATCATCTTTACCATAAGTTTGGATTACAATCATCTAAGAAAGTTAACCCAGTCATAATTTAATGGGTCTTAAATACAGGCTGAATACTTAATGGACCCAACAACTTAAGCTATTAGTTATTAGCCTCATCATCTACTTTCTCTTTCTTCTCCTTTCCAATGTGAGAATATTCTCATACATGAATATCCAAACAATTATTTCATTCATAAGTTAGTATAGCTTAATCATCTAAGGAACCATAATCCATTTGTTGGCTAATCCAGCTTTAGTAAAACAATAATTATACATCAACAATATGACTACCACATTCTGTGGCAAAATAGACTTTAGTCTACATCGATAACCATGTGAGCAACATGACATACCAACTATCCTGAATTTTCCACCATCCATGTGGCTAACTTGACCTCAAACATTCTTCCAAACTTGACACCATTTGTAAGGAATTATGCCTAAAAGTCTTAAATAGAGGCGCATAACCTAATAAATGAAAAGGCTTAAGTTATTAAGTATTGATCGTGTTTAAGCTCATTACTTTTGTGATCTTTTCCAACGCAGTACTATAGTCCAACAAAAATTCCGACAGCTTGTTCATCATGAATTTGTGAGTCTCGCTAGCCCAAATCTGACTTGATTATTTCTCTGCTGGTTCTAGTCTGTACTCGAGAATACTTTTCAAAACATGATGGAGCTCACGCAATATGTGGATCAGTAATTATGATCTATAATGTTGGCTAACTTAAAATCTAAGGAAAGGGTAGTAAACCAAATCAAAAAAAGAAGGAAGAGAAAAGCTAAAGGAAAAGTGGACCCATCTACTGTCCCACTCCTAACTAACGCATGCAGATGCAGTGACATTTTGCCAACAAATATCAAATCATTAATCATGCATTAATTGATGATATCGCCTGCACAACTTTCTTGTTTTAACTCAAAATCTTTGCCAGCTACAAACTTTGTTGCAATTTTCGCTATTTTAATTAATTGGGATATTTTGTATACCCTCTAGAAGATGCTATATAACGCATAGAAGGCTACATATATAAAACATTTAAATTACTGATTGACATTGCTATACCTACGACAAATATTAAAATTATTCCCATGATAATGATGAATTTACGATGAGATAGAAAAGGCTAAAACGAATTTTCCGACATTATTCGGGCGAATTACCAGACCGCCACATGTGCTTAGGTGACATGTTTATGATGACGTTACAACTATAGTTAGCCTCATTCAACCCATTAGAAGGAGTAATTTTCAAATTAGGTTTAAAAAAAGATGGATTTTTTTAAATTTGTGACACCTTCTTCTTCCTTCAAATTGATGGTTCTTCATTGCTTGAGCTCAAGGAATCCATGTTCTCAAGCAATGGAGAACCCTAATTTGATGGAAGAATGAGAAGAAGCTCCCAAATTAAAAAACTCCTCTTTGCTTTTACACTAATTTAAAAATATACCCCTCTAATGGTTTGAATTAGGCTAACTACAGCTGCCATGTTATCATAAATATAACACATAAGCATCATGTGACAGATTATTTGAGTGGTCGCCGGAAAAGTTGGCCGGAAAATTTATTTTTGGGCCTATTTGTCTCATCGTGTAAGTTTAAATGCCTTGTTGTCGCCGGAGATAATTTTAATACCTATCTGGTCATTGAGTACTACTTTTAATAATTAATAATTTAGCTGCATATAAAATAGCGAGCTACTCCATCCGACGATTTTATTGGGGGTCTAGTATGATTTTGAAAGTTTTTGGGGATTTACTACAAAACGGTAGAAGTTCTTTGGCTTTAGTGTGATTAGTCATTGAGGATTTACTGCAAAATTATGAAAGTTCTTGGGAATTTAGTGTGATTTATCTTATGTAAAACTAAAACAAATAATTACAACTATAATTGCATGCAACAATAGTTTTCATGACAGCAATTGTAATTTCATACAAAACTTGAAATTTATAGAGCAATGGTAGTTGCAACGAACCAAAATGATCTGAAAGCAACTAATTAAGAGTGAGGCAATTGGACATAATCATGTATGATTATGATCATTAAACAATAGAAACCGAAAGCTATAGGCTTGAAGTGTAAAATTATATTTAAGCAAAAAGCTCATTTTCTTTTAGGGGCACCTTTTTTCTTTGATCCATCATCTCCATTGTCTGCGGGAGAAGAGCAAACAAGGACCCCAAATGGCCTTTAAGCATCGTGAATGTACATGAATTTTCAGGGTGTCCCATGAGAAGCCGTGTCCAAATGAAACTAAAGAACCTCTTCACTTTTGTTGGTGTTGCAAAAAAACTTATTAACTGGGAGATTAAAGAAAAAAAAAGAAAAAAGAAAAAAGAACTTATTAACTGGGAGATTAAATTTCCATGAATATAGTTTTCGAGTAATGACGGCCTGTTTGGTTAGTCTTAAGACTTGGAAAGCACTTAAAAAGTTTTCTCACGTAGTTTCTTTCTTTTTGGGTTCAAAAAAAAGGAAAGCAAGTCCCTAAATCAACCTTTTTTTAGAAACCGAAACCCATTTGAAATCTAAGCTATGAAATGGGTTCGAAAATTGGAGCGAGACGATTCTACCTCTTTTCTTTGGATTGTTTTTCAAGAAACTAATTAACCAAATAGTGTAGTTGACATAAATAGGCTTATTTTCTTGGATTTAGATCATCTTCACTACATTAAAGTGGTGGAGAGATCAGGTTCGTGGGCGTGCCACACCCAAGCACGAGACGCGCTCTCGTGCTCGTGGGGACACGAACGACGCCGCTCTCGCGGCTTGTTTGGGGCCACCACGACATATTTTCAACGCCGTTTCCATCGCTTTTTCATCGGCTGAACCCTATAAATAGGGACTAAAGCAAGAGCTAGGTTTTTGTGAGGAGTCATGGCTGACATGTGGGATTGAGCACTCTTTAAGAGATAGATTGTGAGAGATTTGAGAGTTTGTTTGAGGGTTTATTTGTGAGATCTTGTGTAATTGTAAATCCTATTTGTTTTCTTTTTCTCTCAAGTAGTAAAATCTCCCCCTCCTTGTCCGTGGGCGTAGGCAACTTGCGAACCACGTAAATTAGTTTGTCTTCTTTGTTGAGATTTGTAATAGCTTGTTAGGTTCTATGTGTCGTACCCTAGAACTCGATGAGAGGAAGAGTGTATATCCCACTTTGCGAGATATTCATGTTGATTCATGTTTCCTTAGTGAAGCGGGGATTTAGTTGTGATCTTACTCTTTGTTGTATGTGTTAGTGAAATTTTCACCGCTACAAGTGGTATCGAGCTTCGGGTTTTGACTTGGGGCTTGTAAAGGATTCGAAGGATTCTTATTTGAAGAGTTAGATCTACAACATGGGTGAAACAAGCACATCGGGATCGTCTCTCTACGAAGGCGATACAAAGTCGAGCATCAATAATACAAAGATTGATGTTCCGAAGTTCGACGACAAGATCAATTTCGGTTTGTGGAGATGTCAGGTGATGGATGCGTTGGATGCACAAAATTTAGAGGAGACTCTTGAGTTACAAGAGAAACCTGAAGACGTGGATGATAAGGTTTGGAAGAAGATGAGCGTGAGGGCTTGTGGAGTTATTCGGTCATGCTTGACGCAGATCTTATTTATGATGTGATGAAAGACGTCCGAAGAGATTATGGGAAATACTCAATGAAAAGTATCTTACTAAGAGCATTGAGAATCGACTTCATTTGAAGAGAAAGTTTTACCAGTTCAAGATGAAGAGGGGAGTTTCCATTAGGGAGCATATAAATAACTTTACGAGGTTGCTTTTAAATATGGCTAATGTGGATATCAAAGTTGAGGATGAAGACAAGGCGGTACTACTTTTGTGTTCACACGGAGGATGATTACGGTACATTTGTCCTCACTATGATAAATGGGAGAACTACCTAGTTATAAGGAGGTGATCTCAGCATTAGTAAATTATGAGTTGAGAAAAAGTGATAATGAATCCTCCGAGAAGGCATCGGGAGATGCATTAGCAGTTCGAGACCGTACTCCAAACCGTTGGCAGTCCAACTACTCAAAATCGAAGAATAGAGGTGGCCATAAGAGTGTTGGTAGGAACCAGTGTCGCTTTTGTAAAGAAGAAGGACATTGGAAGAACGAGTGCCCAAAGTTAAAAGAGAAAGCCGAGAAGAATAAAGGGAAAGCTGTATAAGCTTCGGAAGTGAATGTTGTTAAGGCTAGTGACGACAATTTAGATACAGATTCTTTATGCTTTTCATGCTCAGCATCATCGTCAGTTTGTTACGTCGACTCTACAAAGTGGATGATGGATTCGGGTGCTACATATCATATTTGCCCTAGGAGGGATTGGTTCTCCAACTTTGAGGAGTTAGAAAGATGGGATGTCGTGTTCATGGGTAATGATCACGTATGCCCTATTGGTGTTATTGGTACAATTCGAATTCGCATGTGTGACGGGGTGACTCGAGAGCTGAAGGAAGTAAGGTTCGTTCCGCAGTTGACGAAGAACATTATTTTCCTTGGAACTTTAGAGGCAGCTGGCTATTGAGTGATCATGGAGAATGCAACTCTGAAGGTCACGAAGGGGTCCATAGTGGTGATGCGAGGTGTCAGGGAAAATAACCTATACTACTTGAAGGGCAAGACAGTTACATGGGTCCACAACCAATCACTACAGAGGAGGACACTACTAACTTATGGCACATGAGACTTGGACACACTGGTGATAAGTCCCTACAGGCATTGGCGAAACAGGGACTATTGAAAGGTGCAAAGACCTGCAAGATGGAATTGTGTGAACATTGCATACTTGGAAAGAAGACGAAAGTGAAATTCGGCACCGCTATTCATAATACCCAAGGTATATTGGATTACATTCACACAGACGTTTGGGGACCTTCCAAGCACACATCACTTGGTGGGGCCAATTATTTTGTCACTTTCATTGACGATTATTCCAGGAGAAATTGGGTATACCCTATGAAGCATAAATATGAGGTCTGGATATTTTGTGGATTGGAAGAAGAAAGTGGAACCGCAGCAGGTAGAAAAGTGAAGACTCTTCGTTCGGACAATGGTGGAGAGTATAAGAGTGATCCATTTCGCAGCTTTGTCGGATCACGGCATTAGACGACACTTCACGCTCGTGAGACACCGCAATGTAATCCGGGTGGCCGAGATTGAGCCGTACCTTGCTGGAGAAGGTACGATATATGATGACGCAAAGTGGATTGCCTAGATCCTTTTGGGCCGAAACGTTAGTTTTTGCGAGCCATCTCATAAATAGGTTGACGTGTACTGCGATACAAGGAAAGACTTCAATGGAGCGTTGGTCTGGTTCGGTGGCTAGTGACTATGAGTCGCTTCGGATATTTGGGTATCCGGCTTATTATCATGTCAGTGATGGTAAATTGAATCTGAGGGCGAGGAAAGCTATCTTTGTGGGCTTTAGAGAAGGAGTTAAAGGCTTCAAATTGTGAGATCCACAGGATAAAAAGATAGTCATTAGCAGAGATGTCACGTTCGACGAGGCGTTCATGATGAGGCCTCAAGTCCCTCAGCAGGTGGAGGGAGGCTAGAAAAGTGGGATATCGTAGCAGGTGGAGGATGATGTGACTCCACCCACTCCAGATAGCATTGTATCCATTGAGGCTCCTACAGAGGTGACACTGGGAGGAGATGAGATGGTAGCCGGGCAGTTGGAGGATACAGTGAATGGTGAGACTAAGGAGCAGGGTCATGTTCAGGAGTCCATTGCAGCAAGTAGACCCAGAAGAGAAATTCGTCGGCCAGCAAGATATAATGATGTCATGGTTGCATATGCCTTATCAGCTGAAGTCATTGATGATTTGGTTCCTTCTACATTCAGGAGGCGTAAGTCCACTGATTCGATTAGGTGGAGGAAGCTATGGAGGAGGAGATGCGGTCTCTTTAAGAACGACACTTGGAAACTTACAAAGCTACGAAGGGTAAGAAAGCTATTGGATGTAAGTGGGTGTATGTAAAGAAAAAGGGATTTTCTATTAGGGACATTCGATACAAAGCCAGATTAGTTGCCAAGGGTTATGCCCAGCTTGAGGGCATTGATTACAATGAGGTATTCTCACCCATTGTGAAGCATTCGTCGATTAGGATTCATTGGCATTGGTGGCAATTTGGATTTAGAGTTGGTCGGATGGATGTGAAGACAACCTTTCTACATGGAGATTTAGAGGAGGAGATCTACATGACACAACCTATGAGATTCATGGCTGCAGGAAAGGAAGAATTGGTGTGCAAGCTGAAGAAGTCTCTTTACGGATTAAAGTAATCACCGCGACAATGGTACAAGAGATTCGACGGCTTTATGATTGGCCGAGGGTACAGGAGGAGCCCATATGACCCATGTGTTTACATGCATAAGCTACAGGATGGTAAGTATATCTATTTATTGTTGTATGTTGATGATATGCTCATTGCCTCAAGGAATTCTTCAGCTATTCAAAAGTTGAAAAAGGAGTTGTCATCTGAGTTTGAGATGAAGGATCTTGGAGAGGCGAAGAAGATACTGGGTATGGAGATCGAGAGAGACAGGGCGAAGGGGAAATTAAAGCTTACACAAAGGAGTTATCTGCAGAAGATGGTGAAGAAGTTCAGCTTTGATGGCAATGCAAAGGCAGTGAGTATTCCGTTGGCTCCCCACTTTAAGCTTTCAGCTAAGATGTCGCCTGTTTCAGTAGAGGATTGAGACTATATGTCGAAGGTTCTATATGCCAGTGCGGTGGGTAGCTTGATGTATGCTATGGTGTGTACGAGGCCAGATTTATCACAGGCCATGAGCATAGTATCGAGGTACATGCATGATCCTGGGAAGGGTCATTGGGAGGCCGTGAAGTGGATTCTACGGTACATTAAAGGGACCGTGGATGTTGGCTTGACTTTTCAAAAGAATGAGAAGACAGGGCAGGATTGTATTGGTTATGTGGATTCAGATTATGCGGGAGATCTTGACAAGCGCCGGTCTACTTCAGGATATGTATTTACATTGGCAGGAGCACCGGTATGTTGGAGATGTACACTTCAGTCGACAATAGCTCTCTCTACTACAGAGGCGGAGTATATGGCTGTGACTGAAGCTATGAAGGAGGCTTTGTGGCTACATAGATTATTGGAGGACTTGGGGATATCACAGGACACCATTCGGGTATATTGCGATAGTACGTCGACCATCTATTTGGCAAGAACCAGGTTTATCATGCACGCACAAAGCACATTGATGTCAGATTCTACTTTTTTCGTGATGTCTTGGATGAAGGAGATGTCAAGTTGGAAAAGCTCCACACAAAGGATAACCCTGCTGATATGCTGACCAAAGTGGTTTCGGGTATTAAGTTTGGTCATTGTTTAGAGATTTTGAACATTTTTTGGTGTTAAGGCCTTTGGAGGACATTTGGGCGAACTACGTGAGGCTTGATTCCTTGGGCAAGAGGATACGTAGGCAGTCTTTCGATGCAACCGGTTTGGATCAGTTGATTTTGATAGAGGGAGATTATTTGAACTCTCGTTTGGATTCCCGACTTGTTGTGGATTGAGTCCGTTGTCGTGGATTTATTCCACTCCGTCCTGGACGCAATAAGTGAGACATTTGGTTGTTTTGGTAGAAACTTCATCGAGGTGGAGAATTGTGGGGTGTAAATGGCCACCACACCGGTGACGCCGCTCATGCTCGGTGCCAAGCACAAGACGCCAGTTCGCGGCTCGCTGGGGCCACCACGACGCGCTCGAACGCGGTTTCCACCGCTTCACGATTTTTGAACCCTATAAATAGGGACGAAAAGTAGCTAGGTTTTTGAGGAGCTGTATGGCGGGACATGGGATTTTGAGCATCCCTTTTAAGAGATAGATTGTGAGAGATTTGAGAGTTTGTTTGAGGGTTTATTTGTGAGATCTTGTGCAATTGTAAACCCTATTTATTTTTCTTTCTCTCAAGTAGTAAAATCTCCTCCTTGCCCTGTGGACGAGGCAACTTGTCGAACCAATGAAATTCGCTTTGTCTTGTCTGTTGAGATTTATAATAGCTTGTTAGGTTCTTCTCACGGTGTCACCCTAGAACCGATGAGAGGAAGAGTGTATATCCCACTTTGCTGAGATATTCACTATTGTTTCTTATTTCCTTAGTGAAACGGGGATTTAGTTGTGATCTTACTCTCTTGTTGTGCAAATGAGGTGCTTGCCGAATTACCGCTACTGCAGACCACTTATGATTTGTCTTTGAGTGCAAATTAGGCATGGCGTAATACATGGGGGTATGAAGAGTGCTAAATTTAAAATGAATCTCAATCACTTACTAAATAATCAACGGTTATATAAAAGTACTGGTCTCTCCACTTCTTTTTGGTATAGGAGAGGATCCATATTCTCTATTTTTGGTCATCAGGCAATGTTCTTATAACATTATTTAGCATACTTGTTCTGCATGCAACCCAGATTTTACATTTGAATTAACCAGACCACATCACGACGATGAATTAACTCGGTTAACCGGGTACACACTTTAACTTACTATAATGTCGGCCATCTGCACTCAGCATACAACTCGGTCATAGCCCATGGACCTGACCTAGAAACCCGAATACGGTGGTAAATGTCCATAACAAGAACTCATCACTGCCACTATGCCTTATCCCAACGACCTAATTTTATGGCGGTTTACCTAATTAGAGATGATTGATTCGAGTCATATCATATCCTCAACATACCATGTTAGGAGATATCAATCGAGTACCTATTCTCTCTGATTGTCAACTTCACATAACTTACCTGATCTACACATACGTTGTTTGTACCATCCTACGCCAATGTGGTACTACCATGTAGACCTACTTACCCCCCAAGTAAATACCTTGAAGGCCAAGTAAATACCATAACAACAACCTCATTTGTCAGGATGATGACACATGTAGAGGCTGATCTGCCATAAGCAATCAAGATGAATACTCCTCCTACCTAAAGTAAAAGGATACACCTCATACAATTGCAAGGCGTATCACCCACCTTCAATCTATGATCTTCCTCCTCTAAACCATAACCTACATACCTATTGCTTTGACTTTATCATCTAGAACCTTACTTAGGCATCAGAGGGGCATTGGTGAACAACCCACCATCGTTAGTTTGATGCTTTTTCTGTGTATCATAGGCTAACCTAGCAATCTCAACATCAAAATTTTCACCAGGCATCAAAATTGATCAAGGGGTCCTTATATCGGAGTCTAATCTTGTGGACTCAATCTATTAAAATTTTCCTTGAATCAATAATACCCATATGGATATAAAATCTGAAGCATCTCCTTGAACATCAAATATAGTTCTATGGACTATACTACTTATACTTCTTAGAAGAACTTGTGGATTTTTTTTCAAATTGGCTAAATTACTAGATTGGTATTTTTAGTAGGACCATATTTTTAATATGGTCTTTTTCCTTTCACTTGTGAGATTATGGTATTAATATCAATGTTTAACATCAATTTGATACCATTTTATGAATTTGGATCCTCTCCGCTACAAATAAAAAGTAGTGGAGGGACCACTACTAATTTTAATCACAACGTTGATTATCTAGTGGGTGATTGTAATTTATTCTAAATATAACACTCACTGACCCTCATGTATTGCACTCATTCCATTTTGCACTCAAAGAAAAATCATAACCATTCATTAGATGATCAATGATTATTATAATATAGTAGCCCCTCTACTTCTTTTTTAATAGTTTGAGGATCTGAATCCTTATTTTATACAAGAAAAATAACTAAATTGATATATTTAGTAGTAGAAAAAAATAACCAAATTGTGTTAATTCTGATATTAATACTATAATATATGCGTGAGAAAAAATACAAAAATCCTACTAAAAATGCTAATTTGGTAAGTTAGTCGTTCTAGATTTATGGATTCTGGTTAGGGGCTGTTTGTTCGCTAAAATGGGCCAAGAAACCAATTTTCCACTCTAACAACCTAGTCCACCTATGCATTTTGTAGTTTGGGCTTTTCTTTTCTTTGGTTTGGTTCACATTTGTAAAAGTGGGAAATGGGCTTGGTTAGGGGCCTCCAAGTCATCAAATGGGAAATGCCCATTTCCGCTCATTTTAAGCTGAAATGCGCTCGTTTTGAGCGGAAATGGGATGAAACTCATTCAACTCTGACAACATCCTATGTCTTTGTCTCTCAGTTGAATTTTTTGAAGAAAAAAGGGGAGTGCTAGGGTTACCTCCTTTCTAATACTTCCCGCCTCCATCTTTCTAACCATGAGCTTTTAGCGCCAAATCTAATAACCCCTATTCTCATTTGTGTTTGTGATGGAGATTTTACAAAAGGCTTTCGTTCTTGAGTGGATCAAAGTCAAAAATTGGGGATCTTGTACTCTTTGATATTTGCTTAGCTAATTTGTTTGTGTATTGAAATTTGCTCTGAAATTTTGGGTTTTTGGTGTTTGATCTAGTCAAAAAATGAATTTCCTGCTAATTGGGGATTTCTCTGAAATTGGCTTGTAGCTTTGTTCGATCTATCCTGATTTAGGGGTCTGCAAACTCAGGTACTCAATTTTGTCCATTTCATTCTAAAATTATTTTTATATTTTTCAGTTTGTTGGATTAGTCTTGATTTATTACTTAAGCATGAGAGAAATTGATGAATTGTGTTCTTGAGTGTGTTATTGAGAGAAATGATGTGCAATAACTAGATATAAAACTACAACTGTTAGTTTTTGTACATGATGAGAACTTGAGGCTAGCTACATATATAATTAGTTTTTGTACATGAATCAATTGATGGGCAATAACCATGAATTTCACTCACTTTGGAACTTGGTTTTTTTACATGACTAGCTTCACTCTTAATATTTAAACACAAATCAATTTATTTCATGTAACCGCATCGCAATAATATTTATATCATTGTGGCTCATGTCGTTATGACTTTTGAGAATTTGGTTCAATGAATTCTTTCCGCTTATTACAGTATATTTATTTTTGGATGTGGATGCATGTGTGTAATGTAGATGGACGGTGATGGTGAATTTGTTGATCAAGAAACTCTTGTTAATAAGTGCCAAGGGGCTGCACTATCAGTTTTCATGTTAGTGATGACATTCATGATGAGAATGCAAGCGAGGCGTAATCAATTCATAGTGGTCCATGTGAGGAAAAAAGAAAATAAGAGAAAAAAGAATTGAACACATAGAGCATATATATAATGGTTTTAATGATAGTTGTGTAAACTACATTAGAATGTGGAGTGGTACTTTTGTGAAACTAGCAAGTATAATGAGGAAAAATGGGCTACTAAAAGACTCAAGGAATGTAACAGTAGAAGAGCAGCTTATCATGACATTGAATATTTTGGGTCATAAATCTAAAAATCGCATTGTGAGGTCTCATTTTATTATATTAGGGGAGACAGTCAGTAGATATTTCAATAAGGTATTTGAAGCAATTGTTTACCTGTGTGGACACTACATGAGACAAGCCCCCAATGACGTTCCACAAGGGATCCTTAATAGCCCCCTATACTACCCATATTTCAAGGTATGTCTATATTAGTACAGTTTTATGTATATTCAATGAAAACATATATTAATTTGTAATTTGATATACGCATTATAAGATTGCATTGGTATGATAGATGAGACTCATGTTGATGCAATACTACCGATTAATCTTGTTGCATGATTTCGAGGCTGCAAAGGTGTTACACAACATGTCCTTGCAGCTTGTACCCCCAAACAAGCTGCTCACATATATGTTAGCAGGTTGGGAGAGGTCTGCAAATCATTATAGGATTCTCCAAGATACATTATCTAGACCACAACCACATAGATTGAGAGTCTATGATGGTAATTGTTTAAAATTTTAACTTAAAAAACTTTGATTTTAATATGCAAACTTGACTTATTTACAAAATTTCTTAAACAAATTGTAGGCAAATACTATTTTTGTGATGCTGGATACCCCACCATGTCAAGTTTTATCTCTCCATATCGAGGTGTTCGATATCATTTGAAAGAATATACCGATAAAACCCCTGAGAATAGAAGGGAGTTATTCAATCTAAGGCATTCTTCTTTGAGGTCTAAGAGTGAATCTACTTTTAGCACATTGAAGAATCGATTCAAGATTTTATGTGCTAAGCCACATTATCGATTTCCTACACAAGTAGATGATGTATTAGCTTGCACAGTACTTCATAATTTCATTGCAACTATTGATCCAAGTGATGAACTACTCAACGAGTCCGATTTTAATGAAGATATTGATGGTGAGGTGGTAAAGAATCTGACAACAATTTAGTTGATTTTACACAAACTCAAACCCAAAGAGAATAAACACAGTCAAGAAATGAGTGGAAGACTCTTAGGGATGACATTGCTTGGGCGATGTGGGTTGACTACTGTGATAAGTATAATCATGGTGTAACCAGTGAGACTTAACTTTCATATTTGTTATACTATTTTTAATCATTTATGTACTCTTACCACTATGTTTTGCTTTTTTTATTTATTATGTTTTGCTTTTCATTCATGTATTCATGCTTTGCTTATCTTACTAATTATATTGTATCTAACTCTCTCTATTTAATTAGTAATGGTTGATAACACATCCTTAAGTGGGAGAGATAAAAATAAAAGTAATGGTGCAGTTCCATCTCAATCTCCTCCATCTCAACCTTCTCAGTCTATGCCTCCAGTTAGTAGTGAGTTTTTCCCATTTTAGTAGTCCTACTTTGGACAACCACCTCATGTATTTTCCAACATGTAATGTTATGTTGGCAATTACTTCCACACGCACCACAAAATCGGGGCCATTTATGAACATGCTAAGTTCTTCTACTCTGCCTCAATAATTTCAAAGCCCTAATATTAGAGGATTGCAACTATCTCCCACTAGTGATCATGGCTCAACTCCCAAATCAGGTTTCAAACGGGTGATCATAGAAGAAGGGGTAGAAACCTCACCAAATCCAAAGAAGAAGAGGAAAAAATATTTCAATAAAGAAAAAGCATAGTGAGGCTGGTGGTTCCCAAGGGAACAAACATTTATTTTGGGTTTCCTGTTATGACAATGAGCTCATTCCATTTCTTATTAACTTGGCAGAACTATTTACAAACCCGTTGTGGGCTGAAGCCCGAGATCAGATGTGTTAACACCTTGATCTTTACTCAAGGCGAGAGTCATTTCTCGCCTAGCTTAAGTTCGTTTGGCTTCGGCTAAGCTCAAACTATCTTCGTGAAGGTTGCCTTTACACACGCAGGGGTCATTTTAGACCGAGACTCGCGATCGCGATGAATTCTACTAAGAATCACAGCATAACTACCGTTGAAGAGCTTTTGTTCATGGAGATAGACTCCTCGAACTTCGCTTGGTCAAATTCAATGACCAGCGTTTTAGCAAAAGACCCGAGGGTCTTAGTGTCGGCTTGCGGCACAATCTTCTCGTCGGTTGAGAAAGAAGTCCCTAGCGGAGTCGCCATCCTGTTTTGGGTTCTTTGTATATTGTAATTGACGCAGATTACAATGAAAGAAATATAATTGAAATTAAGAAAAATTTTATATTTTCCTGGAGTTCTTGTCTGTGTGCCGGTGGAGCGTGAATCTTGTACTCTGTTGATGAGCCGACTATGACGATGGGTCTTTTGCTGATTGATGAGGTCGAATTGTTTGGAAGCTAGCTCAATCTTCTCTCAACAATATTCCTCAATGAGCTCGCGAGCTCGATGCGTGTGGGCTGATCTCTTGATCTTTTTAGAAGATGACACCGTCTTCTTAGATAGATCCCCCTTCTTTTATAGGCTAAAAAGCAAGAGTTAATGTCCCCTTAATTGTAGATTAAGTGGCCATTCAAGTAGGAGATAATGAAGAGCATTTATCCTCTGAAAATAGCTCTAAAACGGTTATTAGGCGGACTTCGTGGACTTGGCGAAGTTAGCTTGAAGGCGTGGGCGAAGGTCGCTGCGAGTGCGGGCTAGGTTCGTTTTGAATATGGGTGCGCCTTCTTCGGAAGTGGATGACTTGGTCTTCGTGGGCGGAGTTCATTAGTTGACGAGCTTCGCTTATGAGTTCGAATTTGACACAAAATTTTACTCTAGGCTTGGCCAACTAATGACGCCTTTGGGCTCGGTCTGGGGCGAGCTGTGGGGGGTCGACTCATGTCCGACTTGGTCAAGTTGAGTCAATATGAGCTTCTTAGCGAGGTTCACTTTAGTCCTCGGGCGAGCTTCATTGTAGCTTGTTGTGGGCTTGGCTTTGGGCCCATTTAAAGTGGTTAACCCATGGGCGTTCACTTCTTGGATCCAGGTTGGTCATCGGCCTAAGTAAAAATACATTTTGACGGTCTACAAGACCCCCCCCAAAGTTTTTAAGATCCTGTATTTTAGTTTGTAGCTAGGATTGAAATACTTTGGGTAAATAGCCAGAGGTGTATTGTTGAACGTAGTTTAAGTTGTCTTGGTTAGGTGAAAATTTATCTTCATTCGCCTACTTGGTTGCCAGAGGTGTACTGTTAAACGTAGCTTTCTTGGTTGTAGACTTGTATCGAAGATTTGATGATGCTTGTATTTGCCCAAATCTGTGTTTGGAATGAAATTCGCCTTCTTTGGTGTTGAGGCGATGTTGGGAAGTCAGCGAAGTTCGGCTGATTTTGGGTGTGAGCGAAGGTCACTCAATTTTACGCTGCTTGGGAGAAGTTTGTCGATTAGCGATGTTCGCTAGCTAGCGAGGCTCAATTTGATTTGAGTCAGATTTGGCTTAAGTTTGTCGTTCGCCTCGGGTTAGTTGAGATTTGCATCTGGATTTGCGCCATGATTTGCGGTTGGGATTTCTTAATTGGAGATCCTACGAGATCCGATGTGAATTTTGACTGAGTTTTAGGCTAAGACTTAGCCTCTTTGTCCGGTCCAATCAAATCTCAAAAGATGTGATTTTCTTGGGAGTTAGGATTTGAAAGAAGCTATAAATAGTAGCCATCCTCATCCATTCTCACCACCTCTATCATCTTCTTCTTCTTCCTCATTTTCTCCATGTCTGCGCCACTATCGCATAGACCAGAGATGCTCCTCGATAGAGGAGCTGAAAATAAAGACTCCAACAGGAGTTAGCCCAAGCGGATGAACTCCGCATACTTCGCCGTCTGGCGGAGTTGCTATTGGCTGAGAAGGCGATGCTCGAGCAGATCGTCGAGAACCAGTCGACAGCTTGGGGTGAGTTGAATCGTGATAGAGACACGTGGAGCTTCGAGTGACGTCGAGTTTTGACTGCAGGGAGTGCTTCTTCCTCTTGACATGGTTCAGCCCTATGCAAGAGGGGTACTCTTTGTCTAACAACTCCTTCTCATCCCCTAGCATAGGGTCCAGGAAGGGGTAAACGTACGCTATTTTTTCTGCAGTGGAAAATACTTGATTTCCCAGTCCTGTGTGGCCAAGGGCGGGCGAGTTATAGCTTGGTGCAGCTCGTGTATGCTCCTCTGCCATCACACTACCCATATCTTAGGAATATAGGGTAGTAGCAAATAGCAACAGGTACTCATCATCCTTGTAATTGGATAGCTTGAGTGTCACTTTGTAGTAGAGTCTTCGATCAATAAAAATAAATTTTTCTTCACGTTAAAATTGTCCATCTTCTGTGTATTTGATCCGCGACGCATTTTTATCAGAATGCAGCTTGAACTCGTGATAGAGTTGTTGCTTTTGGAAGTGAGGCTCAGGCTTCTCTGTGTTGGTGAGAGTCAACTTGAAGTCCGCCAGATGAAGTCTCAAACAAATTGAGTTGTAGTTTTCTCAATTTGGGGACTTAGTGAATTTTAGCCAAGTCATATTGGTGATGTTCACTATGTAGGGCCTCAAACAAATTGAGTTGTGATTTTCTTAATTTGGAGACTTAGTGAAGTTTACTATAATGCTCTGGCGAGGTTCACCTTGATGCCATGTTGAATTGGGCGAGGTTCACTTACTTGAGGAACAGTCATCTTGGCGAAGCTCAGTAAGTCAGCTTAGGCGAGGCTCAGCCTAAGAATATAAAACTCAAGTTTGAGGTTATGTCGAAGTTTGCTCGAAGCGAGATCTACAGTGAAGTTCGAGGCTGAGATCTCTGGCAAAGTTCGGTAGCGAGATCTGCGACGAAGTTCGAGGCTGAAATCTCTAGCAAAACTCGGTAGTGAGATCTGCAGCGAAGTTCAAGGCTGAAATCTCTGACGAAGCTCGGTAGCGAGATCTGTGACGAAGTTCGAGGCTGAAATCTCTGGCAACGTTCGGGGGTTTTAGTCTATAAATAGACTGTTTTACCTCCTTTTTCCCCACTTTGATTTCGAAAACTTCTTATTTTCCTCGAACCCTAATTCTTTGAATTCTCCTCAAAACTCTTTTCAATGGCTTCTCGTTGTGCTATTTCCAGGGGAAGAGGCTCCGCACGAGGAGCTCGACGGCCGAGAGCTGATGAGACGCCGGCGCAGTTGGAGCTGGCAATAGGTAAGTGTTAAACCCATCAAATGGGGATTTTTGGGTCAGCCTCAATCATAGCCCATTAGGCTTTGTATGATGCCATACGTCATCTAAAAACTCGATCCGCCATCAAAGGTGGGATCTTTACAACCATTTGTGGTCTCCAACGAGTCATTCACGCTGGAGTTCTCACAATATTAACGGCCTCCGCAAGTTTCGCTTCTTCGTGGAGCTTTTTAGCCTTTTGGGCTTCTGTAGCAGACTTTGTTTAGACAGAGTCCGTTGCTTTATTTTGAGTGATCTTCACTAGAGTGATGTCCACTGATTTGGACGACCTTCGCTCGAGCGAGATTTGCCTGACTTATTTGGTGAGTTTCGCCAACTTAAGCATATGGGTGAAGTTCGCAGTTTTTGTTGAACTTCACTCCATCTTGTCAACACTTAGTTGATATAGATGGTTTTCTTTTTGCTTGTGAGCGAGTTTTGCCTCTGCTCTCGAGCATGACGGTTGGATTTGATCTTCTTCTGCTAATTCGTTTGCTATCTTTGTGCAGTTGCTTATTCAACAGAGCCTGTGGACCATCACAATCACTTCAGTCATGATGGGACTCATGATCCTAAGGTGACGTACATTTTTGATGGGGACGTCCCTCTATTTTTTTGAAGGCAGTAGTCGGGAGAGGATCGAGATCTTCCAGACATGTAGCAATAGAACCTTGCGGGAAATAATCACCGGCGCGGTTCTCGTTCCCATGAAGATGTATCTGAAGCCGCATTTCTTCGGGACAAGTAGGCTCGGTGGCAATTCTCTCTTCCATTGGGGAGAGGAGTATTGGTATTATGCTCAAGGAGATCGCCGATTTGCTTTATCGGCGATATAGCGTCAGGTCTCCATCATGTACCTACAACGTCTTGCCGTGCCTCGCCTCATACGTTATAATCTCACCAGTAGGGAGAATATCGTCAAAATAAGTTCTCTGAAGCAC